>NW_019104490.1:3037395-3071202 GCF_001995035.1 Momordica charantia
GGGCTAAAGAGCATTTCCTGCATTTCAGGGGGGGATGATGAAGAGATAAGAAAGTTTTCTTTATGGTTTTACGAGCTAATGAGTAGAAATAAACGTTAAATGTAAAGTGAGGCACACACCTGATCGCACACGGGACAGATATCACTTCTTTCCATCCATTCCAGAATGCATGCAAGATGAAAATGATGCTCGCATTTTGTGGTAAGTTTTGGATTCTCCCCATCATATTCTGCATAAAATAATAGAAAAGGATGAATCGAAAGGGAAAGCTACTGCAGCCTATCGAGAAAGCGATAATGTGGTGACTTGTTAGTTCAAGCAACTAAAAGGTCAAACATTGGAAAATAAGAGGTTAAAGATGTTTCCATAGTTTGGTGGGGTTGGTACTAGGCAGCTGAACGAAGTTTTGGCAAAACTTCACCTTCCAAACAGATGGGACAAACATCCTCCTCTTCAATTGCTAAGGCCACAGATTCTACACCCTTCGAAAGTTCGATTTCAGATTCCTTTAATGTGTCTGTTTCAAAGTCTGTATGCTTCTTGCAGTCTGATTCATCGATGCCTTCACACTTGGCTGAAGTTTCTCGAGCATTAGTGCATGCGATTTCTTGAACTGCATCAGAATTTGTTGTCTGGGCTGCAGCATCATTCTTATTGCTGCCAATTTCTTGAGCCACAGGTGGAGTATGTGGATGTGTTAAAACAACATCATATGGCATAGGCAAGGGAGGTGATCTATAAGTGTCAGGTATTGATGTATCTAGATTTGTATCGACCAAAAGCCCGCTAGAAAATGCTGAGGGAGCACCAATTGGAGATGACAGGGGAACATGCTCATCTGATGCTCTTGGGTACTGCATCAAAACTTGAATTCAAGTAAATTGAGCAAGGCAGTTTACAATGGCAAGAAAACTCTTTTCACTATCGTGCTAACAGTTCAGCATATAGTTCAACTAGTTCCAAGATCAAATAACAGAAGTGATAGACTGATAGTTTTTGAGTGTATGTAATGTTTATTATATTCACTTAAAATGTTAAATCTGCAACTTACATGATTTATTAAGTATGGCACACAAGCGTCTCCTATGATCACCACCAATCTAAGTTAATTCGTGCGAAGGCAGAAGACTTCTCGGGAAAATACATGGATGATGAATTATGCAACATAATGCATAAAAATACTTATAGAAAATATAGTTCATTATAAAAATCACTCTCTGTTTTGGGTTTCAAATGATGTAAATGACCTTCACTATCTCACAGGCTATAACAGAATACCTACAATTATATGCAACTAGGCCTGTTGGCAATGATAATTAAGAAATGAATGAATACTAGATAATGGCTGCAGTGTTTGCTTACAATAATGAATTTGATTGATAAAAATATGAAAATAAACATCCAATGGTAAATTCAATACTGACATAATAGTAGGATGGTGCAATATTTGATTCTGTTCCTTTTGAAGAACAACAGCAGCAACCTCCCATTTCAGTATACTTTTCTACAAGACACACCAAAAAACCATCGGCACCAGTAGCAATATGTCCCTCTTTCAAAATTTTATAGAATGTTAGCCCTGTTACAGAAAACATAATAAAAATCAATTTAACTAGTTTATGTAAACTAAAAAATTCCTTATGAGATATGACAGGTGCAGACCACTAGTTTATATGAAATAACAGATAATAACATAATATGCCGAGAGAATCATAGATAAACAAAGCTAGTAGCAAATATTATGAAGTAATCGTAGAGAGTAGACAGTGGCCTAAAGGTATAATCAAGATTAGAGTTGCATCTCACAAAGAGCAAACATAAATGCTATTTTTCCTTCTTATTAATTTTTTTTGCTTTTCGTGCGGGAAGGGGAACAGAAATGCTGCCAGACCACAATTGAAGGAAAGGGCAAAAAAGGTTCTCATAAGCAAGAACTTGTATAGCAGAGCCACTTACTGATAACATCTCCAGCTTCCATGAGCTAAGCTAAATAACAGTATTACAATTTTGTAAGGCTTGATCATTTGAAATAAGTGACTGTAATTAGGGGAACAAAGGCAACTAAAAGAGGGACGAAGTACTCCTAAAGAACCATAATAGACAGATTCGTCTTCAATCATCCATTATAAATCCCCCTCACTCACCATAAAATGACATCCTCACTTATCATTCCAAAACAAAAATGAAGCTAATGAAGCAAACTAGACCACAGTCAATGCAAACAATAACTAAAAGTGATAAAGTCGATAACAGCAAAGTAAGAAGAAAACGAAAAATTCGGATTATGAAGCAAAGCCCGATGAACAAACTCCAAGCGATTGCGAGCAAGTCAATCAAACAAAACAACCAGCATCAAAATAAACCTACAGAGGAGAATCCAAAATCGAACAGAGCTCCACAGAACGAATAAAAAAAATTAAAAAAAAACAGCCATAAACTCGCGCACATATCCATAAGCATAACAGAAACAGGAGCTTCCAATCAATCAGCGGTCATCGGAATCAGTTCGAAGCAAAAGCGATGAAATGTCTAGGAAGCAGAATCTTACCCGTTTCACGCCGAGAACTCAATCGATTCGTTGGAAGTGGAAAAAGCGAATTGCGAATTCAATTCCAATGGAAAAGCGGAGAGGATTTGGACTCCGTTTCAGAACGCTGTTCTTCCCCTTTGGGCCATATGCAGGGAAGCAGAGAAGGCGGAGCAGGCTTCTCTCTCTTCTCTCTGTAGAGAGAGAATGTTTCGTGCGCGAGTATGACTTTCCACTCAGTATAAGAATTGAAAAGTAAAAACAGAAACAATAAATTTAAATTTAATAAGAACAGTTCCCATTATCCTGTTTGGAATTGGATGGATGGATGGAAAATTAATTTTCTCACCTCTAGGTTTTCGGCTGCCGGCGCCGGAGGGAAGAGCTGCCGACCGGTCGCCTGAACTGAACTGAACTGAACTTTCTTTTTACAGCCGCCGGAGGGCTGAAAATTCGGCGAAGATAAATTGCATATCTCAGATAAAATGTGTTTGGTTTAGGTTTATTTGGTTGGATTACTATTTATTGATTGTAATTTGTTATTTATTTATTTATTTATTTATTATTTTGTAATCTTATGAATATCATGATGAATCTATTCGGTGCATATATGATTCACATTAAATTTTGTTTGGTTTAGGGTTTATTTGTTGGATTTTTTTTCTTTTTCTTTTTACAGAAAAATTAAAACGCATTAAATTTCCTGCACGAGCTGAAGGAGGAAACTCTACGGCAAGGTCAAGTATTTCTCTAGCCAGCATTCAGACTCGGAGTGGAGTACTCTTTTTCTTAAGGTAATTTAAGGTGTTTCAAGAATGATGATAGAACGAATAATTTTAAAAAGAGAGATTTAGGTACAATTAATTTTTAAAATACTTTCAAAATCAATTTAGAGTTAATTAAGTTTTCTTTAAAATCAATTTTTTAATTTACCAAAAATGACCACTAGTAAGGAAAGTGATTTCAATAACCAAATACATCCTAACTTTGAAGTCTATACTATGAAAATTCATACATACCGACTCAAAATTGTTTCTTTTAATTAGAACTTAAAAATTCTTTATTATCTTCAATAACATTATATTACAAATGAACGGAGGAGAATCGAACTTACCTTCTACTATAATACTTTATTTATTTATTCCAAAATTGATTTTAGGTACATTGCAATACTTGCATGGAACTGCAAATGGTTGCAACTTTTAGTGATAAACAATTGAACATAAATTTTCTTANAAAAAAAAAAAAAAAAGAAAAAGAAAACAATTGAACATAAATATCAACCTTAAAAATGCTGGCTTATGTTATGTTTCCTTCCCCCACACCCTTGGGAGGTTGCCCAATTAATGATAGCAAAATATGGTAATTTTGGATCCATTTGTTATCAAAAGGGCATAAAACTTGAAGTAGAAAAGTAGGTATTGATGAATGACTTTAGGTTATTAAACTAAATGTTGCCAAATTTTCTAGATACCTAACATTTATTTCAAGTAATGCATCAAGTTTGAATCGACTAAATTTGAGTAGTTGGTTCTAATGGTCATATTAGAAACTATATTTCACAAATGACGCATGTTTTTAAATTTTACATATTAGATTTTGAGATTTGTAATTTTCTTTTATTAATCTCGAGATTGCCTTCAATTATTACTTTTATATTTAACCATGTTTGTGAAATTTTTAAAAAATTAGATTTGATTTTTACTTGATTCTTTCCATATTTAGATTCTATGTATTTAATATAATATATTAAAAAATATTCTCCTATTTTTCTCGAATAAAAAAGATTTTCTACATCCTCCCAATGATACACAATATTACTTTCTATATATGTGTTTTTTAAATTAAGGCAACATATTCTCACATTTATTAAAAAATTAATATTTCTAAATTTATTGTGATATAGCTTTCCAGCAATTCTGGAGTATATTTATTATTTTCTTTCTGGATTTTTTTTTAACTTCATTTTTTCAATAATGTAATAAACATATTCTTTCTCCAAATGGATGTATACTAAACTAGGTTATATAATATATTCTTATAACCATTATTTAATATAAACATATACTCCCCTATAGGTGATATAATATATTTATTTGTAACGATTTAGTTTCTGTTCAAAATTTGTAATAATTTAGTTTCTATCGATAAATTTTTTTATTAAAATTGTTACATTTTTTCATATAAAATTTAACTTTTTTAATTCATAAATATATTTAGTCCATTTAATTTATCAATCTATGCAAACCAGAAATTTAATAGAAAAAAAATTTAAGACTAAATCGTTATTGACTTCTATTGTTACTTATTTAAGTATGTATTTTTTAACCTATCTTCTATTCCTCTCGGTCCACTCTCAGACACCACCCCTCTTTCTCCGGCGACATCCAGCGGCTGGCGACTACTCCATGATGAACAAAGTAATGGCAATCACAAGATGGCAAATGAAAACCAAGTCACGTGGATAAAACGGTGCATAATGAGGAAGATTCACCAGGAAATAAGCTATGCGTTATTGGAGAACAACCCCTGGAAGTTGGTATTCGGAGCGGCAAAATCCCCAACGTTGGTGGCGTGGAGAACTGTGAGAATGGCCATGGCGAGGGCGAGAGATTAGGGATTGATGAAGTGAGGGAGAGAAACAGAGAGTGTTATGTGGGTTTTGATCAGAAGAAAGATAATTACACTTTCTTGAATTTGGGGTTAAAGTCATAAACAAGGCCTAAATGCTTTGTTTTTCCTCTACTTGTAATTCACTTATTTAAAATATATGATGGATAATTTGGTAATTTTCACATGGGTTCCATCCTATCCAGGGCCTAAATTCTTGTTTTTCCTTTATTTGTAATTCACTTATTTAAAATATATGATGGGTAGTTTGGTAATTTTCACATGGGTTCCATCCTATCCAGGTCCTCTTAGGTTAGTTTCTAAACCGTTTGTTAATTATCAATTAAGTCCTCTTAGGTTGGTTTTTTTTTTCGCCCTTGAAAAAGACAAAAACTTCTACTTTAAATTTAATCTTGTCGAGGTGCATACAAAATATCTCAAACAATAATTTATATAGAGATAGAGTGACTAAATATTCGAGTCCCATAACCTATCAATCATTCTTGATGGAAATGCTGAAAGGGAACATCATTTATTCATTTTTAATTTCTAAAATTTATTACAATTTTTTACTTTGAG
Organism: Momordica charantia; assembly: GCF_001995035.1. Next base: position 3,043,112 of record NW_019104490.1, read on the forward strand.
AACCATTATCATAAATGGAAAACAAAGAATGCCATCAAACCAACACGATTTTCAAAAGAAAAAAACGTAGAAACAGAAAAAAGATAGCAAAACAAAAAAAAAAGTTATCTTCATCGCTCACAAGTAACATCTATCTCATTCTCCAATTTGGACTACATATTGTCTATAAACTATTTCTCCAACTTCCAATATTTGCAGCAACAATAACCTTTTGGAAAAGTTTGAAGTTACAAACAAATTTCTTGTAGAAACAGACTCTTGAATCCGGGGAGAAAAGAAAAATCAACAGTCTAGGCAAAGCTAGAATTCAATCTAGGTTCAAGAGGGAAAAGGGGGGAGGGGCCTGCCACAAATACCCAGCTTGGATTTACAAATACTAACAAAAAATCAAGGGGTGGAAAAAGAACAAGAAGAACACAAAATTTAAATCATTCCTTGAGAAGAGTCTCCAAGGCTTCGAAAAAGAGGGGTGCCATGTCAGTGTTTGGAGTCTTGATGGCGCATTTCAGTCCAGGGCTTCCCACGACCGTAGTGAGTTCAACCAAGAAAGGGATTCCTCTGGGAATTTTAGTAGAGAAGTAGAAAACGTCCTGATTCGCATGCTTCCTTTTAGCGATGAAGAACATATTTGTAGCAGCAAGTCGGTCTAAAACCGATTCGATGTTGTTTAGAACAATGGCAGGGAAGTCTTTAGAAACTTCATTTGAATCTGGAAGGGACCTCCAAGTCTGCATTTGAGAGATGATGAATGCCGCAAATAAGACTAAATAGTTGACCATCCATCAAATTAGACAACAAAGAAAAAAGTAATCTAAGACAGCTGTTTCCTCCAACTCCATCTTTCCACCAAACTCGCAAAGTGAATTTCTTTTTTGTTTTCTTCGTGAATAACTGAACTAGCTTACGCGTACCAACTGAACTAGCTTACGCGTACCTCAACTACTTTTACAAGACAACGGTCTAACTTTTAAATATTTTGAATATTTTGGTGTAGAGTTAGTTAAGGTGATATGATAAAAAATAGTAGACTAAGGTGAGGAGTTGAGAGGAAAAGGTAATGGTACAAGTGTTGGGTAACTTGAAAAAACATCTATTTGTAATCTTCTTCCTTGGTTCAATGCATATTTGTGGCCACGTCCTATCAAGGTCATATTCAAGAGGAAAAATGGGCAGTTCAACGGACAATGAAGGAGTTTCCATCACAGGTGGGGGAGAAATTTTCGAAAAATGTGGAAAAAGGAATGAACGTTTCTGAGAATAATATGAAGAGGACGTTAAAACATGTTCAATTTCCTCTCTTTCTTTGCTCTCTTTCTTTTTTAATAGGAAACACGTAAATACTACCATTAAAATGGCCTAATAAACAGTCTAGAGGTTAAGGAAGAAAGGGATCCTTGTCCCCCAACCTAGAAGGAGGGATCAAACAGAAATCCTCCGATCTAAGTTAATGATGAAAAGGTAAAGTAATTACAAAAAGAACGGTGTAAAGTACTCAAACCAACGGACAAGAGACTTTCATTCTTCCTTAGAACTCAAGGACACAGTTGGAAGACCTATAGAACAGATCATGTTCAAGTAAGATCGCGAGAATTATGGTCTATTTATGCATTTTAATGATTTCTTACATTATTAGTTGAGAGTTATTCATTTTTCCGGTTTAATTTTCCCTCTGTTTCTGTGCATTTGTTCAAATTTTGGACAAGAAAATAGGAAAAAATATATAATTAAAATTTAGACACCCCAAATTGTGAATCCACAGTTTTCTTGACACCATTACGGTACTCAGAGTAGTGGTTGTCCCTCCTAAATGTGCATTCTACTTTAATGGACGGCATCAAGGAGAAAGCAAAACAAGAAATCAACAATGACAATTATGAAAACCAATGCAGAGGAGTGGAAAGAGGGAAGCAGATGGACACACTCAATAATGCCCCCAGAGATAAAAATAAATAAAGGAAACTGCAACTATCTATTTTTTTACCTCAAGAAAGTTTGCACGTTCCATCCTCCCATCCTCAGTGAAGAAAACGTGCATTGAGATCTTATCATTGAAGTACCACACTGGCTGCTGATTGTTCTTTACAGCTACCTGCAAAAGTGAGCTTGGGGGACCTTGAGACATATTTTGGAATACAACCATTGGCAGGAGAGTATTTGCAATTGACCCAGGTTGCAACGGTGGAACCTATAGATAGTAAGATGATAAGTTAATGCCATCCATGGATAATAAACTCCACACTGAATATGCAAATCTACCTGTAACGGTCCTGCAGCTGCGAGACCAAAAGTATTCTTGTTAAACTGGATCATGAACCCATCTAGTGTAATCTGTGTATGGTTCTCGAACAATAAACTGTAAAATGTTTGACCATCCTGTCGTGTGAGCTGTGCACTGATTTGTAAACCTTGACCAGCTGATGCTGGTAGCAGAATAGGCAATGGAGGGCTGCAGAACAGAAAACACATTAAGTTCCAGTAACAAAAAGCTCGTAGAGGTTATTTGTCATACTAATATACTTATCTCCAGGAAAATGCTGATTATAAACCTTTGATGGGCATAACTTTACCGTCTTGTAATACTTATTCACTTGCAGTATTTCAGGCATTACTTGAAGTCCTAGACTAGACCGAGAAGTTCTTTCAGACTACCCATAGTATGACTGTATACCCACTACCAAGCAGATAAGAAAGTTGTTACCAGTTCAAACTTACCCAGCAGGAGCAGCGGGCTGATCAACAGGGACAATAGCACTATTATCAAGTCCAATCAGGTCACCAAGTAAATCTGGAACTGAAGCTGGAGGTGGAGGGGAAGCTGGGCCAGAGGCTGGTTTCTTTGATACTGAATAAGATGCATCTGAAGAAGTTGGAGGCGATGCACCACCAGCAGCAGCAGACTGGGCAGGAGATTCTGAATACCCTGCATCACTTCCTTCAGGATAATCTTCATCATCAGTTCTCTGTGCTGCTGGCTTTGCACGGGTCACGAATGCTTCCGGGGGCTTGTGATATACAGAGGACAAAGTGGCAATATTGGCAAGGAGCTCATCTAGAAGTGAGGAATCAAGCAGATTTGAGTCATCGCCAATCACAGGCTTCTCAGCAAGAACCACATCCTTGGCTGCCTGCAAAATTGGAAGTACTAAGGAAACTGAGACTTGTATACCCGGCTAGGGCGAGATGAATTCGGTCGGTGTAAATTTTAATAGGATTTTAGAAAAAATAATGACATATACTTGGTTTCCTCGCATTACATTAGGCTTGGGGATGGATCCTCAAAACTAATTACCATAGTACTACCCCAAAAAGCTATGGGTTTATTATCAAATAAACAGACATTGAATGTTATACTGACAATAAAGCTGAAAAGTATTGATTAGCAGAAGTAAACAGTAAACCTCTGGATCAGTTGATAAGAGACGCCAATAGATATATGCACGATCCCGCAAATCAGGATTGTCTGTCTCCACAGTAGCATTGTTCAAAACAGCCTGTAATTGGACATGAAGTAAATATTTACAGGGTTGACATTTGGAGGCCAGAGAAACCTAAACAATTACAAAGTTTGACCATAATTATCTCTTATCAGAGAACATAGACCATGGTCATCTTGCTCAAACTGACAATGAAGTAATTATTAATAAGCATACAGGATTATCAATGAGCAATCAGATATTGAAATTCCCATGAAGCAAAATATTTATTACTAACTACTAAAAGAAATAATGAACAAAAAATAAGGTCCATCTTAATGGAAGTATTTTTGAGCTCGTTCATAATTTTTTTTAAAATCTTTTTACAATAATTTGCACCAGTAGTTCTCTGATTGTTCTGATGCCAAACAGATTTTTTCATGTCAATGCGTAAACATACGCGGATAATTGCTGGAGGAAACTACTCCTATACACTTGAAAACTAAATTCGTTTGGGATTGGGACCATACCAAAATGGTATATCCGTATATCACCAATAGATTTGGCAATTCAAAATTATGCTTGTAGAGAAATGACCTGAATCATCTGCTGTGGTCCCTCAGTCGGTTTCTTAAGAAAAAGTTTGACAGTTGCAGTCAGCAATTGTAGCTGCACTTGTGCAGGTTCCTCAGGGAAAGTCTCCAAGAAGCTTTCAAGGAGTTCATCTGCATTGTCAATTCTCTCTGCATATTCTCCAATAATCCAGATCATTGATGCCTTGAGGCAGAGAGGCAGAAAGGTGAACATAAAATATAAGTGCGACTTGAAGAGATTGAACCACTTGTGCTACTGAAAAAAACAGCACAACCATTACCTTGGCTTCTGGCTCATCCAATGTGTCTAAGCTTTCACAAAGCGTAGCAATGATGGACTCATAACTATAAACAGAATCGAAATTCATGATAAAGTTGGAATGAAGAAACAATCATTCAATAGAGAATATCAAAGTTGAAGGAACAAAATGAATTTCTTACGTGTTAGGATATCTTCTAAAAATATCTTTGATGACTATAATAGCCTCTTGAACCACGTAGTTCACTTTAATTTTGATCAGCTCAAGCAACACACTTATGCATCGTTCAGCTGCTCTCTCTAGCTTGATTGCACACCTACCAATGGCACGGACAGCTTTTCTTACGAAATCTACATCTACTTCAGTGGCATACTCTTTGAACTCCAGAAGAACCTGAAAAAAATTAATTCAAAAGGGCATCATTTCGTAGAATTTTCTTTAAAAATTAAAAGATGCAAAAATTAAGAGAGAATCTGAAGAAGATTGTGTACCTGGTCTATGTTCCGGTCAGATGCAAGCTTAATCATGATCTCTAACTTCTCCATCTTTACGTAGATCGGATCATTGTACTTGCAGAAGAAAACCTACACACATGGGGAGAAAGCAAAAAAGGGAAAAAGGGGAAGTAGTTAAGTAATAAGCTTCTAGAAAATGAGCAGTACTAATCATCCTGATTATTTACATTCATCTCCATCATCTCGACAAATTTATCAGCAACTCACCTTAATTTCATGTGCAAGAATAGTAGGTCGTTTCTGTACTATAAGGTTAATATTTCGCAATGCAACATATTGTATCTCAGGTTCTGCTGAGAGCAAAGTTACAAGGGGAGGAGCCATCTTTTTGCAAAGATTTCGAACTACATCAGTGCTGCTGATAAGTTCCATTTGTTGGAGAATCATCTATTAATAAGGGGAAAATAGGAGAAGAAAAATAAAAAACATTAGTTAGTTGAAATAATTTGAACGTCCTTAAAACCACCCACATATATATGGTGGAGAATATCTATTACTTAATAGAATATTGACCTTCACAGCTGATAGAACAACTGCACAATTAGCATGTTGTAGCCGGGGAGTAACTCTCTCCACTATATTTTCTGCTTCACGAGCATCCTCTGCTTTATATCTAGAAAGTGCATCCAGTATGAAAACTTGACCCCACCTGAAGAAATCAGGGTACAGAAGTATTTGTCAACAACTTGACCCTATTTGTTGTTTTTAGTGCACATATGCATGTAGACTACTTTTACCCTTTTGGAATTTTCCTCTTTTGATTTACCAAATGCCAATATTTGGATGAGTTACATGGCATAGCTATATGACATTTTAAAACCAAAATAATTAACTGCTTCCAGTCAAGTTAAATTAAACAAAAAATGAAATAAATAAATAAATAAATAAAATAAAAGAGATTATCTTATATCCCATGGATACAGAATCAGCTGTACTAGGGAGAAGAGGAAAACTAAAGCTAAATAATTATCTTCTTATTAGATGACCTTCCCATAAAGTATTCATAGACTTTTCACGCTTTGAACAAATCAAATGCAGCACTTACTCTGTACATTCATTCAAAGCCGTGAGAAGTTTTGACAGCGTGTGAGTTGTAATCTCAAAGATAGGTCTGCTATTATTCTCCTGTATCTCCGCGAGAGATGCCACAGCATTTGCAACAACCATTGGATTATTGTCAGATATTAAGTCTTTAAGAGAGTCCAAAAAACCTCTGTCCTCAACTAACTCAGCATTTATATCATAAAGTTTGGCAACACAGATGGCAGCTGTCTTGCGGACATAAGGGTCATCATCCTGTAAAAACATTAAAAAACCAAAAGAATAGATAATTGAGTCTAAATTCATAACACAGTAATAAAACTCCACCCCATAACCATAGATATTCCAGTATATTGGAAGTAAGGAAGGAAAGTGAGAATTTATCCAGATATCAGGCAATGACTTTGCATTAACAAATAGAAGGAAATACTGAATTTTAACAGCAAAAATGTGTAAGAATGAGCCACAAAAACAACCTTAAGACATCTCTGTAGAGGATCACACAAATATTCCGTAATTTTATCCACACGAATGCATCCCATTGTCCTTACAGCCAAAGCACGAATTAGAGGATTTGGATCTTGTGAATCCTGCACAAATATGCATTAGAAAAGTTACTTCTACAATTCCCTGACAACTCAGAAAGTTAGACGCATGATGTATTTCAATACCTATCCAATCTCAGATTGAATTAAAATGTAAATCAAGCAGATTAACTTGTACGTTGATTTTATGATGTCTATGCAGATTGAGGACAAATCATGTAGAATTTTATGGATGCTAAGTCCCTACATTCAAGAGCTTCCACAGCCCACAATCACAAGGTATCAATAATCCTACTTCTGTGAGAGAGCAGGAGTATTCCACGTTAGTAATTTAAAGAAGCAAATCAGATGTTTTTCTCCTGGTGATGTCTAACTTGACTCGCTGTTGACACCCAAGGGTTTGCAAGCTCCATAAGACATGGAAAGCAGAAAACGGGAAATTCTACAGGGTGGAGACACAAATATGTGGGAATTCTGAAGTTGTAGGACACAAATATTCTAACTCAAAAAGAAAAAATACATAATACGTTGAAGGAAACTGGAAAAAATGAAGATCTCATCTCTCATTGAGCACTCAATATTCTTTAATTTCTTTGTACTTTTTCCTTTCGACACAGATCCTTTTATAATATCTTAAGAGTACGAAAATGGAGCAACTTCATAAATAGTACTCTGTTTCTCTGCAATTCCTGCTATTTGTATGAGGCCATGATATATTTAATTGACTTCAACGTCTAAACCAGACCTAAAGATGATAAGACTTGGCAAAAATACAAAAATTAATTTAGTACTTACTTTCACAAATGTGTTCACGGCAAGAATTGCTAGATCAGGCTGGCTTTTGGCGTAATTAATTAGATACAAGTAAACCAGCTTTTTCAGTTCTAAATTTTCAGTCTGCATGCAGTTTACCACATCTGTGAACAGTGATGAGACATCCTTCCCAACAGTCATTGCAGCAATGACCTTTTTAACAGCATCTTTTCTCTTATCCTGCAAAATGTTTTGAAGAGATGCAAAGCTTAAACTGAGAACAAACCCATTTTTCTGCTACCAAGACCTACTTCCAGAGGCATGAAGCTTCAAGCCAGGAATGAAAATGTCATATAGCATGAGTTTGATCCAAGTGACCGCTAAACCCAAACTTTGGTCCTCATGGGTAAAAACAAAAATAATATGATATGTCCAGTTTAACTTTCACGTATTAACCACATATAAGCATCAATTCAATAACATCAATATATTGGTCAATAAAGAAGAAAAATTAAGCATACTAAACCATATAGAACTTTATTCTTGGAACAAGAGGTGTAGGAGCTATATCAAAATGACCAACTATAAATTATAGTTGAGGAATGAACATAGACCAATTCTTCCCAGGTCCTATTGGACTCAAACATTAAACTTTTAAGTTCCACCCCCCGCCCGTATACCGTCGATCACCAGCAACTGAAATATATCTTCTTCGGACTCAAAATTGAGACATAATAAATTCATCTCAAAGCGTGCTGAATATCATAATTCCAGCAGTTCAGACACTAGTATTAACAAGAAACATAGTAAAACCAACAGATCTGCGGGTTATCCAGACAAGACGACGATTAAAAAAAAAACAAGAACCTGAGCTACCAATCAGCTAAATTGATATAGATCACGGATCAAAAAATGAAAACCTAGACATTGACTGAGCGACGCAAATATGAAGAAAAAGAGGGAGGGAGAGAGAGAGAGAGAAATGCCTTGTACTGGGAATTAAGCTCCTCTTTGAGCTCGGGAATTTCACCCTTTTTGGTGGTGGAAAAGTACTTGGAGTCGTGCCCGCTCATCTTCGAGTGTGGGATCCCGAATTTTCAGAGTCAGGCCAAATCGACTTGAAGAAGACGAAGAAATGGGAGGAAGAACAGAACCCAAGTACAGAAAACTGCTCTGCTGCCAGATCCGGGCCGGTTCCTGAACCGGTTCCGAACCCGTATCATCCAAATCTTAATAACTTACTCACCCCCAACTTCTTTGTTTTTCTATTTTGGCCCTTAGAATTTTCTTCCATTTTCATTTCAGTCCTTTAGGTCCACTCTTGATAATCAAATATACTACTTTATGGTTGGTTTAAATTTTATTAGAAAAATAAACATAATTAGTTGGTTAGTTTTCTATAAATTATTTACGGGTTAAAAAGTTCATTTTTGTTCTCTTACTTTAAAACATCATCATTTTGGTCACTTAATTTTATTTTTTTGTTCTTGTACTTTAAAACATCATTATTTTGGTCACTTAATTTTATTTTTAATATTTTTCTCTCACAATTTCGACATGACACTACATTTAATATATTTATATTAAATGTTTTTCATTATGTGCAAAATTTTGTAAATAGATACCAAAGTTGTCACAGTATAAAGTATAATAATCAAAATGAACTTTTCACAAATTTAGAGACTAAAATAGATTAAAATGAAAAGTACAATAACCATAATGAATATTTGAAAATATACGGACCAAAATACCATTATTTAAAGTAAGGTGAGTTCCCAACCCAAGCATAATTCAACTAGTTAAGGCATATACAATCTATAAACCCCCATGTTGTTGAGCTAAAAAAAATTAAGAGTTGAGTTTGACATACCTTCTAATTTAATCACTTTCTAGAGAAAAAATTCCTTAAAACGCTTCTTACAAGTTTGTTTGGTTGCACTAAATCTAAAAATGGTTATAGAAATGTCAAATTACCTCAAAGTAATTTTTAGTAGATCAATTTATAACTACTCTAAAGTTATTGATTCTCTAAAAACGATTTTGAAAGTTAATCCAAACGCACTCTAAATTTGTTAGTACCAACCTGAGCAAGCTCATCCGAACAATAAAAACATCTATTTTCTCTTGAGATTGGAGGTAGGGATGTTCACGGGGTGGAAATGGGATGGAGAAGAAACATGATTAAATTCAAAAGATTAAACCGATGGATTAACATAAATTTAATCATTTATATAATATAAAATAGGTGGTTCTTAATTTGTCTTTATAATTATATATATATATATATATAAAATAAAAATTTCAATGATTTTATTTTAAATCCTCTAAATTTTTATGAAAATCTACCCATTTTACTTTTACCCAGACTAGCACAAGTGATTGAAACAACTGACAGTCATGAAAAAGTTGGTTTGGTTATCTATATAGAACATTCTCAATTGCTCAAAAAATGCATCGTTGGAGACCGAATAATAGGTTGTGTGAGTATTTCGAACCAAGAGACTTTGGTTATATATCTACATGCCGTAAGAGCTTCTGTGATTATTTCGAACAAATAATAGGCTTTGGAGCACTAGTGTCGACCTACAGTTTGACTATAGGGGTGGACGTATAGCAAAAAGGAAGGGTCGATCAATCGAATCAAGGAGAAGCGGAGATCTACAAGAATCTGTTTCTATTCAGCATCCTCCAACTTCAGACTAATCTTCACCTAAGAATCCTAATTTGGTATGCAAGCTCAATAAAATTTCTCATTCCCTACTCTTTGTTGGTGCAAGATTCTAGCCATTCTTCACAAAGTGTGCGATGTGGCCCAACCGCGGAGTAACTTAATTTTCAGATACACACTAATCTAATTACAATTTTAACATGAAATAGATCGTCTTGAGAGTGATTTGAGTATCGGAGTGCTCATTGGTCTCACCCCGATTTATTTCTACAAAAATCTCTCGACTGATCATCTTTGAATAGAAATATTACGACCAAGTCGAATTTCTTTAGATTGTTTTAGACAAATCAACCGTTGTGCTATATGATCTGAATTGAAAATGGATGGAACAAGGGGAAATAATTATGTTATTATTGCATTGGGAGAAAATTTCAAGTAAAACAAATAAAAAGATGAACTCGATGTAATAAACTAACAACAATGATTCTTAATCTTCCAGGCGACTATCAATTCTCAATTTATTTTTTCTTTTTGAAATATTAAACTAAATTACTTCCTAAAGAATATTAAAATTATTAATTATAAAAAAATAACGTATTATTAAATTATTTTTCTAGAAAATAAACATGCCACTCAAATGCTGATTTTTTTTTTCTGAGTACTCAAATGCTGAATGTGAATGTTGTAATTTAATAATTTATTTGTTGGGGTTAAGAATGGAACAATATGTTGCAGTATATTAAATCGGCGAACGGCCGAAGCGCGAACGCCGATTCACTATTTAAAATCGGAGGCGGTTCATTGGATAATTGATAGTCGGTGGTGTTCCATCTCTCTCTGTGGATTCCAATTTCATATCAATCACTCTCTTTCGTTAAGAACCGAGCGCATCTGATCGCCGAGCAAGTTGTGCATCTAATTTTGAAGCCATGGGACATGGTAAACCGGTGGTGGATTATGATATTTGTATTTTTCTTTTGAAATTTTTGTGGGGTTATTTGTTTCGCCCAAGAGAAGATTAGTGTTTACGTAGAGACGTCGAATGTTTCAGGTGACAAGGGAAGACCAAGCAAAAGACCCAAATTCGGCAAGGTTTGTTTGGTTTTTAACTTTGGTTCGGTGTGTTTTTCTAGCAGAAATTTTGGTTTTTTTTTTGTTATTGTAATGCGTAATAATGATCAATTGAGCAAAATTCAGGAGGATTTCAGGAAAGCTAATGTTGAAGAAGACGATGCCTTTTATCTTGACAAGTTCGACGACGACGATCGTAATGGTACAAATCTTCTATTCGTGTGATTTGAGGATATTTGGTTTTGTATTGATGGATTTGATTTATCTAATTATTTGGGGAGGTGGGTTCTGGATATTGTGGATTCTGATTGATTTAGTGAAATTCTTGTTTATCCAAGGTGATAAAGAAGCAGAAAAGAGAGATTTCAGCAAATTAGAGTTAAAACCTGACCATGTTAATCGGCCTTTATGGGCTTGTGCTGATGGCCGCATATTCCTTGAAACCTTCTCGCCCTTGTACAAACAAGCTTATGATTTTCTTATTGCCATTGCCGAACCAGTTTGCAGGTAACTTAAATCTAATTGAAGCAGACACTTTTGGTGGATTCCAGTTATGATTTAGTCATTGTTAATTTCAGTATTCTAATTGATCAATATTCAGGCCAGAATCAATGCATGAATATAACCTCACTCCACATTCCTTATATGCTGCGGTTTCTGTTGGTCTGGAGACGGAAACGATTATTGCCGTTCTAAGTAAGTTGTCAAAGGCCAAACTCCCTAAAGAGATGATTGATTTCATTTATGGTTCTACTGCCAACTATGGCAAGGTGAAGCTTGTGCTTAAAAAGAACCGATATCTTGTGGAATCCCCATTTCCAGAGGCAAGTGCTCACTTAACTTGGTTCTTTGTTTTGATGGAAATACATGGTCTAGTCTTGATCGAGTGATCTCAATGGTTACATTTAATGGCTGCAGGTGTTGCAGAAACTGCTCCGGGATGAGGTTATATCCAAAGCCAGAATCATTTCTGAGGTATGGTCTTAACTGATGAGTTAATTACTGAAACGTAGTTGTTACCAACACATTTATTGTGAATTCTTCGGCTATACCTTCATCTTGATTTTATTGACATTGGAATCCATTAGGATTCTCGTGGAAATGGTGAATTTACAGTTAGCAAAGCAGCAGGTGAACTTGGCAATCGCCATGAAGGATTGCTCAACGAAGCAGAAGTTGCAGCTGCAGCTGAGGAAAGAGAAACTCATTCATTTGAAATTGACCCAGCACAAGTAATATGGTTTCTAACCTTTTAAATCTGATTGTCAACACATTGATGTTTAAAATTTTTGTCGTTCTTCCTCTCCTTATTTATTGTATTTTGGCTCTTGATCAAATGACAGGTCGAGAATGTAAAACAACGCTGCTTACCTAATGCCTTAAACTATCCCATGTTGGAAGAGTATGATTTCAGAAATGACACCGTGAGTCTTCCACCAAACAGTGATGTTGGAAAGAGAATTGTCTTAACTTTTAACTAATTTTAATATTTCTACATAAGAGGTCGGGATCTTATTTCAATAGTTTCTCCTGGATTTTTAGATCAATCCAGACTTGGATATGGAGCTGAAGCCTCAAGCTCAACCAAGGCCGTATCAGGAAAAGAGCCTTAGTAAAATGTTTGGAAATGGTTCGTTTTTCTTGTTACATGGTGTCTTTTTTTTGGGTTGCTTGTTATTGAGCTTATAGAAGTAATCTCAACACCCTATTTTACTCGCGTTTATTTTTTTCTTAAACAGTACGTTTTTAAAAGAAATAATCTTTTGGTTTATTCTGGTTCTCTTTTGGTTTCAAAATATGTTAAAGCTACAATTTTAGCACATTAGATGGTTATCATTAAATAGAAATTTATTTCTTATAAAAAAGAAATACATTCAGATGGACAATGTTTGTATTAACCAAAATATCCTCCTCTTTATCCTGTGAACTCTTTGGCCTCATATCCAGTTTAGGTAGCTTGGGGTTTCTCCCCTCTTTTGAGTTTTCCCAAATGCCTTAACTAAGAATGGTCAGTTATTTAGCTTCAAGCTCTGATTATGACTATATGTATGCAGGTAGAGCAAGATCTGGCATTATTGTACTGCCTTGTGGAGCTGGAAAGTCTCTGGTGGGTGTTTCTGCAGCAAGTCGTATCCGAAAAAGCTGTCTTTGTTTAGCTACGAATGCTGTATCAGTGGATCAGTGGGCTTTTCAGTTTAAGTTGTGGTCTACCATACGGGACGATCAAATTTGTCGTTTCACATCAGATAGTAAAGAAAGATTCCGAGGTAATGCTGGGGTGGTTGTGACAACTTATAACATGGTTGCTTTTGGTGGTAAGAGATCTGAAGAATCTGAAAAAATTATTGAGGAGATAAGAAATAGAGAATGGGGATTACTTCTCATGGATGAGGTAATTTTACCATTTTTGTGTTCATCTATTTTTCTTTTAATTAGTCATGTTTTATACTGCAACTTTTTATTTTTTTTGATTCTAGGTGCACGTGGTTCCTGCTCTCATGTTTAGGAAGGTTATCAGCCTGACTAAGTCTCACTGCAAGCTTGGGCTCACTGGTACATGACGTTACATGGTCTTTTAACCTTCTTGGTTTGTCTTTTCTATTGATAGTGAAAATTAACTTTGATTAATTTATTGCAGCCACACTTGTGAGAGAAGATGAAAGAATTACAGATTTGAATTTCCTTATTGGTCCTAAGTTGTATGAAGCGAACTGGTTGGATCTTGTTAAAGGAGGATTTATTGCAAACGTGCAGTGTGCTGAAGTTTGGTGTCCTATGACAAAGGAGTTTTTTGCTGAATACTTGAAGAAAGAAAACTCAAAGAAAAAGCAGGTTTTATAATTATCAATGAAATTGATTTTTCTTCACCAGTCGAATTTATATACCTACCTTGCCTGTCCTATATTATTTCCTTGCCAAGAATCATGTTGTAGTTAACAAGGTAATATTAGATAGAGCCAGAGTGGTTTATTCTCATTAAAGAAGGTTCTTTCAATGTATTTTGGATTGTGGTATATTGCTAGAGCATTAATTGGGAAATATTGGAGATGTTATTAGGACATTAGTAGCGACATACTTGTAATTACTAAGGAAATTTTATTAGAGGGGATGGTTATATATAGTGGGAGTTAGGGGTTCGGGGGATAGAGAGCATTTTTGAGGAATTGGTCCGTGGGACTTGGGAGAAAGATAGCTCTCTCGAAGGGCTATTATCCCTTCCCTTGTAATTTCTCCTTCATAGCGTTATACGATTTCAGTGTTATTTTGTCATTGTAGGGTTCCTAACATATATCTGTCTGCCCTTAATAGATTTATTTGCTCTCTATCTCTTTGTGGTTATTTCCCTCTCTTATGTACTGGCTTTTGCATTCCAGGCTCTTTATATCATGAACCCCAATAAGTTCAGGGCATGTGAATTTCTCATTCGGTTTCATGAACAGCAGCGCGGTGATAAGATAATTGTCTTTGCTGACAATCTTTTCGCCCTTACGGAGTATGCAATGAAGCTTCGTAAACCTATGATCTATGGTGCAACCAGGTTGTTAGATATAACTGTCTTACCTTGAGAAAATATGACCTCAAATCTGTTGTTTGACATCCATATCTGGCTTTTCATTTTTCATTTTTTCAAATGTCTAGTCATATTGAGAGGACAAAAATTCTCGAAGCATTCAAAACTAGTCGTGATGTGAATACTGTTTTTCTCTCAAAGGTACTTTCCTCCTCTCACCATTCCCCTTTCCTTCCCCACTCTCAGTATATTACAATAATAATAAAGAAGGAAAAAAACCAGTATTAAATGAAGTTGGTTTTAGATTAGGCTAGTGGATCTGTTGTATTTTCTTTATCATCAAACAGCATATACCAATAACTGAAGTTTTACAATCGACTATGGTCTCTTGATGACTAGCCAGCTATCATGGTCAATAACTTGGCCACTGATATGTCCTTGGTTAAACTTTTATTCTTGTTTTTACTGAAATTAGTTGTGATTTTCAAATTGATCCCTGATTACACTGATCATGATTTAAATTTTAATAGTCTGGAGTTGAGAATGTCATCTCAAGAGTTGGATCGATTTCTTTTATTTTATTTCAGGTAGGTGATAACTCTATCGATATTCCTGAGGCAAATGTGATTATTCAAATTTCATCACATGCGGGTTCAAGACGTCAAGAAGCCCAACGTCTGGGGCGTATTCTTAGGGCCAAGGTAAAAAGGAAAAAATACATCAGCAGTTTAATCTGTGCAGTTCTTATGTTTCTGTTGTGCAGTTTGTAGGAATCAACTAGCATTTAATGACATGATTTTTTTAATTGGAACAACAGGGTAAACTTCAGGACAGGATGGCTGGAGGTAAAGAGGAGTATAATGCCTTCTTCTATTCACTTGTTTCTACTGATACTCAGGTAGAAATCTACCCCTTGTTTCTGGATTTGGTGTGGAGAAGTAATTTTTACCCTCTCTTGGTTTAATGATATACATACTTTTGAATATTAATGCAGGAAATGTACTATTCAACTAAAAGGCAACAGTTTTTGATCGATCAAGGTTATAGCTTTAAGGTAATATTTGTCTCAGCATCTATAGGAGCTTGTTTATATATATTTTCTTGTAGAAGCGAAGTGTTTATCATGCAAAATTCTTGTTTCTATAGATTTATAGATTGATTCTCTGTTCATCCGCTGCACCGTGTAGTGAAATATATCGAGTCCTTCGTTATAGCCATTCATTTTATCTGGGGATTGGGTCTTGGCTTTCTGCTTGAACATTGTATAAATTGACATAATTTCTGACAGGTAATTACAAGCTTGCCACCAGCAGATGCGGGAGCTGATTTGAGCTATCATCGCCTCGATGATCAGTTGGCGCTTCTTGGAAAGGTTATCATCATCTCCATATATGTTCCATCCTCACTTTTCTTTGATGAAATTTTGACATGCTTTTATACTTCAGGTACTGAGTGCAGGTGACGATATGGTAGGATTAGAGCAATTGGAAGAAGATGCAGACCAGATTGCGCTTGATAAGGCTCGCCGTTCGAAGGGATCCATGAGTGCAATGTCGGGCGCAAATGGAATGGTTTACATGGAGTACAGGTATTGTATAAAGTATTTGTCCCACCGCCCAAAATCTATTTGGTGAATGACATAATCTAGATGTAGGTACGATATTAGCGGCTGACATTTTCCATATGTCAGTCTCCAATTGTATGTTTTTCTTCTTTCAGTACCGGACGAAGACTCGCGGGTCAAGGCCAGATTAAGAGCAAGCCAAAAGACCCGGCGAAGAGACATCATCTGTTCAAAAAACGGTTCACTTGACACAGACATCAAGTGTCCTGTATGGCTGGTTTAGTTATTCCCTCTGAAGTTCCTGGCCAAGAAATATCGGCAAATGCAGAGGTTAGCGTAATTAACGAGGTTGGATTTAATCGGTTTTTCAAGGTTTTGATTACTGGAAGATCAGAAGTAATAAACTGTGTCGTACAAGGAGGAATCAAAACAAAAGAGAGACCTTGAAATTTTCATGAATGGAAATCCTACAAAGTTTCTGAGAATGTGAAAAGGAAAGAAAGATTCTTTGTTATCAGTGGGTTCATATGAAAGATCACTCCTTTGTCTTGAGAAATTCTGAAAAGAAAGAAAGCAAAAAAGGGAAAGAAAAAGAGAGTATTCTTCCACAAAATGGTGATGAACTCAGTTGCAAATAGTCAAAATTTAGTCCTCTCTTCTTCCACTCTTCATTGGATTTTGTATTGCTGGGATTTGACTTTTGATAAAAAAGAATTAAAAAAAGGGAAAAAAAATGTGTCTGAAACCAACGAATCAAGAAGGAAAAGTTGAAGACGAAAGTGAAATTAAGACAACACACAAGAATTTTTGACAACTTTGGTCTGTTCTGGCATGTGAATTCTCATGCTTCATTTTTGTTTTAAGCTACAAAATGTTCTTGTCTTGGTTTCTAAATTAAAAAAGAAAAAAGAAAAGTCTTTAGTTTTTAAATTCCGTATAAAAATTTATTTCAGTTTTTATTGTTGTCTTTGTTCTTTAAAAAATTTTGGAGATTAAATCATAATGTTGGAAACTCTAGGAATCAGGATGAAAATCCTTTTGTTGATATGCAGTAATCCATAAGACTCAAAATTGAATATTTTTGGTACCAGTCGAAATCAAAATAGAATTTAAACTTATACTGTCACATGCTGTATACTTGCAATATTTAGCCATCTTTTGACTAGCTAGAGTTGACATTAATGGTCTATTTTGACCTTTGCCACCATTTTTCATTTAGTGCTAAAGATTCAGATTTGCATCATGGAGATACTCAGAATAATTGACTATTATTCAAACAATATCTCCATTTTGATCATTTCATTGAAAGAGAATTTGTCAAAATCTAAAACTCGATTATCAAGATTATAGTTGTCCTAGCTTAATGTATCGATTTCATCCCTGAACTAACTCAATCTCAACCCGGTGCATATAGGATCATTTCAAAATTATTTTTCGACCTATCTTAGTTTAAAATTACAATGAAGCTAGTTTGAAAAAAAAGAAAAACTATAATGAAGCTATAATATAACAATCATGCATTTTGACATACTAAAATTAAAAAAATATATATACACAACTGATGTAGCGTTTGATATCGATTTCATTTTTAGTTTTGTGTTTTAAAAAATTACGTTTGCTTCCTCATAACTTTTATGGTATGTTTTTCACATTTAAAAAAAAATACATTAAGATTCCTAAGCTAAATTTATTTAATGAAAAATAAAAGTTTAAAAACTATTTTTTTGTTTTAATTTTAAAGTTAGAATCTTGGTAAAAAGTAGATTAACAAACAAAGTATCAAATATGATGGTAATTTAATTTTCAAGAAAATAAAAAACAAAGATTTTGATCTTATTCTTAAATGTATGGGTTATTGAAAGTTTTCTAGGAACATATGTTTAGTCAAGAATTTCATTTTGTGGTTGAGGAAAATTTAAATGCATGCATAGACAAACAGTCTTTGATGGCTAGAATTTTGCAATTGCAAGATCATTTTGTTGGATTTCCTGTCTAGTTTATGGAAAGTGGCAACCAAATGGGAGATTTTTTTTCCTTCCTTCCTTCGAGTGAGTGAGAATTCAACCTTATTCCAAATGACTCAATATCTTTTTAGTACAATATGTAGGGGTGGAGGATCGAATTTACTAACCTCTTGATTCGAGATATATGTCAATTACTGCTGAATTATGTCCGGTTTGACTTCATGACTATTTATAATAATTAAAATAGTTAATAATGCAAATAGTAACTTTGGATTGAAAGCATATGTTATTTTAGTACATTTTTTTGTTATTTACATAAAATGGAGAGGATCTGAGCATAGGTAAATTGATTACATATATCTTAACCAAAAAAATTGTGGGTTCAAATCTCCATCCACGCATGTTGGACTAAGAAAACCCAGATTTTTCTATGCAACAGAGACTGGAGAGTGCATTCCTGCTCTATCTTGCTCATATGTCTCGATTACTTCAAGAGAATGGAAATCAATGAAGGATAATCAAAATTTTCATTCTATTTAATAGGGTCTAAAATGTAGGGAAAAAATCAATTATCCAATAAAATGGGGTGATCCAATGTATCTCTTAAAACCTCATCCGTCACATTTTTACTCTTTTGTTATATATCTCATTGCTATTCTGATTTTGGACCATTTTAATAAACATCGTGAATAAATTTCTAATTTTAATCCTATAAAATTTTTAATAAATAACGTTAAAGAAATAACATTCTATTAATTTTATTCTAATTTTTTCCAAGTAAACGGGACCATTGAAGATTATAGGTTGAACAAAATATCTTTGTTGTCCAGTGACTTTAGTCATGTCGGCAAATATACATGTTTTTCCCCACAATATCATCAAATTAGGCAAAGTTTTTTCTTTCTTTTTTCTTTTATTTCTTTTTTTTTTGGGACAAAATTAGGCAAAAGTGTTAATCCCATTTTCATCTTTCAACTTTTCACCTTCATATTTGTTCTATTTGAGTTCTTAAAAATTTATTTTAATACTAAACTTATCTAAAAGATAACTGTTTTAATCTACGAACTTTCAATTTGTATTTTAATCTCTTTAGACTTAGAAAAAGAGAAGAAAATTATTTGGGTACTTATAACTTTATCACTTATTTATAATACTCGCGTACTCAATATTATCTTTGTCAAACCATTATGGGTGACTCATTAGTCAAAAGGGACTGGAGATAATAAGAGAGAATGAGTTCAAATCCCATGATGACCACCTACCTTATAAATTAGTAATTGTTACGTGTTTTCCGACATCAAAATATATATTTGCTAAAAGCAAAATACCCCACAAAATAAAATTTAAATCCACATGTAATTTTTTTTTTTAGAAAAGACCCCCACAAAGAAAAAGAGAAGAAAAAAAGACCCACTAGGGGCATATCTAAGAAAACAAGATATATTTTCTTGTATCACCACAAAGTAATGACAAAATGTCCATTTCTTTGCTTGGTGTTTTTATTACAATTGAACTATCAAGTTGGCCCTAAGAGAACCAAAAAGACAAGAATCTAGCCTTGAATTAGAAACTAAAAGTTTGTTCCAAAGTAGTTTTATTACCCTAGGCAAATCTTTGATTTTTTTTTTCCTTAAAAAAAGAAAACACATTAAAAATTAATAAGTTGAGTTAGAATTATTCTATTTAACTTTTAAAAAGTATATCTTTTTTCCCTTTCAATGACGAAAGAATACAAATCGACGACCGATGAACTCAACATCGACCTAAACCTAGGGTAATAAAACAAAACAAAACAAAACAAATATATATATATATATATTTTTGAATTTGGTTTAAAAAGGACATGAAAAATGGTTTACAAACGACAAACATCAGAATAAAAAAAATTATTTCCAAGTTGAAAAAGGAGGATTTGTAAAGATGGTTAGAGGGAGATTTTTTTTAGTTCAAAGAGGAGAATTCAAATCTCCGACCTTTTACTAAAGAATATATATATTTTTTAACTAGTTGAATTATATTTAAATTAATTAGAGATGAGGTTTAAACACTAGTTTTGTCACATTATTAATACAAACTATATTTATAATATAATCATTTTGCTTTTGGGTTTGATTGAAAAGTTTGTCATTGCCAAAAGATTCACTTCACCAAGCCAACTCATCATTTGCCCATCCCCACCATAATAATTGCTCTTATATAAACATTTCAAGCCTTCCAAAAGTGCTGCACCAAAGAAAAAGATACTAGGGGAATTTTTTCAACCTACTCAGGATTAATATTTTTATTTTATTTTTCTTCATGTCAAATTTGGAACAACAAGTGAGATCAGCGGAACAATACAAATTTGATTTAAACAATACACTTTCTCATATTTGACTTTAATAATTCAAGAGTTTAATAGATCGTCGAATCATTCACCTTTGAAATATTAATAGATATCTTATCTACTAAATTATATATTTGAATTAACGATTTAAACACACTTACGGACTATACTAACAATAATAAAACATATACTTTCATAGTTTTAGTAGTACATCTCTAACATCATTATTCTAAGTATTCTATATATATATATATATATATTTATTGTATTTGTTTCAGTTAAATATAAAATTTAGTTCTTGAACTATATACCTTTAAGCTTTATTATGGTATCTTAGAACTTGAAATATACTCCTGACATACCACTAGAGAAAAACGCTATTGATGAGAGAGTTATAGATTTTCTACTGTTCTTGTACGGTCAAAGTGTAGACGAGCAAGTCGGAGAGGGACAAAGAAGCATGATCGATCGAGAGGTCCACCAGAGGAAATGCATTATTCTGCTGTCAAATTTTAAATATAAAAAACTAGAGAACTCGAAACGAAATCGAAGAAATAAGAAACATCTACTACTAGATTAGCATAGACTTTTTTTTTTTCTTTTCCATGTCTATATTTTACAATATACCTAAACTGTACATGGCATTATATCAACTCTAAAGACACCAAAATAGAGTTTAAATATATTGGTGAATGAGATTAAAAAGTTCCATTAATTTAGAGTCAAAAGGGAAAGGAAGAAGCAAAGTTTTATAGTTAAACTAAGCTTTTTGGAAGTGGACGCCCACTCCTAATCCCTAGTAGTGGGGAGGCAAATTAAAAAGAAAGAAAAAAAAAAGAATGTAAAATTTGATGCAGCAAAGTCTTGTAATTAGTGGGGAGGTCATAACAACAAAACCCATCTTTATAATTATAATATATAACTTATTTAGCAACTATATATTCCAAACACAACACCCCTTGTTTTTATGCTTTAGTCAACAACAAGCCATTTTACCTCTTCTCAATACACAATTCATTTTTCCAACCCAAATGCCAGTTGCGTTCCATATGACTCGAACTCGATCTCAAGGATACTCCTCGGAGATATATATATATGAAACTTAAATTTAACTATCGATCACTCCAAAAATAAAGAAAATCAAATGAATTTTCGAGTGTATGTCTTAAAAAATCCTACTTTTTCTCCAAGTATACAAATTTTTAGTATTATATATGAGGGTGGAGATTCAAATTCACGACCTTTTTGGTCAAAGAATAAATATCTTAACTAGTTGAGCTCAGYTCAAGTTGACGAATCATATAGACTAAAAATAATAATTTAACCAAAATTATATTAGTCGTCATCCTACGTGGACATGTCGGGTTAATTTGTACTAAATGGTTTCTAAAGCAGAACCATTTAAAATTATAAGCAAAATATATGTTTTTAAGGACATCTTAATTTGACAGTAAAATATAATTCAAAACTCCTTTCTGTATTTTTTTCCCCTTAAATAAAAGGAGAGTCTCCAACTCAGCATTTGATTCAACTTGACATTCAAGCTCTTGTTCCTTTACAAAGAAAAACATAAATTTTTTTCTTTTAGGCCAAAGGGTATCTGATTTTATGTAAAAACAATTAGTTCTTTGAAGAATTTTTTTTTTCAAAATTGATATTGCATTATTAATTCCATCTTTGCTGTCTGAATATGAACTTTTGGGATAATATTCTTGTTTGCTTAATTAATTAATTAATTGCTATGTTTGGGGATTGTTTAGTTGTAATTAATTTGGTTGTGTCATTTTCAAGCTTGAAGAGCATTGAGAATAACATATATGTATATAATATGATGTTTGTCTGCCGGAATGGAAAATGTTTATATTATAAAAACTTTATAGAATATGGTCCACCAAAGTTATAATGATCATCATTTACCACTCGTGCACACATTCACATATGTTTTTTTTTTCTTTAACTCTATGATTCTATGCAAGAAAAATAAAAGAAAACTAGTATTTAAAATTTTTTAGAAACGTTTCATTTCTTATTTGTTGTTTTCTAGTTTTTCTATAAAAGAATAAATATAGAAATGCATTGGTAATTGCTTCTTTTTTTTTTTTTGATTTGGAATCATTTATTTTGTTTTTTTTCTAACATTTTAAATTTCAAAAATTAAATTTTATATGAAAATAATTTTAAAAAATAAATATTCAAAATTATTATTTTATGTTTAATTTTTTATAGTATTTATTATTACAGATTTAAGAAATGAAAAATGGAAAATGAAAGAAACAACAAGAAACCATAATTGTTTCCAAAAAAGTTTATATATAAATTTGGAACTGTTTCTTAATTGTATGTACGCATTATGTTGCTAAAAAAAAAAAGATAAGATAGGAAATGAGAAAGCCTTTTAATTTCTTGTTTTTTTTTCTTTCTTTCTTATTTTTAAAATTTAAAGGCCTTTTGGTGATATTTTCTATTTTTTTGGGGCTTTTTCCTGACTTTTTTTTTTGAATATCCTCGAATTTGTATATATAAATGAAAGATTTTGAGTATGTTTAATAGCTATTATATTTTTAGTTTTCTAGTTTTAAAAATTAAATTTGTTTTAGTCCCGAAATCTATATTTAGTTATTTACCCTTTAAAAACATTTTTTTAAATCTTAACTAAATTTGAAAATTAAAAAAAAAAGGATTTTTGCAAACATTTTTTTTAAATACTAAGTTAGAAACTCATAAATGTTTTTAAAAAATAGATTAAGAAAATAAATTTATTAGTTAATAAGGAAAAACATAAAACTAAAAGAAAAAAAGGAAGGCGTGAGACATTTGTTATTTACTATTATTATTATTATTATTATTTTAATACCACAACATGTAGAGGTACTTTGCAAAAATAAAAAATAAAAAATGCAGAGGTAGATATTTAAACTCAAGACATTTTAATTGGAGATAAATGTCCTAATCAATTGAGCCAAGTTCAAGTTGACCAGACAATTGTTATTCTTTATGACGAGACAATAGATACTATTATGCATAGACTCAATATAGCTCAAATCAGGCATATGATTCGAACAAATACGCATGTGTTTCTTTATTTAAGGTATATTATTGAGCAATGATAACATATATAGCTCGATATCGAAGAGTTTGTGTAGTAGTAAGCATTTTCATGCTAAATAAATAGGCAAAAAATGGTTCCAAATATTTATTATTATATCTTTCTACAAAAACAAGGATTCAAGCTTCTATGTGAAATAACTTTGTGAGAGAAATTCAAAAGTTAAGTTGTATAGGGAATAATGGAGTTGATAGAACCAATAAACTAAAATATTTAAATGTAATCATGGGCAACTAATTAACTTCCCAATAAATACCAATTTCTTGTAGTAATGTGTTGGTCAAAGGGCCAAAAAAAATTATACAATATTATATGTGAAAAAAAAAAGTGATTGCTTGGAATCATTGTTAGTCTTTTGGTGGTTCTAAATTCTAATCAATCAAATTAAAGCAATTCTTCTCTCTACAATAACTACTTAGCTGTCGCTCTCTCTAAGATGAAGGATTTCTTTTTAATTTTGCTTTTGGGACTCAAAAATAAGAGGCTGTTTGGGATTGAAATGGATGAGATTCCATCTTTAAATTTCATTTTATTTACTTCCCTAATGGATGCTCATTGCTTCTTTTCAAGTTTTCATTGGTATTTTTTTTCTTTGTTTTTTTGCCATTTTAGAAGGAGATCTTCTCATTTCTTCATGGTCAAAATTATGGTATATAATTTTGGAGATTGAGATTCCATGACTTTGATGGGAGAGTTATGTTTTTTTTTTTCTTTCTTTTGGGTTGGAAAGAAAGAAATGTTAGAGTCATCAAACTTTCTAACGAAAAAGCATCTCCTTTTGTTACCATAATTTGAAAGAAAATTGTCATAGTTGTACTAAAATATGCTCTTCTTAATCTCGAGTTGAAATTTAGAATGGAGAATGACACCTATAGAGAATCTGGTCTTATTCATTCATCCCTGCACATGATTTGCACAACTTTAAAATGTGAGATCCTATTTGACATAGAATTGTGTTTTGATTTTTTTTCTTAAAAACTATTTTGTTTTCTATATTTTAAAACACACATTTGTTTTTTTTTTAATGAGAACTACATTTTTTAAATTTAAGGAAAAAAAGGGAGAAGTTAAAAAAAAAACAATAAATATTGATAAATATGCTTTAGGTTACCAAACAGTATTTCAGCTGTGTTGGACGATTTTCAAATTTGAAACAGAGAAAAGGGATTTAAGTATTTAATTATATAATAATAATTATCTTTCCAATCTAAAAACCAATAAAAACTAACTAAAATTAATTTAATCGTCCCACTTTTTTTTAATACGGGTAGGGTGGGAGATCGAACTCAAACCTTCCTTAATTGTCCATTTTTAAAGTTAGAAAGCCTCTTGACATGTATATCCCATTTATATTAATGTTTTTTTAGGGGTCATTTATATTAATACCACTTTAATGGAAAGGTAAATTATATAAATGTCATAAAACCTTTGGACATGTATATCCCATTTATATTAATGTTTTTTTATTTGGAGAGGGTCATTTATATTAATGTTACCGCTTTAATGGAAAGGTAAAATTATATAAATGTTACTTCTCGAAGAAATAAGCTTTTATGAAATTGTTGCAATTACAATATGTTGTTAATTCCATTAAAATTTTGCAATTGTAATATGTTGTTATGAGCATAAGCTTGTTAGTTGTAACTCGAAAAAAGCCACGCTCCTAAATAATAGAGAGTTGTTGCAGCTAGTAATGAAATAATGACGGTAGGATTTAACTTCAATAATTTTGTAACTTTAGATAGCTATAGTATAGTCTCTATAGTACCATAGATCATGACTGTTGTTAGTCGTAATCTATACTATAGATCCTGACTAACATCAGTCGTAATCTATAGTATTGGAATAGACTATGATTATACGGTTATAGTCTATTCCAAATTTTGTAGTAGTGTAGAAGGAGTAATTGTTCAAATTGAAAGTTCGAAGTGTAATAACAATCCCATCTTAGGAACGTTATAATTTTTAATTGTTTTAAATAGTTCCACCCTTATAATTTCACTTGGAGTTTTTGCAACTTTTATTTTAATTACGATAAGTGAGAAAATATGATTGGTTTTCATATTTGGTTATTTTTGTAACTTTCCAATAATTGAAAGGTGTAAAATTAGAGAATCTCACCATATGTACAACCATAGTCAAATTAGATTTTTTTTTTTATAAAAAAAAATAATAGCTATAATAAACCAAAGGTTTTAAAGATTTTTACCTGAAGATTTGACATCACTTGAGGGTATTAAAACAAATAAACTTACTTTGCAAAATAATAATAATAATAAAAAATAAAAAAACCTAATTCTCCAAACATTCATCCACCATTAAAAATTCTTTGACTGTCTTCTTATTGGAGATAGAAAGCTCCACTTTCATCTCTTCTAATTATTTTCTAAAAGAGAGAACTTTTTTATAGTTTTAGAAACCTCTTTTGAATTAAAGGCTTTGTTTCTTTTTCCAATTAGGGTAGGTTGGGTGGGACCAAAAGATGACAACTAATTTCAAGAATATGAGATTAAAAAAATTGTGTTAAAACTATAAATTTAGTCTATAAATTTTCTATCAAATAGATACCCGAAACTTTAAGTGTCAAATAAATCTTTAAACTTTTAATTTTGTGTCAAGTAGTTTGATTGTTTATGTGGCATATTAACTGTACTATTTAAAGATTACATGACTATGACTGCCAAATGAAATTTGGTACCGTGTTTAAAATCGGGGCAAAATCTAGGTAATTTATAAAAGTTTTAGGTGATAAAATTAGTGGATTTAGGGCACGTTTCTGAAAGCTTGGGGTTAGCTAATGGGTGAAAGAAATTGGGGGTTGTGACCTTAAGAAGAGAAAAGTAAGCTAACCAAAATAAATCAAACAAAAATGAGAAACCGAGGGAAGAGAAGAAATTAAAGAAAAGTTCAGAGACTTATCAAACATAATTTTAAAAGTTCAAGAACCTACTAGACATGACAATGAAAATTTAGATAACTACATTTTTAATTTAATGATTTATTTTTTATGTATTTATCTCATGTGCCAAGTTCTATTTGACATGTCATAGCGACGTAATCTCTAAATAGT
Organism: Momordica charantia; assembly: GCF_001995035.1. The sequence goes on from NW_019104490.1 coordinate 3,069,512, forward strand.
ACAGCTAGTGCACCAGATAAGTACTAAGTTGACGAGTTTGATGGAGTCAATAACAATGACATATTTGACATAAAAATGAAAGTTCAAAGACCTATATGACATATTCTAAAGTTGAGCGAACTATTTGATGCCCAATTCTTAAAAATTAGGGACTAGATTTGTAATTTAAATAGAAAAAATTAACTCTATATAATTTGTGATCCCACGAAAACAAATCTTAGGTCATGTTTTATAACAAATGTGTTTGTATTTAAAATTTACTTACCATCAAATATATTCTTTAATTACTATTTTCTATGTTTTTAAAATTAACTTTTCATTTTAAAAACATATTTAACTAGAATATTACAAAAAGAAAAAAAATATACGGGTGAACAAACTTTTTCTATTTCAACCCAGAGGTGAGATAGACATTTGAAATGGTAATAGATTGATGTATTGTGTATCGAATTATGTTCCTATTAGCATCGGTAATCAGACTTGATATTTTAAAATAAAAACTAAAAAAGATATTTTCCAACTAGACCTAACTATTCTTAATACAATATTTTAAAATTTTCTTTATAAATATTAGTACAAGTGAAACTTATTTAGAAAAAGAAAGTAGTTCAGGATTATATCTTCAAAAGATGATGACTTCATCAAGCTGTTTGTTAACTCTTCTCTTGAATAGATAAATTTATTATGAAAACAAACAAGTGCGTCATTAATTATAATAATTTATTTTGTGGATTATGAATCCATCTCTTTAAAAGATAATTTCATGAATTACACTATTGCCCATCTTTTACTCATTTTTTATATTCATGGAATTTATATATGAAAAAAATGCCTTAATTTTCTAATAAAAATTTGAAGGACAATAGTTATAAGTTTTTATTATAAAGATAGTTATAAGCATAATGGAGAAAGATCAAATGTAATCATGAACTTTAAATTTTTTTTGATAAAAAATGTAATCATGAAATTAAACTTTCAATTTTATTAAACATGTTATAAAATATTCACCTAAAATTTTAAAAAGTATTGAAAATTTTACCATTGGATAGATTTTCAATTAGTTGAAAAAAGTATTATCATGTGTGTTAATTAATTATAAAACATATATTTGATATGTAATTTCATAAAAAATGATATTAGACTTGGTTTTAAAAAAAATGGTAAGTTTCAATAGAGTTATTCTGGATTTCGTGTATTAACCAAACTTAATTGGAGAAAGTTTTGATTTTATTAAATAAGTGGCTTTTTTATATAGTTTTTTACCTTGTTTATTTTTTGTTTAAATTAATAAATGAATTAATAGAGCTTGAATAGAGTGTAAAAATTGCAATAAAACTTATCTAAATTTAGGGAAATTGCAATAAAGTTTATTGTGAAAATTACTACAACTTTTCGAGTTTAGGGAAAAAATGATTTCTTCCCAAATACAATTTTAGATCTATAAATTATAAACATTTAAATTAAATAATATTGAAAACTAAATTATGATAAATTATTATGCATCTTTTTCAAAAAAGAAAAAAAATCCATTATGCATATTAGTTTGTTTAATATAGTTATTAAAAATATTGTAAAATTTTATTTGTTTTTTTTAGAACTAAATAAAATAGATTGTTTTGTGATATAAATAGTCGAAATAATAAAGTTTCAAAAATTTTAAATTTAATCAAATGAAAATTTTAGTCGTTTAT
>NW_019104490.1:3075363-3096213 GCF_001995035.1 Momordica charantia
TTCTTGACATCGAAATTTGAGAGATTCTGAAACCCATTTGAAGAATGGTGTTGGAGATGGAAATCGTCGCGATTCGAGAGGGTCAGGCCCTGGAATTGGTGGGAGGAGGAGACGAGAAAATGGTCGACAGAATTGGAATTGGAATCATCGGCGGCGAGTGGTTGTTCTTGATCGGAAATAACTTGGAGAATGTCGATGGCGGAATCGGAGAGATTGGGGGAATACGGATCGGAGAAGAATTGGAGCTCTGCATCGGAGGGGAACACCAAATCGGAGGTCGAGCAGCGGAACAGACCAGAAGATGAAGAATCGTCGTGAACGAACAGATCAGAAGAAGACATGGAAATCAAAACCAAAACAAGAAAAAAAGAGTGCCTGGATTATCTGTTCCTTCAGTGGGCGTTTTTGTTTATTTAAACGACCCAGAAGAAGAAGAAGAAGAAGAAGAAACGATGGCGGAATTGGGAAATGAAAATGGTTCTCCGTTGTTGTTCTTCTTTCTCTAGAAATCTGTTGCGTGAGTGTTTGGATTGAGAGGAAGCAGATGGGTGTGAGGGAGAGACGCCATTTGTAGTGGGCTATAAAAAGACCCTCACTTTGCAAATAGATGCCATCAACTCATCAACTAACCTTCCCATTTTTCTTTTTCTTATTAAATTAATCAATAAATTACCAATTTTCTAAAATCATAATAATAATTCAATTCATTTTAAGTTTTAGACCTTGTTGTTTTCTTTTGCTGCCTCAACTCTCGAGTTTCTACTGATTTCATACATTTGGTTTTCGTTACTGGATTTTTGTATGAAAACTGTTTTAGACTATCGTTAACTTCTTTTCTTTTCTTTTTTCTTTCTCCTAAATTAATTATTTAACGGAGTAGATCTTTTGTTCCTTGATTGTTAGATGTTTGTGCTGATTTCGAGTGTATTTAGATTTTTTAGTTAAATTATTTGTGAAAGATTATTGGTATAGTTCCGTAACAAGTCTACTTAATTGCAAATTTAACACCGACATTTTGGATTTGCAAGTATAGTCCATCAAATAAAGTTCAAACTCCCTCACGGAGAGACTAAAATAGCCTTCAAACATTTATCAATCTATCAATGTAGATTATGGGTGTGTTAGTGATGGTATAAGGAAAAGGAAATTTATGTATAATTAATTTTCTAAAATCAACATCCAAATACCTAGTTCTTTTAAACGTTATTAAAATTATTTTTTTTTTAATTTACTAAACATGATGAATAGAAATAGAAGTAATTTTGACCATGGCAAAAGTGATTCCGGTCGTACCAAAATCATTCCTAAACACACCCTATATCATTGATAGACGTCAATCACTTATAGACTTACAGTAATAAGAGGCGTCGCTTTACTAATGGACGCCTATCAATAATATAATATATTACTAATAAATTAATAGAGGTAAACTAGTGATATATTAGATAAAAAAGAATTATGTAAAAATGTCTAATGAGGGGCATAAATTTCTTTTAAAATTATTATATTTTAAAAATTATAATTATGTGCTATATTTGTAAATATGACCCTTAATTAGACAGCTTTGAAATTTTCTTATTTATTTAAAAGTTTAGAGATTAAAATWAAATTTAAACCTATAATTCAGGTTTAATATTAAATAAATAATAAATGATATATATTTTCCATTTTAAGGTATAATTTTTTTCTTTTTACTTTTTATACTATTTTATTGGAAAATAAATCAAAATTTATATCCTTAGAAAGAGTATATGAAATTTCATCATAAATTTTTAATTTTATTAAATTCAACTCTAAACTAAGACAAGTGTTAGCTATTTATACGTTTTTTTATTTATGTTAATTCACTCACTAATTTACAAAAAATAATATAAAAATTTCCAAAAAAGACTACCCTACTTTTATTTTTCTCTAAAATGTAATCAAATAAAGTGAGAGTATATTTATTTTAACGATCCCCGGACAAAAAAACCTATAAAAAAATTATCATACTTATTTAAGTCTTAAGTACAATATTTGTCCTAAGTGCAAAGTTCAATTGAAAAACACAAGTTGAAACTTTAGAAATTTAAGAAAAAATAGTTAACCAATTTACCTTGTTAATTTCTAGAGTGTAAATCAGTAAAATTAATTAAACTCAAGATATTTCAAAATTTCTCTTGATCTTTTAAATTTAAGTTAATTGGAAATACCTAAACACAAATATATGGATATAAAAACACAAATATTGGCAATAACTTCAAAAGGATTATTTTATTCTCATTTGAGTTTTGTTTTTTTTAAATTTTAAGGACCAATTAAAACTTTTTTTTTAATAAAAGGATTGAGACGAATCCAGGATTCTTTGTGGATGATCAACAACATGTCTTTTTATTGAACACAATTTTGTAATTAACAAAAAATAAAATAAAATTGCATATTTATTTATTTAGGTGTGTATCTATATTTAAGGGCAAAACAAGAGGAGAAACAATTATCACCTTTTTAAAAGAATATATAAAAAATTAAGATTTTAAATCTTTTTTTTTTTATTTTTTTAAATATAAAAGATTATATAAATAAATTTAGAAGGTAGAATTATGTCATTGTGGATTTGTAGACAGTACATATCTTTTGTTTTCTTTTGTATGTAATTGGCAATTTATTTGTAAAATAATAGAAACACTAATCATTTTATTTTTAATTTTTAATTGTTAAAAATTATATTTCTTTTTCTATGATTCAATGGGTAAGTTTTTCACACTATTTGAAAACATATTCGAATTGTTTGTTAAATTAAAAAAAAATTGAAAATTACTTTTTTACTTTTCAAAAGTTTGCCTAGGTTTTGAAAATATTTACAAAATTTATATAACAAAATAAATGAATAAATAGTGAAAATAATGTTTCTAAACTTAATTTTTAAAAACAAGAAAAAAATGATTTGAAGTGGAGCTTAGCAAATAATTAATTTTCAAAAAAAAAATCTTTCAAAAAAGTAATAACAAAAACAAAATTTATTTTCTCATCCTATTTTTCAAAAATAGTACAATCCAAAAATCAATTCCACCCAAATTTAAATCACTTCAATTTCAATTGAACATATTTTTATTTTTATTATTTTTTTCCTTTCCCGACAAGTCAATTTGATTTAGTTACAAACTTGTTCAATTTGGTTTCAGTTTAAATAAATCAAATCCCAATAGATTGAGTTGACTTGACTCACGAGTTCACCTAAAATTATGCATTTGAACAAAACTGACTAATTTTATTAATTAAAAAATAAACAATATATCTCTTATCGATTTGATTCCACTTCATCACTTTTTCAGAACATTTATTCTCTAACCATTTTTATAAAATAATTGGTCGAAATTATTAGAGTATTGTTTTTCATAAAATATAAAATATCATGCTAAATTATGAATAGATCATTTTTCAATAATGTTTCAATTTTACTTTGAAACTTAGAAAAAATCTAATAATTGTCAAACAGGCCTACAAAAAAGATGAATGGTTATACAAATCGCGATTGTTCTGGTTTTATTTTTAACTGGACCGATGAATAGGATAAATATTTAACATGTAATTGTCCATTCGAGAATAGTTCAAAGAAATAGATATTTATTACCATCTTAAAAGTCAATGATTTATTCCTCCACCCTATCATTGTTCGAGGACGTGATTGAGGCAGTAAAAAACTGTCACATCAGGTAGGGTGAAAGCATTCGAACTCATGACTTCTTGGTCAGAGACATGTGTCAATTACCGTTGAGCTAAGTTAATGTTGTCGAAAAGGTTAAAATTATTAACAAAATAATAACTCAATGTAATAATTTGATAAAATAGACTTATTGTCCACGAGATAAATGTCAATTACCGTTGAGCTAAGCACATGTGAGTATATATATATATTTATATAACTTATTCATATTAGTTGTTATAAAAAAAACAATTGACCTATTAAAATGTTGGTCCATTGACAACTTACAAAAGATATCATTTGGAAAGTTAGTTATTGTCATTCTTATGACATGTAATGTTTCGTTTCTGTTTCTTTATTTTTAATGAAGAAAAATGTGTTGCACGGTTTCAAGTAGGATAAAACAAGTTTTTATTTATGTTTTGGAACAAATTGGAAATGGAACCAAAAAAGAGAGACTTGTTTTGATTGTTGTCAAAATTTCTATACAATTGTGAGAATGTTCCAAAAAAATGAAAAACAAGAAACAGAAATTAGTTGTAAAATACTTAGATTTTTTAAGAAAATTAGAAACGAAAAATAAAAAATGAAAACGTTACCAAACAAACCCTCAGTGATTGAAACTTGAATAAAAATTATTTATTACTTTAAAAGGGATATGAACTCAAGTTTTTAAGAATCAAGAAAAGGTGGAAAAAATATAGTCTGCCATATTGCTTTTAAGTACTAAGAAACCCCAATGCCCAACCACTATTATAAAATGTTTTTAATTCCTTTAAAGATTTTCCAATTTGGTCTTTAATTCTTAAATTTAACTTTAATGGATTACAAATTTTCAATGAAGTCCTTCCATAAAAAGATAGGTTAAAATTTGTTAATAAATATCTAATGTGTCATTAAATTATTGTTTGGTTAATATATTTGAATACGTGGGTATGCCATTTTAACATGACACTTGGAAGAAAGAAACTTTATTGATGAACGGGTCAAGTTTTATTTATAGATGGTTGAGTTTCATGGGTCACACAACATCTAAGTGGCATATTTCATGTGTCCAAATACGTTAATAAAACAATAATTTTATGACACATCAACTTTTTGTTAATCTAAGCCTAATTAAACCGATTAAGACACCTATTTCTATGATTCGTAATTAAACCAACACGTCGTGAGATTGAATCTCCACTTCTACATGTGATACTAAAAAAATTTTGTCAACAAATTTCGCAACAAAAAAAATTGTAATGATTTGATTGAGGTTTTTTATACATATACATTAAAGGTAAAATTAATAATTTAAAAGATAAAGAAACAAATCGAGAATCACATAAATTCCTTTTGTCTAGATATGAAATTAGAAAGTATTTCGCGCTCTTTTTTTAAGAAAAAAAAAACTATTGTAATTAGTTTTATTTCAATTGAAATTTCACAAAATCCAACCACTATGTTTATGCAAGGATTTGCACAACAGTGTGTTCCTGATTGTAGCTCGAACTCGGCCTCCGGACCGACCTGAACACTTGGGCGGACCTGCACAAAAAGGTGAGCACTCCGACGATCAAGTCAGTATAGGTCGGATTCCAAGTTTAGTTCGAAGCCAGAGATCATCGTCCCTGATCGGGGAGTGAGATCCTCTACTTATGGGTGGTGGTCCCGCTAATCTCACGACGGTTACATTCGGTAATCTCGGGACCGTCGGTTACACCCGGTGATCTCGGGACCGACGGTTACGCCCGATAATCACGCCGCAGACAGTTGCTCACATCGGCCCCTACCGAGCTCCCCGGTAGGTCGGACCTGGGCCAGGTTCACCTCGGCCCTCATACTTAGCTTTCGTCGGCGTTGGTGGCAGCCATCTCGGCTATCCGAGCTGGGATGACTCATGAGCCATCTTGGAGCACCAATGGGGGTCCTCCACGTGTCCAGGGTATTCCCTTCCCCAAACACACTAAAAATTGGATTTTTTACTAAGACATCGTATCCATGTAAGAGTAAAATGTCCGAATCTCCCCACTAAATGAAAAAAAGAAAAAAAAAAAAGTTTCAAATCTTTTTATCTTAAACTGTATAACAGACAAAAGAACTTCAAGAAATGGGCCAATATCCACTTCATTTGAGTTGAGAAGTTTGGGCCAAGAAAAATGTTTGGTCCACAAGTGATGGCAGCCCCCCATAATCTTTCCTACTAATCAACAAATAATGTAGAGCTGCTAATTTTATAAAAATACCAAACAATTAAAATAATTTTTTGACATAACATTTGTCTTGTTATATGAATACAATTTGTCTACATTTTTTGTGTTCTAATCAGTTGGAAAAATCTCTATCTTCTATAATTTGGATTCCGTTTTATCTAAAAAATTCAAAATAAAAAGATATAAGATTTTTCCTAAAAATATATCCTTTTTTTAGTACAATATGTAGGGTTGGGGAATCGAACTCACAATCCCTTGGTTAGAGGTATATGTCAATTATCGATGAGTTATGCTTGCTTTGATTAGAAAGATATCCTATTAACTCTAGGTTTTCCTTTATAGCTGAAAAATACTCATATAATTGAGGTATGTTACAGAACTCTACTCGTTGTTACGCTCCAAATTAAATCCCGATTATGTAAGTTTAATTGATCTTTTTTATTCCATAAGAATGGTGCAAATTTAGTAATCTTAATAAATCAAATTTATCCATCTAACTACTATAATATTTAAATTGAGTAAAATAATTATTTAGAATGGTCGGGGATTTAGGCTTAATTTTAACCATTTAATAATTGATGTTTATTATAGATGAACATTATCAAATAAATTTTACGAGATATATTATTACTGAACAAATTCATAAGGTCGTGTCTTTTAAATCTATAACATTTAAGTCCAACCTATATGAACCAAATAACTTCGATTCAAGAAAGTAAGCCTAAATTTATTTTTAGAATTAAAAAAAAAATTCATTACTATTGATTTGGCTGGCGCATATTCTTGTATTTAAGTAATTTACATTTTTATATGAAAAACCTTACTTAATAAAACAAAAGCCAATTTAATTTAATTGTGAAATAGGAAAATAAAAACATCGTTAAAAATAATGTACAGCTAAAAATTAAATACATGGCCCTACTTGACCATCTTTTTAATCCCATGACCATATACACTAAGCTTTTGAAATTCAAACTTCTTACACAAAAGAATATACAATTTAAAAGAATACTACAATAACATTAAAAACATTTCATATTATCATTATTTATGTTTGTTATTTGAACATAACTCAACTGGTTAAGACATATTTTTATTATTTGAACATAACTCAACTGGTAAGACATATTTTCTCACCAAAAGATTGAGTTTGAATCTCCACTCCCCACATATTTGTTGTACTAAAAAAAGTAATGCAAGATCTTATTAAAAAAAAAAATATTTTGGTCAATATACATTTAGATTTCGTGTACTTTTAAAATGTTCATTTTTGTTTATGTACTTTCAATTTTTGTCTATTTTAGTGCCTATACTTTTGAAACATTAATTTTAATCTTTGTAATTTTAAAAAGTGATTGTTTTAGTCGTCTCTTCATTTTATTTTTTATCTCATTTTTAATCCCAATTTAAAGTTAGGTATAGAATTTGTGTTAAGCTAACACCAAAATGAATGTTTTAAAAGTACAATGATTAATTTGAATTGAACTTGATAGTCCAAAAAGTAGAATGAACATTTTAAGAATAGAGAGACCAAAATGAATCAAAGTCGAAATAAAAAAAAATGGTATAAAATTAAAAAAATAAGAAAGTTATCCATTAGATAAGGGATGGAGAAGATTATTCATATATATATAATATATTCCACGAGAGGAGGTGGGTGTTCAATTTTGATCCATAAAATGGAATGGATTGTCCTTTGGGATGATGGCCTTTTATAAGTGTTTGCAGGGACTGCTTCTTCATTTACAGGGCATCACATGTCTCCCATTTTCATCCTCATTCATTTCACCTATTTTTTCTTTCTTTCTTTTCGATCCCATTTCTAACGTTCTCGTTTTTCTTTTCTTTTCTTTTCTTTCTTCTTTTTAAAAATGAAAAATGTAATTGTATTTAATAACTGTTCTTGTTATTATTTTTATTAAAAAAAGAAACAGAAATGTTTTAGATAAGTTTTGCTTTTGTTTGTTGTTTGCTCAAATATTATATTTAAAAAATTCACATAAAATTTGACTTTTTTGAAATATTTATTATACATTTTATACGAATAATACTTTTATTTATGTTTTTCAAATACAAAAATAAGAAACTAGATTTTGTTGTTCGAGAATTTACAAAAGAAAAAATATGTATATTGGTTTGTAAAAAACTAAAATTAAAAAACAAACATTATTAAAATACATCTTTGTTATTTCAAATCTAAAAATCAGAAATGTTGTGATTCTAGTTTAGATGCAACTACACTTCTCCAAAAGTTGTTTTTCATTGGATTAAAATTACAAACTATTGTTTTCCTATCAGAATGGTTCATTGCAAATTAGTTTGTATCATGTGTATCAATTTCATTAATAATTAACTATTAGTTTGGACGAAAGGGGAAAATGAACAAAAAAAATAAGCGTAAAGTATTTAGAATTTAAAAATATATTAGTATTACAATTAATTATTTCCAATTTTGAAGCATCAAGGTTTATTGAGTCAAATTTCACCTTCAACTTTTATTGGAGTTGAATTGTCATTTATTTGAAATTTGGAATTCCATTCATTGCCGTAAATAGAGAAAAAAATATTCATAATTAACATACGCAAAATCTTACTTTCTGCTCTACTTCTTTTAAAACCCTGATTTAAAATATCCAAGAAATGTGACTTAAGTCTATTCTCTTTTATTCTAAAAAAGTTGATGCAAATTTGATAACCATAAAATTTAGGTAACTCAACTCAAACCTAAAGTTTCTCAAATCTAGGAGTCAAGCGGAGTAAAATATAACTAAAATCAATAACCAAATGTCCAAATCTAGCTTACTATAAGAATAATATTTATTCAATTTCAAAATTTAATTTAAAAATTGAGTTATTGATCCAATTACCCTGAACGAGGAGATCATTAGATATACAAAAATGGTGCTTACCATCAATCGCGATGGCAAAGAAAGAGAGAAAAGTATACAAATTATACAAATCGTTAAATTTCCAAAATAATCCATTTACTGTATTGATTGTTCTGTAATAATGTTAGAGTGACAGAGAGGGGAAATGGAAATTTACAAGAAAATGATCTAATTCTGAGACCTGTAATTCATTTGATTTGATTTGATTTTCCAGTTCCTTTTAGGAACTTTTTTTTTTCCGTATGTACAGAAGAACAGCAAACATTTCTCATTCACCACACTCAATCAATTCATCCCCCTTTCCCCTGCCTCTTTCTTTTTTTTTTTCATTTGTTTTTCGTTTCTTTCTTTATTTCTTGTTTCCGATATATAGATTCCAAGCAGCAAAATCAACAAAAGAAAAATCAAATCTCTGAGAGCTACGAACCAGCGGTGAGAAGAGACGAAGAAGAAGAAGAAGAATCGCCGTGGTGGAGTAGTAGTTCAAAGATTTCCGAATCCTCCTCCCAAATCCTCTCGTCGCTATCGCTACAACCACCGCTCCGCAAATCGGCCGGAATAAACACCGTCCGGCAGAGCGGGCACGTCCTCTGGCCGTATCCGATCCACCGATCGAGGCATCCGCGGTGGAATATGTGGCGGCAGTTCGCCAGGCGCCGGATCTCGTCGTCCGCCTCGAACTCGTACAGGCACACGGCGCAGCTCTCCGGCGGCTCCAAAAGCTCCGAGAACTTCACCACCGGCAGAATCTCGCGCAGGACGGCGGCGGAGACTGGATCGAGGTCTGACGACGGCCCCGTCGGGAAGAAATCCGCCTGATTAGGCCATGGAATGTCCGGTTCGAGGAAATCTTGGAGCCCTAGAAGGCGGAAGAGGACGGAAATTAGCTTCCGGAGGAGGCCGAGCAAGGAGAGTACGTGGATGAAGAGCTTCGGAAGCAGAAGCTCCGTATAGCTCGCAGGGAAACCCATGGCCGAACTCTGAACCAGAAGAGAGAGAGAACTTGATGATTAATGGAATAATGCCGTGAGAATGACGGCCAATTCGTATTTATAGACCAACGCAATTTCTAAAAACAATTTAAAAAAAAATAATCACAGTTTTTTATTTATCAGAAAAAAAAAACATTATCTTATACTCTATGCATTAAATTAACTGTCAAAAATACTTCTTATTCCTTTTTTTTTTAGGTAAAATAATAAAACATTTAACAAAATTAGTTCATAAACGAAGATAGAACCCACAAAGAGGCATTAGTTATGGGTGCGAGCATAATTCGTTGGAGTTGATTTTTAGGCCAAAGAAAAACCAACAAATTTCTTATTGATAAAACCCATCAAACTTATCCAAAACTAACTTTTTTTTTTAATTATTTTTTTTTTATTTTGGCTGCCCAATTATTCCTAATACAGTTAACACTAATATCTTACTTTATGCTTAGGTTAATGTTGAGTTTGTAAGTCCTCCGTTGGCTAAAGAACAGCATGATTCATAATATATAAGAGAGGACAATTATCTTCTTGGTATAAGATCTTTTGGGTGAAACCAAAAGCAAAACCGTGAATGCTATGCATTGGGGTACTTAGGGTACCGTTGTCGTGAACGGTTAACAAACAATGATCTTGAATTAATTTGTATTATTTAGATTAAAAAAAAGAATGGGGAAGAAATTTCTTGAATTGCCTTCCACTTTTGGTATGACCCCTCTAAGAAATAATAATGTGTACAATCTATGAAGAGAGAGTTATGGGCCCAAAAAGAGAGAAAAAAGGGAGGGTGATGGTGTTGAAAAGAAAAGTCCTACATTTAGGGGTTGTAGTCCTAAAGGGTAACCCCACACACCATCATCTATAGCTATAGGAAGGTCACCTTAAGTGATATAATTGTGGGGCACTCTGAATTATAACAAATCAAATGGGAAACACAATGTATTATTTTATCATTCTCTTTCAAACTACACTTCAACATCAACTATACACTATCGAGGGTTTCAACGAAAAATTCTTTCAACATTATTTCAGCTAAATTATTTGAGATATAGTGTGTAAAATAATCGACCGTCCATATATATACACAATTCGATTTTAAGAACGACATCATTTATACTAAGCTATTTGTTTGATCCTCTTTTTATAGATAAATTGTAAAACTTTTTCGCATCAATTTTGGATTTTTATGGAGAAGGGTATTTCATTGGTTTGTTTTGAATTTGAATTTAGAATGATTACAGGAAAGAAAAAAAAAATCTTTAAATCAAAGGGGTGATAAAATGGAAATAGGAGCAAATATAATTTATGATTAAATTATATAATTTTATCACTTATTAGTTTCTTTTACTCCACTAAATTTTTAAATTTTATTTTAGTCCTCTCCATATATTAACATTCATTGGGTTCCATCCCCTTCTTTTATCAATGTGGGATCGGATACCATATTAATATTCATGTGATTCCATCTCAAAACCAATTGGCAATGAGGGGAGTAGCCCATGTCTATTATAAACCATTATTAAGTCCCTTTTTTTTATCAATGTGGGATCCTTAACACCATATACTTTAGATTCTGTCATTAGCGAAGACTTTTAATTTTCTATTATGCTTAAATGGTAGCATATTTCACCACACTATGATTATAAATTTACTAATTTCTTATTAACATTGAATATTTTTATTGAAATCAAACCTCATTCCCAGATAGCGTAAAGTTTCTATTTTTTTTTCAAAGATTATGCAGATAGTAAAAGAAAAAAAACCTTAGTATCATTTGATCGATGAAGCAACAACTAAAAAACTAGAGACAACTAAGTAATTATTTAAATAGCTAATAATCATACTTAAAAGATAAGAAGAAGCAACAAATACATCGTCAAGAAAATCCCAAAACTCACAATATGAATAGAATAAAAGCAAAAGCAAGAAGAAAGGGAAAAAAAAAGATCCATCACACCTAAAATAGGCACTAATAGAATAGAGTAATGGATAAGATTTATCTATGATATGAAAATGAAAAAAGAAACATTAAAAGAAGGGTAAAGAACCCGGATCAAATGTGGATGTTGATAAAAATGCTGAGAACTCAATCGATGCAAATATCGATAAAAATATCAATCAAATATTAATGTCAACATATATATTTTTAGAAAAATTATAAAAGTTAAAAAAATGATTTGTTCTTATATTTTGTCGATTTTCTTACGCTTTTATATCGATGTCGATCTATGAATCAATAGAAATCTCAATATCAATGTAAATATCGACACCCCATCAAAATTGAACACACAAGTAAAGAGAGTTTTATAATTATAATGAGAAAGGGGGATGAAAGTGGATCTTTTAGGGTATCCCCACCAAAGGGCATCATAGCTCATACTGCCAAAGCCAATCTGACAAGTGTGTCTAATACAGCCACAACATTAGTTGCCCCACCCAATTAACATATAACATATTGCACCCCACACCTCCTTTACTTTACATTCACTTACAGATTCCGTCCCTTCTCTCTCCTCTTTCCCCGGTCAAACAAAATTTAGGGTAACATCGGTAGGATATGCCTCGATCGAACGTATAAATCACCTCTGAACTATAAAAATTAGTACACGACGTGTATGAAGTTTTCATTGTAAGAATTAATCAAACTTAGATCGTGTGTTATTGATTCAGTTAAAAATTAAAATTTACGTCTATTGGCTAGTAGACTAGTTTAAAAGAAGCTATTATTTGCCTTATCTGATTGGGTAGACCATTTTATTTCCTTTCATTTTAGTGAAAACAACGTCAATTTGGACAAGTCATAACTTACTAGTTAAAGATACATCTCTAAATTTCTTATTAAGAAGTTGTAGATTTGAATTAAAAAACACTGACAAATTGAAAATTGAACATATATATAACCTATTAAGTTATAAAAAATTTAACGAAGTTATTATATTAACAAGGTCATCCAATTTTTCCAACTATGTGTAAATTAGTTTGAGAGTTAACTTAACAAAAAGTTTGTAGGTGCAGTTGTAAACATTACTCGAATTATAATTTAAGAGTTGGCTTGTACTATCTGTCCAATAAGTTAAAGATTTTTTAATTTTAGCAGTGATTTAACATGACATTAAAACGCTAGAGAATGGAGTTCAAAATAAGCAAATGATAAGATTGAATTATTAAGTTGTAAACCAGATTTGCCCAATATTAAAATGATAGTATTTTTTTTAGGCATTACCAAACATGTCAAGAGAGGTTCAAAGAGAGATGCATGGATGGGAAAAGGGGACATATGATTTGAAAAAAATTTGTCCAAATGGCTTTATGTTAGGACATTGCATTGACCCACCCCACCCCCCATATGGTCTTCCATATTCACAACTTTGTTGGATACAAATAAACTTAAAGTTAAAACTTTTCCGCTCTCGCATCTCTATCATTAATGGCTCTATTAACGACATACATATATGATATAACATAACATGTAGGCCACCGAAATCCAACCATATTATACATATCCTCTCTCTCTTTGCTTTCATACATATGGACGTTTGATGTGTAAGAATGAGAATGTGAAGTTTGAGAATGTGACGTCTGGAGATAAAATTACTGCGTATGATAGCTAATCATGTCGTAGAGATGAGATTTTGAAATATTTTTTTTATTTAATAAATTTAACTATATATATGCAATAATTATATGAAGTTAAAATATTTTTTTAAATTAATTTATACCCAATACTTGAGATATAACTTATAAGTTAGTTTTAGTTTTATTTATTGAATCCTGAACTAATTTGTCCTTTGTTATTATTTGGGTTTCTTTTTCTTTGAAGAAAAAGGAATTGTTGTTGACAAGACAACTATTTTTGTAGTTACGTCGGGTTATTTTATTTATTATTTTTTAGTTTAAGTTTTGGCCTTTTAATTTGGTAGTTTTTCCCGGTTTGATTTTGTGGTTAGATTTTATTATGCCTTTTAGGTTTGTTAATTATTCTTTTTAAAATCAAATTTCGTTTTGACTAAGTATTAAAATTTTATCCAAGTCTTTGCTCAAAAAAAAAAWATATATATATATCCAAAGTCCAATTCTTTCAAATGTTGAAAATTTAATGTTAAAATTGACTCACTAAATTTTTCTTTAAATTTATTGGATTCTGTTATTTAATAAACTCCCCCAACTAAACTTTAAATAAATTACTTCTAATAGTTTAGAATATTGAAGCTGAAATTATAAAGTAGTTTGAAGGATGTGGAATTGAAAAAGAGGCTAACATCATAATTCAACTTATTAAGTTATTTATTTACCACGTGAGTTCGAGTTCCTATCCACACCTGTTATATTAAAAGATAAAGAAAATTTAACTTGTTAAGATATGTATAAATTTTTTATCCAAAAATCCTATGTTGAAATCTTTTACTCTAGTTAAGAACTAATTAGGAAAGAATAATTATTTTATTTATTATTATTATTATTATTGAGAAAGCCTGGGTTTAAAAACTCTAAAGGTTAGGATGTAAACTAATTAAATCATAATTAAATAATTATGGGAAGAATTTCAACCATATATATGTTCTCAAAAAAATAAAAATTCAACCATATATTATAAAGTAATATTATATATAGGCTAAAGTACCTATTCCTATATGGTCGGACTATATCTTAATAACTTGGTCCAATATCTACTTTTTATTGATTTAAAATTGGTATAATATGACGATTAAGAATTTGTGTTTCACACGCCCAATAATCCAAACATAATTCAAGTTAAGTAACATTAATGTTTTTAAAAAAAGAAAAAGAGAATTGCATCGTTCTCAAATATCAATATCCATGGGAGGAGTAACACATGTGTTTTTGACTCTGATACCGTATCAATATTCATGATGTTTCATCTCAAAACCAATTAGCAATGAGAGGAGTAGCTCATGTTTATTATAAATCATCGTAAGGTCTCTCATCTTTTCAATGTGGGATCCTTAACACCCAATACTCATCAATCAAGAGTTATGAAACAAGATTTTATTTACGTTGGAACAAATTGAAATGAGAACAAGAAAAAAGAAACTTAGGACTCGTTTGGTAACATTCTCGTTTCTCGTTTCTCTTTTCCAATTTTCTTAAGAAATCTAAGTATTTTTCAACTTACTTTGTTTCTTGTTTCTTCTTTTTTGGGAACATTCTCACAATTATATATAAATTTTGGAAACAACCAAAACTAGTTTCTCCTTTCTGGTTCTCATTTCTAATTTGTTCCAAAACATAAATAAAAAATATTGTTTTATCATACTTGAATTCTTAGAGGTTGGAACCATGCAATACATTTTTCTTCATTAAAAAGAAAAAAAAAGTAACAAGAAATTACCAAACGAGCACTTAATTTTGTCATTTTCAAAATTTCCCTACAATTTTGAAAATGTTTCTAAAATCTGAGAAATAAGAAACATAAGAAGTTGTCAAATTTCGTTTTAGAACTGTGTTTAAAAATTATGAAAGATAACAATTGTTATATCCGTAAGAAAGAGAACGGATGATAAGATTTTAAACTGGAAAGCATATATATTTGGAGGGCTTTACATGTGTAGACGACAAGTTGAGTAGAGAGAGTGAGGAAGTGGAGATGCCAAAACACAACAAAGATTCAGTTCAAATCAAAGTTAAAAGGAAAACTGACATCAAAGTCTGAAAAGCAAAAGCCAGCCCTTGTTTGGCAAACCCAAAAAATAAAAAAGAAAACTATTTTTATGGGAGTTTGTGCAAAAAATGATGATATTCTGAGAAATTTGGCTGGCCATTGCCATGGAAGATGACGAGAAATGAGAGAGATAACAACAACTGTCACCAACAAACAACCAAAATATATATGTATAATATTAATATATGCTCTGAAAAATTGTATTTCTTGTCAGTAGCTGTCTTAATATTACAGCAATGTCATGTCTGAAAAATGGCATCAGACAAACAGAGAAATCCCAAAAACCCACATCTAATTAGCTGCTAACTATATAGTTTTATATAAATCAAATGTATTAATTTTAATAATTTAATAACAATGTTGTTGCTCGGCTATCAGGCTTTGTTCCACATTTACACTCTAGACTGACGAGGATGTCACATGCTTCTCTTCTCTCTCTCTTAGCCTACTAGAGATTGAATAGGTTATATATTATATCTCGAGCTCGAGTACGCCTTCGTACTTCTTTCTTATATCCTGGCCATCCAAGCACGTGATTATTTTAATGTAGATGGGAACATACATCTGTATATAATATGTAAAGTAAATATAGGATTTTTATTGATATCATGTTATTATGAAATTTATTAGTATTTATATAAAAATATAAAATAAATATGTATTTCAAATAATAGTATCATCCAAATCAAACCACATTACACTTTTGGGTGTTGGTACAGTGGTGAAGATTTGTGAGTTGACACCCATGATTCAAGTTCTCTTCCACCACTTTATGGAGAACGATGTGAGCTACTTATTGATTATTGTCAGCTCACTGGATTTTCTGATCAATTGTATTTCAGTTAGTGTTAAAATAAAATTGTAGAGTTATATTCTATTGTACTGGAGTGTACTAAGAATGTTTTTAGGAGTTTTTCATCTCATTGTAGCAATAGCGTATATATAGTTGCTTGTGCTATTCATTCAAAATATATATCAAATTCATTCATATTTGGTACTCAAATGACTCGTAATGAACTAAAAAAAGAAAATATTTTTCAATAAAAACAACATTATTATAAAGCAAGTAGTAGAAAGATGTAAGTGACAAAATAATGATTTTTTCTTTATGAGTCACTTACTTTTTGTAAAGTCTTAAAACAAGACAATATATCAACTTAGTGAACTTTATTAACTTATAATTTAGTGCCTATTTGATCACATGTTACAATTTTTTTTTTTTAAATTTTAAATCATAATAATAATGGAATACAAAATATTGTTTTTTTTTTTAACAAATACAAAATAGTTTCAAATGTAGAACAACCCAAAAACAAATAAAACAACATATATTCTTTCCTTTCAAAATAATAATAGTGAAAAAAAAAAGTTCCAATTGCTCCAACATCTTCTTCTTTGGACTTATGTTCTTTTTCACATTACTGAATTTAATTCTCTTGAAGGGAAAAGTCATTCAAACACAAACACTAGTCAACAACAAAATTCAAACAACCAAATCATCACCTAGCCAAATTCCTAATGTAATTATTTACAAATTTTCGATTCGATAAAATTGAAAGTCAAATACGATAATACCCTCATTATTAATTTATTTAAACTTGGACGGAAAAAAAAAGAAATAGAAAATTGAATAAAAGTGAGGAAAATTTTGTGATATTAAATAATATATTTGGTGGTAATGAGTGGAAAGGGGTGATGGTAGTTTCAGAGACACAGACGCCTACAGGTCAAGAAGGGTGGGTCAAGTTGGCACGTGGGCTGTCTCCTCTATGTTTCTTCTTTTTTCTTTCTAATAATAACAATTTCATTATTGTCCTTCTAATTAATTCTATTATTTTTATATTGTATCCCTTTTCTAAATACACTAAATCTACCGATTAGTTACGTATCCGAGTATAGTTTAAATAAATAAGACATCTATTGTATCAACTAAACATTGATATGACCAGTTTGATCCTCTTCTTATAATATTTGTAATGTAAATATGATTTCTAAAATTTTATCTATAATATTTTGTTTTGTTTTATTTTATGTTTTAGTTGACAGCGGCGAATTCAAAATTTTTAATGCTTTAATTAGTTGAATTACACTATAGTCTACTTCTTGTTTTTCTTTCCTTTTTTTGATAAAGATTAGGTATGTTACTAGGAAATAATGGATCTCATAGCTCGAGATCAATGCACAAAAGGAAAAAAGAGACCTGTCAAGAGAGACATCAACATAACTAAAGTGGACGAACAACATAAGAAATACAACATACATTAGAAACGAGGAAAAAAAAAAGAATCCATTTATAGAATAAATAAATTAATTGTTGGAATCTAGCTACAACAAACGGTATCCTACTAAGTGGTAGCACGAGCATAAACGTCACTATTCTAAATAAGATGTAAAATAATGTGAGTAGGATGAGAGACATTCCATAGATTTTGGAATTATGATCTTACTAAATATGAGATATACGCCCAAACAATCCTCCATACTCTATATCCAGATAAACAACCTCTCCCTCTACTAATGTGATAGATTCACTGTAGTTTTGTATCACAGTAGGCATAAATCCTTCCTACTATATATATGTCTACTTTTTCTTTTAATTTTATTCTTAATATTTAAATTTTTTTATTAAATTTGATGACTATGCTGATTTGATTTAAATAAGTTAGGTAGATCGTACTATAAATGTTGACATGATATACTAATTATATTAAATAATGGTTTGACATGATGTGACCCAAAGTCATAGACTAGCTAAAAATAAAGGTGTTTGAACCAAAAAAAAATGAAAAACTTGAATGTAATTAACAAGTTAATTTATTCAACTAGTTTACTCCCCTCCGTCACACTATTATATATAAAATTTGTGTTAAATTTTTATAAATATAAACTAATATCATTGGATTTTGTAAGGATATGGACCAAAATAATAGACACCAAAGTTGGAAATAAAGCTATCAAAATACGATTTAAACAAAAAGAAAATTTAATGAAACTCCTTTGAAAATACCATCCTTTAAATTAAATAATAAAATGATGAGATGCCTTACTAAGCGATTTTTTTTAATTAGGTCATATACAAAGTGTTTTGTGATAATATTTTCATCAATTTATAATTTGGAAATAATTAGTTGAGTTCTTTAATCCAATGGAGTGATGTGAATATTTGATATTAAAAACATGTCTAAGCTCAAATTAACTAATATTTTGAATGTCATATCTCGATTCAATTACTAGATTTTAAATGTGTAATTAAGTAGAATAAATTGGCTGTATAAAAAAAATGTAGAATAGATTGAATTTTTTTAATTATAAAAAGGAAATCAACTTTTTTAAATATTAAAAATAATAACATTTAAAAATGATAAAATTTGCCTTTTGAATAATTATTTCAAGAGAACTGTTTTTGATAATTTATAATTTACAAGGATACTATTCATCAACGTACATGAACAAGAATAATTTTACTGTTGAAAGAAGATAATGTCCCCAAAATAAAAAATAAAATATAGTATTTTTTTTTAATTATCACATCCCATTTCTCTAAAATAAAATATCAGGTACAGTGGGTTGTCTAATTAGGGGCATATTTGGCCAGTAGGAATAGAAGAATATTATTTAATATTTAATTATTTATTATTTAAAGTGTAATTATTTTTTAAAAATTAATTAATAACACTGAATTATATTTTAATTTTCAATGTACTGATTTATGTGAAAGAAATTAACTCATACTAAATTAAAAAAAAAATGGTTTAAATACTATTTTACTTTAGGTACTTTTAGCTTTAGTTCATTTTGGTCTCTATACTCTTAAAACCCTCAATTTGATTACTATACTTTCAATTTTTGTTTATTTGAGTCAAAGTGCTTTCAAAATGTCCACTTTAATTTCTGTAATTAAAAAAAATGTGATTATTTTGGTAATTGATTTTATACACAATAGATACCATTCAAAACAAAGATTTTGTTACATTTTAAGATATTTATAAAATATAGTGTCGTGTTGAAATTTTGGTTAAAAGAATGAGATAAGACTCAAAACATCCACTTTTCAAAAATACAAATACAAACATTGACATTTTAAAAGTACAGAGATTAAAAAAAAAAAACTAAAAGTACAACGATCAAAATAAATATTTAAAAGTTTGATAGTAGAGAAGGAAAATCAACCAAAATTAAAAATATAGAGATTGTATTTAAACTTTTTTTTTTAATTACAAATTTTTAGAATTGTTATTCTTAAAATCAATGGCTTGCTACTAATGATTTCAAGTTTATAATAATTTTAACCCCTTAATCACTAGTGTGGAAAATAATTTAATAAAGACCATTAGTCCATAAGATGAGTGATGGTGGAAGTATAAATGGGCCTGGGCTGCTTAAAGAATTGGGCACTCAAGTAGTGGACTTGGCCCAATCAAGCCCATCTCAGCTCTTTCTTTCTTTTAGAAATCTATTAATTAGTCGTAAGTATAAATCTAAGAAAATTTTAGTGAGTAACATCATCTCCTTTTTTTTTTAATCATCATTAGTTATTTATTAACTTGACAATAGTCACGAGCGGAGACAAGAAATTTACATAAGGAGGATAAATTTGTACTTTCCAACTTTCTATGTATATATAATCTTTTAATTTTAAAAAGTCACAATGGGTCAAATTAAATAAAAAAAACTTTAAAATCTTTACTTCTTAATATAATTTTTTAACCTATAACAAGCTATGTGGGGAGCAACCCTTTCCTTTTTTCTTCCTCACTCTACCCTTAATACTTAATAATAGTAATCCATTAGAGTTTTAAATGGTAAACGTGCTACTCTTGAATTTGGTCTCTATGATTTGAGTAAAATATCGATTTGGTTCCTATGATTTTAAAAGTTTCAAATTAGTCTTTAGGTTCATAATTAACTTATTTAGTCCCTATGATTTTAAAAATTTCAATTTGTTCTCTACAGTTTAGGCTTAGTTTCAATTATGTCCCCGTCATTTGGTTAAATCTTATAAGTTAGTCCCTAAGTTGTGTTTTACCCACTTTACAAATTCACCTATTTTCTTTTACTTTTTACTACCCTAATACACTCAATTAACATAGTTATCCAAATCAAAAACTGTCATGTAAAAAGAAATAATTCAATATGACAATGGCAGAGATAGTTTGTAATGACTAAATTATAGGGACCAAATCAAACTTTGTGCAAATCATATAGACTTGTTGAGAAGGAAATTCGAACTCACAAACTCTTCGTTGGAGGTATATGTCAATTACCGCTGAGTTCTCGTTTTGACGACCAAATTAGTAACTGAACCATACTTTTATCTATCAATTATTTTCGTTATTATATATCACTTCCAAATGGAAAACAAAAAAAAAAAAATGGAAACAATATTGTGTCGTTTTCATTTATATATTCTTTTCTT
>NW_019104490.1:3097253-3117504 GCF_001995035.1 Momordica charantia
TAGGTGAAAATGTGCTTGTAACATTATTTTCTAATTAAAATGCTTCTACTTATCTCATGTATTCTACGTTTTCTTGCTTATTGAAATTACTTCCTTTGAAAATGCTAAGATTACCACGTTTTGACTTCATTTCAATCTATATTTCACCATCAAATAGAATGAGAAATAATTCATCTTCCTTTCTTTGAAATCGACCATATGTTAACATGAATATAGTTCAACACTAAATAACATCTATTTTTCTTTTAAGGTCAGAGATTCGAATGTACCTATCCAATTTCTCATACAAATAAATGCATTATTTTCTTATTTCATACTTTTAAAAAGAAGAACAAAGGTCATTTTCAGAAAATATAAATTGTATATGGAGCTTTTGCAAACATAGCAACTATTTTCCGATAATTCATAATAGTAGAAAATTTATTTAGCTAACCTTTCGTTCTTTTTTCCTTGCGAAGATTTTGGATATGGCGATGCAAACGCCAAACATGGCTCAATAATTATAAAAATTTATTATTAATAGTATAGGAAAAATAATTCATGTATCAAAATTCTCACACAACTCATCACTTTCATTATTCACGTGATTCGTCATTTAAAATAATTATTTAACAACTTCTAAACAAATATATGTCGTATTAAACAATATTTAAAAATTAATACAAGCTAAAAATAAAGGAAAAGAGGATAAAAATTGAAAATGTATGGCTGAACTAACCATAGCTCACCTGGTTAAGATATTATCACCGATGGAAAAGTTATGAGTTCGAATTCTCATCCTCAATATATGTTATTATTAAAAAAATTTTAAAATTTATGTAAAATGATAATATCGAATACACCTTTAGCAGTAAAACCTTTGTACATAATTAAAACGTTTATTTATTGAATTATTGCTATTTGAAAGGTAACTATTTTTTTTAAGCCAAGTAAAATAACAATCTCTATCATTAGTCAAAATTTTAAAAATTATTCGAATATTCAATTGATTGTTATTTTTTATTTTATGATATAAATAAATAATAGATTAAATTACAAATTTAGTTTTTAAAGTTTGAGCTGATCTCAATTTAGTTAATATAGTTTCAAAAGTTTTAATTTGCTCTTTTAGAATTTAAGCTATATTTCAATATGGTTCCTATGGTTTAAACCTCAAAAATCATCCATATTGATACTGTATTGAATATGAGTACTGAAATAAATAAAGAAAAATAAGTAGATCTTTGATAGATAAAAATATAATTTACGGATTATTGGTGAAGTTTAATTGAATCATAGTAACCAAATTACAAGTTTTAAAATTAAATAGACTAAATTGAAACTAATTTCTAAATCATATAGACCGAATTTATAATTAAACATAAATAATACTATAAATAAGCTCTATAGCTAACTTGAACATAGTTAATTGATAAAGTAAATTAAATATCAGATATAGAAACTCGAATCTGGGTTTAACTTGAAACAAATTATAAGATGTTTTTAAAATGTAGAAAAAATAACTTCCTTACCATTTCTAATTTTCACCCATAATTAAACTACATGGATAAAATAAAAAATTCAGCCAAAATTTTTATTTTTGTTATAAAAACTCGTCTCTTACATTTCTTTTTTTGGAAGGAAGCTACGATTAAATAAATGGTGTCCTAAAAATACAAGATCTTGAACAATCATCTCACTAGTCCATCCTTAAAATTTTGTTTCCAATTCCAACAACCTTGGATCAAAACATGACAAAAAGAAAAAAGGAAAAAAAAAATGATGTATTGGGTGGGTTTATTGCCAAGTTCTTATAATTATTGAAGAATCTCCCTCACTAAATTTTTGTTGTTCATCACAAAATCTTGGCCCAAAACTCCCCCATCAAAATTAATTCGATTCTACGTTACAAACCCACAAATTATTATTAACAAACATTCAATTCAGAATCCCTCAAATCATTGTTAGCTCGACAACATTATGAAATCGGCCTTCAACATTATAATGGGCATTCGCATTCCCCTGTTGGAATGGAAGAAAGAAGCAGATTTAGAAGAGAGAGAGAAGAGAGAGAGGAAGAGTCATCTTCTTTAATTCCTAATTCTCCCTGTATCTCTTGTCTTGTATTTATTGCCTTTCTCTTTCAGCTCTTTCTTCGCTGTGTTCTTGTGTCTTTTTCTCATCTGCTGTCTCGTTTCCACCGCCATTTTTAATGTGGGGGTTTTAGTTTTGGTTTTTTTCTTTTGGGTTTTCCGCTGTTAACGTGAAAACCAAAAACCCCAATTGTTTGATTAATTCGGTGAAGCCAATGGAGTAAGCTAAAGGACAATTTTTATCGCTTGCAATTTACAATTAACCAGCGGGTACTTATCAATGGCTCTGCCCGCATCCACATCCACAACTACCTCCAACGCTACTACTACTAATTCCACTTCTTCTTCTTCTTCTTCCTTTCAGAATAACCAACCCACTAAGCTTAAGCGCCGCAAGTGCCGGAATATCACTGTTTCTGCTAAATCTGATTCGTTTTCCTCTTCTTCTTCTTCTTCCTCATCTGGGTTTCAGGCTTTTTCCCATAAGAAACTTGATCGACCTGTGGTGATTGTTTCTTCCGAGAATTCATGGTGTTGCCCCGCTTCTAGACCTACTGTGACCCCTTCTGTTCCTCCGCCGCCGCCGCCTCCTCCCCCGTCGCAATCTCGCCGGAGGGGTACTTCTCCAACACCCACGAACGCGAGTGGAGCATCGGATTTGGTAATCACGGCCTCTGGGTCCGATTCGCCTTCTGCTTTTAGGGTACGGTTTTCTCCGGGCAGTGTTTCCCCGGTTATGGACTTCACCACGTCTTCTTCCTCCACCGCCGCGTTTAATGGCCACTCTGGATCCAACCACGACGCTTTCCCTTCGAGCTTCTCGAAGTTCAACTCTGCTCTCACAGCTGGGCTTTTGAACCCAATGTCGCCGCCGCCGTCCACTGATAAAACCCGATCGAGCCCCACCCTTTTTGAAATGATGGCCAGCGAGCCCGATATTCACCCTAGAACTTCTCAGATCCCGCCGCAGAATGCCGCTGTTTCCATTCACAGGAACCAAATTCCTGTTCATGACAAGCAGGCCCTGATGATGCAGAGGATTTCTGAGATTTTGGGGTCTCGGAGCCCTGGAAACCAGTTCAATGATGCCTCCAGCAGTGATATTAAGCTCACATTGAGCTCTAGAGATGGGATCAGTGTTTCGATGAATGTTCACTGGCAAATTCTCGTTGCTCACAGCCGGTTCTTCGCGTTGAAACTGTCGGAACGCTGGGCGAAACAGCAGCGGTCACCATCTCCGTACATTGTGGAAATTGCTGACTGTGATGATGTTGAAGTTTACATTGAGACCTTGAAATTGATGTATTGTAGAGATCTCAGAAAGAAGCTGATGAAGGAAGATGTTCCCAGAGTTCTTGGAATTCTGAAGGTATAATGTTTTTAGAATGTGTAGAATTTTCATCATTGTGTTCTATTGTTTCACTGTTGAAATGTCTGCTTTGTTAGATATCCCCCCCTTTACAAAGTTTGATCACTGCTGTGGTGGCATTATAGGTTTCGGCTGCGATCGGATTCGATGCAGGTGTTTTATCGTGTTTGGAATACTTGGAAGCTGCCCCATGGGCCGAGGATGAAGAAGAGAAGGTAGCTTCACTCTTATCTGACCTTCACCTTGAAGGTGTTGCAGCAGGGGAAGTTCTGAAGAGGGTCTCAATTGAAGTTACTAATGGACCAGAAGATGGCAATGACAACGAAGAAGTGCTGCTCAAGCTTCTACATGTAGTTCTTGAAGGAAAAGATGAGAAGGCGAGGCGTGAGATGAAAGGGTTGGTGTCGAAGATGCTTCGCGAGAGTTCGTCGCAGAATGACCTCCGAAAAGAATCCTTGTATTCAGCTTGTGATGGTTGTCTGCAGTTGCTCCGCCATCACTTTATGCGGGCAGTTGGGTCAGACTTTCAGGGTGTTGGGGAGATTGCTAAGCAGGCTGATAATTTGCACTGGATTTTAGATATCTTGATTGATAGACAGATAGCTGAAGATTTTCTGAAAACTTGGGCATCTCAATCTGAATTGTCAGCTGAACACTCTAAGGTGCCTGCTGTCCATAGGTTTGAGATCAGCCGAGTTACTGCTCGGTTATTTGTAGGAATTGGGAAAGGCCAACTTCTGGCTCCTAAAGACGTGAGATATCAGCTTTTGCAGACCTGGTTGGTGCCATTTTATGATGATTTTGGTTGGATGAGGAGAGCGTCGAGAGGCCTCGATCGCCACTTGATTGAGGATGGCCTTAGTAATACAATCCTCACTCTACCTTTAGCTTGGCAACAAGACATATTACTAGCTTGGTTCAACCGATTCATGAATTCAGGCGAAGATTGCCCAAACATTCAAAGAGGGTTCGAAGTATGGTGGAGAAGGGCCTTCTGGAGACGCAATGGTGAACAGGAACGACCTCGACTAATTCGAATCGCCACCCCATCGGCAGAGAACTCATGAAGAGCAGCTGTGTCACAGTACAGAGAACTTAGTTTATGACTAATGGGTTTGTTCTTTCTCTGATCACTTGTGTTGAGGCCTCATTCGTTGGTATTGTTTAGTTTAAAATCTGCTTCCTTCCTAAACCAGGAACATCTATCCGTTCGACTCAATATACCCAAGGTTGGGTTGGAAGAAGATAATAGATGCTCCACATTGTAATTCCTTTAATATTGTTTTCATCTGCTCGTGTTTCTGCATTTTATTCTTTCAAGTCTTGGACTTCGTTTACCCTTTATCGAAACGCCATTGTTTATAGCAAAACTTTGGTGCAGTATCATGTAAGTTCAGGGTTCATTTGAAACCTGAGATTTTTGAAATGATGGTAATCTCTAGAGATTTGAGAAACTATGCTTGAAAAGTCATTGAGTTACTGTTTGAAAGCTCTTGTTAGATGGATTCAAGTCCAATGTAATGTGATGGCTGTTCTGTTCACTATTGGTTTGACTTTGTAGGAGTCCTTGAGTTGACTCTATCTGACTATTCTTTCTTTAATTAGGCTATAATCACGGATCAAGATGCCAAGAATGGGGAAAAATAGTTCTTTTAGGCCATTGACTCTATAGTTTCAATTGAAGTGTTATCTCACTTAAAGCTTTACTTTTGCAGCCACGCGTAACTGGAACAGGCGTATTCGGAGAGATCAGGCAACCTACAAGATGGGTGTACAGACTAGAGGGTAATGCAGAAAGTGGTATTGTTAAAACCGACGAGCGAAGAATCGATTGATTGAGCAACCCATCTTGGTGCACTGCTTGATCGGGTTTCTTTGACATACTGCAAGAAGAAAAAGGCAGAGGAACTGAATGGATTTGACTGTAAGTCTGATGTTTATTAGTTGAGTTTCATAAGGCATCAACTGTGTGGTGTTGGGAGTGGGCTGAGTTTCTGAATAGATAAGAGATTTGAAGTTGAAATCTGGTTTGGTGGTTGGTTTGAGAATCAAGAGTTGTATATGGTCCTTTTTTTTCTATTTTTAGATGCAATTGATGGATGCTGTTTGCAGCATTATTGGTGAAAGAACATTATTGCTGTCTGCTGTTTATTGTTCCTTTCCCACTCTTCCAAAAAGTTTGCTTCCTCAAACTCTTTTGAATCAATAATATGCCATTTTTATCATATTTTCCATCTGAACAGACAAGGTATTCTTGCTTCAAGAGAGAGAATTGTTTACAACTCCTCTTGTAAGCTTCTATTATTCAATTCTCCATTGTTTGAAGTTAGATTTAATTCCACATTAATTTCTAACGACAGTCCTTTAGAAGAGATTGTTAGCAACCCGTACTACTATTAATTTTACTTTTGTATCTAATAAGGTCCGGACCTATTAGATATTTTTTAAAGATTCATGAAATTGTTAAACACAAAATAGCACTTTTTTAGGTCCACAGATTTATTAGGTACAATTCAAAAAATTCATGACCAAACTTGTGATATACAACAGAAGAAAAGAACCATTCTTAGCATATAAACAAAATGGAAACCCAAGTGAAGAAATGAGGGAAATACAAACAAAAGGATCTGTTTTACTTCTAGTTCTACAGTATGTTAATTATCTGTACAGAGAGGATTCAGAAACAGTTTTCTGTTTAGGTAATACTGCACTCATCATCAAAATGGGTGAAGAAGGAGTTCATCATTGGACAATCATAGTTCAACTCTCCAATTTTTGCATGCTTTTGCCTGAAACAGAACAAAACACAACACTCTGCAACTCCCAAACGAAAAAAAAGACAATGGCAGAGCTAGAAAAGAGAAGGCGGCCAAATGCAACAGAAGAGCTTACCATTCTTGGTCAATCAACATCTCATCTGTTAGTCCAAATTGTCTCAGCTCTTTTTCAGTGTGGTGTAACAGCAAAGTGTACCTGCAAAGAAAAGGTTTCAAAATTGTGCTCGTCGCGGTTGTCGGTGGAAAAGACGATATCATGGCTTAAGATATGCCTGGGAGTGCTTTTGACCGCCACTTGCTCTTCAAAATCATCGGGTTTAGAAGTAACATAAAAGTGCATTGTGAAAATGTTAAATATATGTTTTAGTCTCTATTTTTTTGTTGAAGAATGTTAGAATTGGTTGATAATGAACTTACTCGACATGATACTTAATGAGCCGACAAAAATGCAGAAGAGATTGAAAAGTAGGTTATCTAAGAGAGAGAGAGTCAACTCCCTTGAATTTAAGCCAACTCACTAAATATCATGTCTCGTAAGTTTATCATAAACTAGATCTTTAACATCGACCAACAAAAAAGAGTATAATTGAATAATGTCAAGACGTAAAATGTTTTAAACAATAGAAACCATCTGACATGAAGATAAGATACCGCTAGCAATATGAGAGAAGTTCTCATTAGACAACAACAATTTTTCGTAATCCTACCTAAGTATGCATATTAGGTCAGTGAGGGCTTGTTTCTGCCATAGAAAGTTGCACACTAGACGATGTCACCTCCCACCTGACTTGAATCCCCCGGCATAACCAGATTTCAAATAACCGACTCACTTGCCTCTTTGAAAAAACACTCAAACATCATCATAGACTAAAACATACCTTTAGCGTTAGACGAAAGGCGAAACAATTTACCTTCCACCAAAGCCTTTCTCCATAACAATCATTCTGCCATTGCCAAGATTGTTGAGTCTCTCATACTGATCCACAGTCCATTTGTACCACCTCATGAGAAAGACTCTGAGAGTGAGGCCATGGGAGACGAGGACCAAGTTCATGTTGGGGTTTCTGCGGCCTGGCGGCTGAAACCTTCCCACATCAATGTCTGATTTCAGTGTCTCTCTGAACCCTGTTTTTGTTTTTGTTTTTGGCTTTGTTTCAGAGTAGAGAGCAGAAACTGTTGGAAATCTGGAAATTTGTATTGTACCTGTGATTCTGTCGTAAACATCTGCAGCAGATTCCCCATTTGGAAAGCGATAGAAGAAGCGACCATACAGCATTCTCATGGCTTTCTCAACTCTCATTTTCTCTCTGTCTTGAAAGTTCCCTTTCATTTTTACCAACACAAAAACCACAGTTTATGATTACAGATTTAGCCATTATTTCCATTTAGTAACGAACCTTTAAAATGTTATGTTTAAGTTTAAAAGTTCTATTTTGGTACACTAATTTCTAAAACGTCTATTCTTAGACTCTGCTTTTTTTTGAACCATTATTTTAGTGATTTCTGTTTCTATTATTTTTTCTGTAAAAAAATATCTATTTACTTCAATATTCATCTCAACCAACTTAATATTCATCTCAACCAACTTATATAACTTCAGCCTACAATAATTATTCATTTGTTACAAAAACTAAAATAATAATAAAAATAAAAGGATTATTTCTTAAAATTCAAAGACTAAAAAATTTCTAGTACTAGGATTTTAGAAAAAATAAAAAATTTAAGTTTTAGGAATAAAAGTTTAGGGAGAAAGGGATTAAATTTAAACCTTTTAAAAATTATATACTTTTAACTCTCGATTTTAATTTAAATAAATTTATCCTATACACTAGTTAAATATTTTCGTAGCATGCCCACTAACATTGAAAGTAGGTCACTAAAATAAAATGAGGATTGATGGGAAAAAGTAAAAATAGTAATAAAACTAAAAATAAAAAAATAATTGTGGTAGTAATTTATCACTATTTAGTCCAACAATACGTTAATTAAATACTGTATTAATGAAGAAGAAGAAGAAAGCGAGGTACCAAAATCTTGCTCGCGCAATCTGGGTTCTTCTCTCATGCCGGCGATACGGCGGCGGTCGAAGGAGCGGGCCAGGTGCTGCAGCGTCTGCCGCGTCCTCTTGTACGGCGACACGTAGAAGTAAACGCTCCAGTCGTGGGCCCCATCGCCCTCGATCATCCGCCGCACGTTCCTCCCGCACTCCTCCGCCTCCCCAATTCCGGCCTCCGTCAGCGAAATCCTCGGGTCCGCGATTCGGGTGTACGCGCTCTCGTCCACGTTCCCCTCGCTCTGCCCGTGCCGGACCAGAATTATCCGCCGAGGCCGCGGCGGCCGGATCCCGGACCCGCAGCACCCGACGCAAATCCCCGACGAACACCACGCCGTCGCTGATGAACCCACAAAAAGAGTGGCCATTGTTTCAGGGGAAACAAAAAAACAGTGGGCCTTTATTTATTTATTTTTTTTACTTTTTTCTTTTTTTTTAAGGATGAAAATATCCAAGTTTTGAATTTAATATTATTTTGCTCTACTTTTCTTTCTTTTTTTTTAGTACATGTTGTACTCTTCTATTGGTTAAATAAAAATATCAATGTTATCCATTTATTCAACCATATACTCGACACAATTTTTTCTTTTTTTCATTTTTTTTATATATATCAAACTTTCACTAAATTAATTTTAACTTTATACCGAACAAATTTTTACTGCTTATAAGTCATATACTACATTACATTTCTAGTATGATTTAAAGATCAAATTTGTGAGTTCTAACCTTTAAAACTTCTACCTTTTTTTCATTAAACTTTTAAAAGTGTCGATTTAGATCTAAATTTTTCAAAAGCATCTTTAGTTCTTGCTATATTATTCTACCACTTGATCTACACACTCCAGATTCACCTAGTTAATTTTATGACTTCATCTTTAGTGCATGCTCACATAAATACATTGATATATAATTCTTTTTTTCTTTTAATTATGGGTGGTATGATCGAATCTTCAAATACAAGCAAGAAATTGATGTGTTATCCTTTGTGATATGCTCGAATTGGCATATCAACATACTCATTATAAGTCACCTTAACATTTTTTTTATTACTATAAAATACATTATCAATTTAAATACATTTTTTTAGTTTAAGAGGAGGTTGACTTATCCATCTCTATGATAGTAATAGGTATCTTTCACTAGAGATAGGCTTGAACTGACCATTATTTTATTTTTTTAAAATACTTGTGGAAGTTTGAGAAGTAAATTGGTATTTATATCTAAAATTTTAAGACCATTATTATTGGTTTTGAAAAATCCATACCAGCAATAATCAATCATATATTGGACAACCATGTAAGAGGCCCATTTAATATGATGATGGGCTTTGGGTCATTCACATCTGCCTCAAGTGGGCCTAAGGAGAGTCCAGTTTTAACATCTCAAGTTCTATCGCTCTTTATCTGAGAAGTTCGTCGAGGATATACGTTAGCTATATTCATTTTAGCTACTACCAGTTTTAATAGAAATAAGATTCTATCAACCCCGCCTCCTTCTATACAATATTTACATACTTCTAATAATTAGAAAAAAAAATTACAAAAGCTTCTGTATATTAAGCCGATTTATCTTTTCTAATTATTTTGAGTTTTCTAAAGAGCGCTTTTGAATTTTTCAAAAAACTTGCATAAAATTTTTAATTTAAACCGCTTGCAAATTGGGAATCTCTTAAAAGTTAAAAAGTGACTCTCAAGTCAAAAAGACACATTAATAAATAAATAAATATTTTTTAATTGAATTAAATCGTTTTCTAATGCAATTTCATTAAGAGTCATTATTAATGATATTACTCCTTAAAAAATTGGTTATTGGTAATTTAATCAAATAAATCTTTAATGTGAAATAGGGGACTCGTTGCCTGTGGAATAATTAAAGGTAATTAAATTATAATAATACTATTAAAATTCAAACCCCTTCTTATTTGGAAAATGCATGAAGGGAAAAAAAAGAAGAAGATAATGACATTCAGGATTCATATATATAATGATAAAACATACTTACTTTTTTGAAGTTGAAATTTTAGATTAAGTTATACTTTTCGTCCACGTATTCTAGGTCGATAAATTATATTATAGCATAAATTTAATATGTACTTTAAAGGATATCATAACTTTTTTAAATATAGCACAAATATGATTTTTGTTTATTGTGTTTTATATTAATTTGAATTTGAATTTGGCTTGAGATATATTATTTTTTAAAAATTTTAAACTTTCTTCCATTTTTAAGAATAGAATACATATTTATTTAATGTTATTTATCTTTCATTTTCGTGTTGATTTTGTAATTATACTTTAATTTATTAATCTTAATTGCATCTACCCATGTAATCCAAAATCAACATGATGTTGATGCGTGCTAATGTGGTTGATTAGATATAATAATTCCATTTGTCGAGAATATATAAAAATTAAAGGTTAAAGTATAATTTTTGCCTTTTGTTCATTTTAGTTCATGTATTTTCAAAATGTTCATTTTAGTAATTGTATTTACAACTTTTATTTAATTTATTTCTTGATCATTCAAAATGTTGGTTTTTTGTCATTATACTTTTAAAAAGTAACAATTTTGATTTCTTAATTTTATTTGGAATCTCATTTTTTTCTATCACATCTTCTACACTACACTACGTTCAATATATTTTTTGAAATGTAACCATGACTTTATATTAAACGGTTTTCATTATGTGTGAAATTTGTGTAATAATTTTGTAAATAGAGGCCAAAATGATCAATTTTTAAAAGTAAAATGACTAAAACAAATATTTTAGAAGTACATAGATTAAAATCTACTAAAGTTGAAAGTAAAATGACTACCATAAATATTTTGAAATTATAGAGACCAAAATTATTTAAAGCTAGAACTACACTGAACTCAATAGAATTTTAACCAAAATCAAAACATTTGACTTTACGTCGATGAAATATATTAGTATTTTTTTTTTTACAACAATTTACCTTGAGTACCTTTTCTATCATGAAAAGTCATTAAAAAAATTAAAGGGTAAAAATGATTTAAAAATGTTCTCCAAATGTCTTCATTGCCCATAGATTTTTTTTGTTTTTTTTGTTTTTTTGACCTACATTCTCCATAGAACTTTCCGATAATAGAGTAATTATGAATATTCTAATACATAATATGTTAAAACATGAAACAAAAACATCGATCAGATAACCACTCTCATTCTTATCCTCTACAGATTGATTTAGAAAAAAATAATTTACAAATAAAAGTAAAATAGGAAAAACAAAATATATAAATAGAAGAGGAAAAAAATTGTAATATAAAAACCAAATAAAAAAAAAATTGTTTTGGGTGTTTCTTAAAGTGCAACACCATCTTTTAATACACGTCCCTTTGGTCAAAATCAAATCAAATCAAATCGAGAATTCCCTTCAAGCAATTTATCTTGGGTATTTGCCAAATTAAACTAAACAAAACATATAAATAAACTTTTAATAGAAAGTCTATTGATTAATTATCCTTTGGGATATTTTATTGATTTTTCTTTTTGAGCTCCCAAATATTTGAAATCTAGGAACTAACTTCACACCATGTCTCACAAATATTTTTTTAACTTTTTAAAGAGCTTTTAAATTTTTTTGTTTTTTATTTTTTATTAGTTTGGACTAGTTCTTACAAAAATAAAATAGTAAAAGATAAACTTATTTTTCTCGAAATAGAAAAACCGATTAAACATAAAATATTTACCAAACATATTAAAATAGAAAAGTATATAAATGAAAAAAAAAAACTTTGTAAAAAATCATGTTCTACCTTTAAATTTGACAAATTGTATTAATTCCTCGTCATAAATTTTCAATTTCATTAGATTTGGACATTGATTTAGATAAGTATTGCAATTTTTACCTTCTATTCAATTTTCACTCATTTAAAAAAAACAATATAAAAATCTAAAATAATAATAATACTAAATATTAATCACTAATTTTAAATGAAATCAAGATTTGTACACAAAATAAGTTTGGGTAGTAAAATCGACTTTTGGATTACTTTGCAAAAAGTCAAGAAAATAAATGGCACTCTAATATTTTTTTCTTTAAAATTATTTCAATTTCATGTCATACATATATTTTATAATTAATAATTTTTTAACGGTGCACTCATCAGACAAAAGTTGTGTGAGAAAGTAAGCATGACAACATGTCACGAAATTGAAGCTAAAAATATTGCAACACTTTAAGATTAAAATAAAAATTGAATCATTTATCTAAATTTAATGATATATTAGAGTAAAATTGTTCCAAAGTACAATTTTGACTTTTCTACCGAAGAATTATTCATAACACAAAACATTCTTTTTAAGAATGAAATATTATGAAGATAAAGAAATTATGGGTGCAATGGGGTAAGCCCGACCCGACCCACTCGAGTATGGTCGGTTCGAGTCGGTCTTTTCATTTTTTTTTTAAGTTATGACCCACATTTTTTTAGAAGATTTTTCAAATACCCACTCTATTGCGATACAAAGCAAACCTACGCTCATCCTCATCATGGACAAAAGTTGATCAGAAGTTCTACACGTCGTCATATAGTGATATCTCCATTGAGCGTCGCTACCATCGGAGTCTACTATGGAGGGAGAGAAAGAGAACTGGAGAGAGAGCTGCGGTGGAGATTGTGAGAGAGAAATGAGAGGGAGGGGAGGGAGAAGAGGGAGAAGCGAGGAACATGCAGCTTAAACGAGGAAATCCTCAATTTTATGGATTGAATCGACTCGAACTGAGTATTTACAAAATCGAATCAATCGAACAAATTCATATAGGTTCGATTGGATTCGTTTGACTCCTAATACAAAGTAATGGTATATGAAATCGTAACGAGTGAAATTAAAATTAAGTAAATAGATTTGAGGAAGAAAAATCCACGTAAGACGACATTAGAAAGCTTTGCTTTTTTCAAAGGAAATGTTAGTTCGTTCGTTTTTGTCATTTGCTTTGACTTTTTGTGGTGTCGGTGACTCGACTTTTGTGGGAGCTAAGCTCATATTTTTCTTTTCTTTAAATATTACTTTAATTCATATATATATGTATGTATATATATATATATATATTTTTAATTCTCATTCCTTACTTAACTTTCTATCAATTATTTTGTTTTATTTATCACACGTGTATTCTTCCATTCCCCATATTTCCCTTTCCACTTCACTTTAAATAATCAAATATAATATGCATAAATTACTTGTGAATATCAATAATTACATTTATAAAAAATCCATCCCTCTAAGCATGTCTCCAACTAACTACTACCAACAGATTTAACACAGAAGTTTAGAACCAGATTTAAATCATCTCAAATATTAAGATCTGTTTTGTAACATTGTCATTGTTTTTTTTTTTTATTTTTCATTTTCAATTTTTATTTCAAAGCATAAGTATCTTTGTTCCTTATTTCTCAACTCCGATTTAAGAGCTTCGTTGGGTCTTTTAAGGATGACTCCTCAAATTGTAATTTTTTATTCATTTTATCAGTTAATAACTCATAATCCGACCTTTCTAACTAAATATTTTCAACTAGATAATTTAAAACAGAATTTGCAGTAAATATTATTTAATTAGAAACATAATTTATTGTGGTAAAATTAACTCAATTTTTTTTAAAGTATCTAATTTGCTCTAATTATTTAATTCAAAATAAATAAATCTTGAGAAGAAAGATACATACCTGGCAACATTGTACGTTGCATATTGTTTGGAAATATTTTATAAAAGTTGTATTTAAAATATACTGGTGGTGGGTCCCGCATGAAATTTATCATTTTAGCTAAAGTAAGTATATCTCAGTAACTAATTGACATATACCTCCAACTACAAGGTTGTGGGTTCGATCCCTCATCCCCACATGTTAAAAATTTAAGGAGAGATCAGTGATAAAATTGACCTAAAAATAATTAAAAGATGCTTAAAATTAATGGACACGGTAAAATTTTTCCCTATCATTGCTTTTGTATGCCGTATAAATTATGTGGAGAATTTTGTTTTAAGATAGCTATTAATTTATACTTATTTTTTTTAGAAAGGATGTATTTGTGACAATTTCTATAAGAACTAATTGAAAGGATGTGTTTTATTCCTATATTTTTATTTTGGTTTAATTTTTGTTTTAAATTATCGACTCTCATATTTATTTTATTAAACTATACTATTTTATTTGTTATACTTCATTGAAAAGTCTATATTGGTATTTTTTCTCTTTTTGAATTATTGGTCTTTATCGCTAAACACCTGTATTGATTTGATATGACATATTATAAATTTGTATTTTTAAGCTATATGAATTTAATTTGATATTGAATACAATAAATAATAAAATATATGATTTTTCAAAAAGAAAAAAAAGTGCTGAAAATAGAAATGAAACATTCGATCATATCCAAAAAGTCGAAACACGGCAGCGTGACTCTTGCGGCGAATTTGGACCGTTGATTTTGAAGGATAATCTGATTGGAGGGGTGGGGGCCACTAGTTAGGAAGGCAGGACCACGCGCCATGTGGTCTTTTATGAGCCCACAATGACGTGGCAGAATCAGAATATTGCGAAATGGAAGAATAAGATTCATAAACCTCATGTACTCTACACCACATTTAGAGAGCATATACCTTTCTTTTCCTATCATATATCACTTTTGTCATCATTTGCATCCAATTAAACACCTCTATTATCCACTACTTCGATCATACTTTAGTAAATAAGGTGTTCGTTATTATCTTAAATGTTAATGGTTCGACTTTAAACCTTACAATCATTGAAGTAGAAGAAAAATGTATCCGACCATCCTCCTATCATTCTTATCTAATAATTTAAACCTCGAATTGCATACATATCTATTTAGTTCAGTTCCTATGTTATAATATTTTTAACTATGTGTTTGATTCATATTGTTAACTTTGATTGGCAAAACTTAGACGTGACATTTTTTTTTAATTTAGATGAACTGACTTGGTTTGAAATTACAATGAATTTGGACAACTTATTTGCACTGACGTTAAAAGAAGATCATAAAAGAAGATCATGTGAGAACTGACTTGGAGTAGGGAGCTCCACGCGTAATTCAAACAAATGTCAAATCATACATTATAATTGAGCTATCAAATATAACATGACCCTTAATATTTGATTAAAGCTCATCAAATAAACACCTTAAAGTAACCTACATGTTTGAAAAATCACATCATAGAAAAACAAAAAAAATTTCTATCAACTGACATGTTTTAAAACATTATTGCTGCGATATGTTTCCTCTTAATTCAAGAAATATGAAGTGGTTAGTGAAATGAAAAACCTTTAATCTTAAAAAACTTGGTATAAATATCTTAAAATGTTTTAATTTACACCACATTATTATTTTGACAATAGAAGAATATAAAATAGTATTAAGGGATAATTTTGTTTAATTTTGAAGTGCAACTATAAGGACGGCTCTGCAAATGATCTATTTTCAAAGAGATATTTTAAAAACAACTCAAAATATTTTCAAAAGATAATTCTCTGGTCGATAACTACTTCTAAAAGCATCGTAAAAGTTTCCAAAAACCATACAACAAACAAAACAAAAGTTTCCAAAAATCTAATTTTGGGTTTTAAAATTTAACCAAGATTTCAAAAGGGTTTATTTAATTTGGGTTCTTAATGCATGGTTGTAATTGTAATATATATTTATATATAGGAGTTTGATTTTATGGATCTGGACCGTTGATTTGACAGATGAGTTTTTGTCCAAATTTTTGGCTTAATTGTTTAAGAAAGCAATACCACACCAAAGATCCAATTCTTCACAGTCCCAATCAAATCAACAACTCCAATTAAATTGCTCAGCATTTTTCATCCGTCAAGCTACTAAACTTAGGGTTTCAATCAAAAAGTTCCCATTTATTTATTTTTTTATATTATTTTATTTTGGAATTTGGAATTTGGAATGTAATTGATTAGTTAAATTTTTAAAAAAATTAGAATGGTCCACCAGAACTTAATTATCTATTGGTTTGCCGTCTTTTATGGTTATATTATGGAGCTATTTTGTGCCAAAATTGTCAATTTTCTTCTTTAGAATTAGAGGGGAATTATATTTAGTAAAAAGAGACAAAAAGATACATTGGAAGAAGATGGAAAATATTTAACTCCACCATATCTTAAATAATCGCTAAACTAAATGTCTACGGATATTAATTAATAGGGTTGTTTTTTTCTTTTCTTTTTTTTATATAGGATTACTTGTTTATTATTATATTTTCAAAAAAGCATTTTACATAATATAATTTCACTTCCAAAATTTCTACGTTGATATGAGTTGGTTTCAATTTGGTTCCTATAAATTTTAAAATTTTAATTTGGTCCTTATTATTTTAAAAATTTTAATTTAGTCTTTACAATTTAGTTAAATCTCACAAATCAGTAATTTATGTAATTTATCTCTACTGTATAACTCACTTATTTCTTTCCTAATTTTTAACTACACTTTGTACTGCCCTAGTACTATACAACTAGTTCAATACCATGTTCATACAAAATAGGCCCATGCATTCAATCCAGTAATAGTATGTATAATTTGTGAGATTCCAACCAATTAAAGTAATAAAATTGAAATTAAAACTTAAATAATTAAGACCAACTTAGTATTTAATCTATTTGTTATGATAAAAAAAAAGTTTATTAGTCTATGATGTTTTAGTTCGTTTGTGTTGTATTTTGGTTCATAAACTTTCAAAATGTCAATGTTATTTTAATTTCCCGGAATCTATGTCGTGTGGCTTATGTTATGGATCTCTATAATCGAAACTCGTTGTCTAGACTGAGGGATACAGTGGCCAATACATGGCTTAAACCCAAGGCTTCATCTCCAGAGGACTTCAAAAAGTCAATTTTAGTTCCTAACTTTAAAAGAGTAATCATTTGGTTCTTACTTTTTATTTTGAGTCTGAAAGAATTAATAACATGACTTCAAATATGTACGTATATTAATGTGAGCATATATATTCAAACCACATCATGAAAGTGGGAAAAATAATTTGTATTACTGATCAAGCATATTTGAGGCGGAAAAAAAAATTAACAATGACCAAAACAGATATTTTTTAAAATTTTAAAGACTAAAGTATAACATTATAAAAGTTGATGGGACCAAAATGATTACTAATATTTTTTTTACTCACAACATGAAAATACACACTTTGGAAAATATGAACTAAAATGAAACAAATTAAAAAGTCCATAAACTAAATAAGATTTAAATCATAAAACAAATCTAACAGTTTTATTCCCTTTGTACTTGTAATGGGTGGAAAGATATAATTAGGAACAATTGAAAATATTGCTATCTCAATCAAGCAGAAGTTAAATGATTTTTTCAGTACAATATAAGGTTAAGAGATTGAACTCCCTGTTTCTAAAAAATAGTAAAATATCTTAAATGTTGAATTATGCTCGCTTAAATATTAAATGAGATATTAAATTACTTGACCAGTAAACAATGATTAAATTAGTGATAGCTTTTTCTTAAAAAAAAAAATAGTGATAGGTAATAATGTTGACAATGATTCATATAATTACTTACTTTCTTTGTTGCCTAATGTAAGAGCATTGAATAATATCAATTTGAAGCAGCCTCCATAAAAACCCTAATATATTGATTAAACACTAGGTTTAGTTAGTATTTAAATATGTTAATTATAATTTTCCATTTAAATATAATTAAGGCAAAAAAAAAAAAAACGTTCATATGGAAATTAAGATAAGAGGATATAGTGGTTGAATTTAATTTCCTATTAGCTTCTTCGTCGTGTAGGAGAAGATCATCAAGTGTAGGCCACCAGGCTTTTCCAATTAATAAAGTCTTTCTTTATATTTCAAAAAAAAAAAAAATCCTATTGTAATAATAACCCTAAGAGCTAAGGTGAGAATTTATTAATCTTAGGAAAAAAAAAACTATTTTAATGAAAACAGAATTATAAAACTAGTTATTTTAAACCTCCTTATTACATTATTGTTTTTGGTTTTCTATTTTTAGTAAGCAAACTATTAACAATGAATTTATATTGGTTTTGATTATTATTTAGTTGGCATATTAATTATTTTTAACTATTTTAATCACTATTTAACCATTATTGGTCATTAGAAAGTAAATATTATATGAATTAAAAAAAAAACACTTTTTTTCAAAGATTAAAAATGTAACATTTTAAAATAGCAACCACGGTAAATTTTCAATAATTGTCTAAATTAGGATCCCTTGTAAATTTGAATAATTTTACTCTGTGCCCTTATGGCTAGACAAGATTAGATTAATCTTAAAAATGAAATTAAATAAAATAAAATAATGAAGCTTTCTTTTTGTCTAAAAATTTAAAAAAACTACATGTTGCTGTTTCTTGAAAGTTTTTTAAAATATGTCATTTGTCGTTATTGCATTTTAAAAATGCATCCGTACTTAAGTTGCCATCTATATTTTGTAATTATCGATACATTAATTTTATAATTTAACAGTAAGGTTGATATATTTTTATAATAGTTTTATTGTTTGAAAAAATAAAATACGTTTTTCAGGTCAAGTAATCTATTTTGTTCCAATTCTCTTCTCCATTTTAGTCGTTAACTCTATATTAAAAAATTATTTAAATTATTGTAATTAATTGTTTTAAAATATTTAACAAAAATCCAATAAGCATGATACTTATTAACTGAAATACGATTTAAACTTTTTTAAAAAAGCAATAATATATGAAAGTGTATCCTACTATATTTTCTCCCTCATAATATATTGGTAGAAAAGTTAAATTTTTACCACCCAAATCCGAGGCGGGTAAGTTGATTATAACCTTAACTTCCTATTTCATCAATTTAAATCTTTAACTTGAATAAACTTTGCAATTTAATTAAACCCTATAATTGAACAAATGATACAATTAATATCTCCAATTAGTCAAGCTTTCATTTATTCTTTGGTTGAAGGGTTGTTACCAGCTATGAGTACTACACTGTGTTGGATCATTTTTATTAGGTAAATTTAGTCATTTTTGTTGCTAAGCTTTAAGCTAGTTCTTTATTCATTCTGTTTGATTTTGTGGGTTAGATTCAAGTATTCTATTTCTTACTTTCTCGTTTCTAATTTTATTAAGAAATCTAAACCTTTTGACAAAKTTATCGATGTTTCTTGTTTCTAATTTTTTAGAAACAATCTTAAATTGTATAAAAATATTGGAAATAACAAAAACAAGTTTCGATATGTTTGCTCTTAATGATTGGATTTGGGCATTTCTTTCTTTTCTAAGTACAACATGGAGTTGTTGATAGGAGTACGAGGATTTGAACCTCCTACATTTTGGAGGATAAATAATGTATGGACCAATTGAGTCACATGTTTTATTAAGGATCCTTAAATTGAAAACATAAAGAATTTAACAAGGATTAATAATATAAGTGAGCTATTCTTCTCCTTATTAATTGATTCTGAATTTTGTATAATCTACTAATTAACCATAACTTTTATTCAAGTTGAATATATATTAAAGTTAAAAACACCCAAATTCAAGGGTAAAAATTGAACATTTTTTTTCCAATATTAACATATTTTTACCGACCAATGCAAATATATTTAAGTGGATAAAGCTTGATCTCTCATCCAAACATGAATCAACTTAAAAAAATATATATTTGAACAAATGTACACAAATTGGAAAGATCAAAGATTTTGGAAGGATGATTTTTCTTGTTCTTGGGGTTAATGAATCCTCGGCGGAAATGGTCCAAATTGAACTGAAGCTCCTGGTCAGAAAAATCAATGTGTTTGTGGAAAAGCTGGCAGGCTCTTACAGCCTAAACTAGAATGGTCCACGCAAACAAAAAAATAAAAAAAATCAATCATACAATTTTAAAAATTAAAAATTAAAAATTAATTATAGGTTAAAAAGGGTAAAAAAAGATAGTTTGTGGGATGGAGCAGGACCATACTATGGTCCTCCCT
>NW_019104490.1:3137093-3173549 GCF_001995035.1 Momordica charantia
AATTAAGTTTGGGTTAAATTACCGATTTAATCCTCGATTTTCAGAGATTTTAAAAGTTTTGTATTTTTTAATATTGTGTTTAATAGTTTGTTAAGTTATTAGATATTTTTCAAATTTCATAAATTTATTAAATGTAATATTAAATTTTAGTATCCGAAGAGCCATAGCATTTGAATTATATGTTTATTAAGTTTATGAATTTTTAGAATTGTCTGTATTAAATTTATTGGAAATGAAATTGAAAATTTAGTGGTTTGTTAAACAAATAATTGAAAGTTGTAATTTATTGGAAGAAATTGAAAATTTAGTGATTTGTTAAACAAATAATTGAAAGTTGTAATTTAACCTTTAAGTGAATTTACTACTCAAATTTAGTGTTTCTGTTCCCCTAAAAGAAACTTTTAAAAATTTATATTTCTTGTTTTTGTTAAAGAAAAATTGTAGGTTAAATTACGAATTTGGTAATTACATTATCTTGGATATAGTCTTTAAAGTTTTAAAATTTTTAAATTTAATCTTTTGTAGCTTGTAGTTTGGTCAAATCTTAAAAATTATATGCCAATGTGAGCATCAATGAAGACACGAAATCAAAAGTTCAAATCTACCTACCCATATTTGTTGTATTAAAAAAATCTTACAAATTTTCTCTACTATTATAAGTCATTACGATATTGAATATGTGATATTTGAAAACTAGAAGGTGTTTTTTACTTCTAATTGTCATCTTGAGCATTAGAATTTAAGTCGGGTTAAAAAATAGGCACAAAAAAAAGTGTATTTTCAAATGAGTACTGAATAACTTAAAGACTGTTGATCTATGATTTGGATTCAAGCACTGAAATTGAATGTCCTCCTGGACACCTACACACATAATA
Source organism: Momordica charantia (assembly GCF_001995035.1). Next base: position 3,137,969 of record NW_019104490.1, read on the forward strand.
ATGATGCACACGGTGTGGTGCTAAAGTCCAACACATTCCAATGCCTAATTTAGAAAAAGGATTTAGTTGAGAATTTCTAGAGCGCACTTTTGCTCCGAGGAATTTTATTGGGTTGACTCAGATGGAACGACTCAACCAAGTTCATGTAACTCGACCTAGTTTGGTTGAGTGGTCTAGCCCAAGCAGCTTGACCTTGATGGCTCAACCCACATGTGACATCACTAAAGAAGTCCGGGTAAACCTAGTACGGTGATTTCATTCATAGAAACAATGGATGAGATTTTAATAAATTATAATGATGGCATTAAAATTAAATCCAAACATAAGCACCCAATCACCCAAATTGAACTTAGTTTTTCGGAAAAAATTGGCTATAATTTTGAGATTGCTTTATATAATACATTGCATGAAGAGGAATTTAGAGAATTTAAATGCTTTATCAATCAATGAGACAGCTAAAAGTGACTTTTTCTTTTGGTTATTATTATCTTTTTTGAGTCATTTTGTATTAAATTCAACTTATATAAATTCTATTAATATAAATTGGACAGTATAGCTAATTATGAACGAAATAAAATGAAAAATGTAAAACTAACATATTAACGAGGGGTTGGTTTAAGCTTTACGCAAGAATCTTATGACATGGAATTAATGAGTGTTCCGATTGGCACATAATACTTCTAGATTTTTAATTAATTAAATAATTTTCAAGGTGTTAATAATTTTTTGTTTTTTAATTTAAGATATCTTTCCTATTTTCGATATTTCGAAAAAGTTTAATCCCTCTCCCCTTCATTATTCAATCACCATAATTATTCCATAAAAAAACGTTTTTAAGATGTAAGCCAAAGTTTAAAATTTAAAAGTAATAAAAATTTTGTTTACTTTGAGCCATTATCATCTACATTTGTCAACTTTTAACTTCCTATGCTTCCCAATATTATGAATTTCTAAAAAAGAGATTAATCAATTTTTGTTTTGGCTCTTTGAACCTTTTAACCAAAAGAATTTAAAAACAATTTTTTGGTGCACTAAAATGAAGATAAAAAGTTTTCTAAAATAGCTTTCTTTTTCTTCTTCTTCTTTTTTTCTTTTACTATATGCTTACTTTTAAAATTTTTTTTTTCCCATTAAAGCTGTAATATTCGATATAGAAATGAATTAAAGAAAAGAGTGTCCATTCAAAGCTTTTTTCTTTCATCATTGTAATTAGCGAACACTCAAATATTAGTTATGACTTCAAATAGAAAATAGCCAAAAACTTGGGAAGATAATGCTCTTTTTTCTCTTACTTGTGTACCAAAAAAAATTAATATTCCAATTTTAGTTTAAAAAAGAAAAAGAAGGCATTAATAGAAAAAATATTAAACTTAAATTTACTGGGTTTGCAGTTACTCAAACATAAATTCAACCAATCAAGTCAAGCCAAGTGAGTTTAGATTTGGAGTAAAGTAAACGCTTCCAAAGTTAACCAATTTGGATCTTGGAAAAGGTGGTTTGTGTCCATATGAAAGAAACATTTCATATGAGCTATCACCATTTATTATTATTATTATTATTTATTACTTCAAATATTCAAATTATTTAATTTATTACTAGGAGACAAGTAGAATAAAAAAGTAAGTGCAAAAGAAAGAGGTGGTAGATGCAAGTACAGTATATTTACATCAATTTTAGACCATGAGTAAAGACAATTTTAGTGTAATGATCACGACTATAGGCATATTTAATACGTTAGGATAGTGACAGTCATAATGCAATTTATTAGTTTAATTTACTAGTAATTCTTAAGTTGTTTGTTGTCACAAGGATCCACGTACATTTTTCCCAAGTGGATCATGTTTGTGATAGCAACCTACACTAACCATCACATCAAATTTGATTGCCACTACTAAGTTAATCGTTGTAAGTAGATGGTTAGTTAATATTCAATCTAATCATATTGGGACCAATTTTATGGGTGAATTTACCATATACAACTCCACAGAAAGAAGACCCGAAGAACACGACTAAGGCCCAAAGGATTTGGCCAACTTGTCGTGCTGATCCTATCGAGTCGACCACCAAGGCTTGAGGCTAAGATGATCGAGTGGAGACGATCACACCAAGGCCCTAGGGGCAAATTGTTAAAAGTTACCCAACAACTAAAGGACATTAACATTATAACGTTGTTACAAATCATAGACATGTCATCGAGGATCTCACACGTCATTAATCCTCCATGAATCTTAAAAAATCAGCGAGATAGCCTGAGACTTAAGGAAACTCCATGTATAAATAGGAAGAGAAACCTCACACATTCACAACGTTACACAACCTTATCTCTTACTACACTCAACTCATTTGTTTGACTTAAGTATTGGAGTGTGTTGGACTTAGCATCACACTAATGTGCAAAATTAATTGTGTGTAGGTGTCCATTTGGAGCTTCTCACATCACAATCTAGATTCAAATCCTACAATGAAAACAAAAACTGATCTTGTATCTCATCGACTTTACTCAAATGTCACACATATCAATTGGCCAGACTAAGGAGGTCATGAGCCTAACTGGTTATCCTCGTCAAGAATAGTCGTGACCATGTATTATATTTATTTTGATATAAAGTTTCACCTTCTACGATACAGTGCGTAGCTAAACATTTGTTTGCACTAGAAAATCTCCCCCATTTCTATTTATACTATAGAAAGAGTTGAATCATCAAACGGAATTTAAGGAAATTGAGGAGTTACTTTCCCGAGTCCCATTGCCATCCTCAAAGCCACAAAAACAATGTTTGCCATTTTTGTAATTCCACACCCCACGGTACTCGACTCATACATTAATATATTATTACTTTTTCAATTAAAAATATGCAGTTTGCAGCACAATACATTAAACAATAAAATCTTCTCTCTGCTTCGCAGGTTTTTAAATTCAAACTTTCTTCATTTTTTTTTATATTAATTAATTTTCAGTGGCCCAAATTTGATCATTGGTCCGTTTAAAATATTACAAATTTAAATGATAAAATATACGGACTAATTTGATTGTATTATGAATCTAAATTAGGAGGGAAAGGACCCAATTGGCTGCCTTGGGATTGGCAATGTGTCACGAGATGGGTTGCCAAGAGTTTAAGTTACACACTCACCATACCCTCTTCAAAACAATTTGGAACTCGTACTTGTAGATCGGTTCGATTTTAAAGTATAAAATTGAAAAATAATCAAGTCTTAACCTATGGACCGAGACTACATTTAGGAACAAGAAAGTTTAAGTGAGCAAAGAAGTCAAACAAGAAAGGTATTTCCCCAATAATATCATCTTTCAATGTAAATAAAACTGTTGATTTGGGTCAATTTAGACAGTCGCCTGGTTATGTCTTTTCTAAAGAACTAATTTTGCCACAAGTATTTAGCATTCTTAAATCATTGTCATTTTTGCCTCAATCGATGGATCTCTTTACTCCCTAATCATGCTCAAAGACCTACTTTGAGAGACAACAATAGTTTCCACTTATTCGAATGCATAATCATTGAACCATCAAAACCTTCCTCCAACATCCCAACCCCTATGTTAAGATATCTATGAAAAATTAAATTTACCGTAATCCATCAACTTAAGCTTTTGTGTTGATGGATGATTTAACATAGTAACAGAACATGAGATCCTATCTTCAAATTCTTGTAACGTGACTCCCTCCCCATTTAATATTTGATTACCATACTTGTTTGGCTGCATAAATTTTTTAATCAGTGATTTAACACCCTAGATGGAACTATCTTCATGAACATCTTCATTCAACTTCAAACGTTAAGGTATCCCGAATCATAGGAGTTCTCGTAACAACAACTTAAAGAAGTCAACATGGTTTCGATGTTGGCCCAACAACTCTCTTATACCAAAGATGGTCGGTGATTATGGCACAATGACAAAACTTTGTTATGCGAAAGAGAGAGAATAGAATACTTACCAAGTTAACTAAACCATAAGAGGAAGCTTCCTTGCCTAAAACCCAAGGCAAAGTCATTTATATTCCTAGTCCAGTTCCATCAAATTAGCACCATTTTCCAAAACCTTTCCTTTTCGCCCTTCTTAGCTCTTTGCCTTCATAAAAAGCCCCACCCTTTTCTCCTTCTGCAGTGAATCAATAATGGCCCTTATAAGAAGTCCTCCTCCCATCAGTTTGGGCTCCCAATCATTCAGAAATCTACCCTATACAGCCTTGCCTAAAATTAGCTCATGTGTATTTCAACAAAAGAAGACCACAGTACTAAAATATGGCGACTGGATGAGGAAAACAAACAAAAGATCATCCACTGACGTTAAGCTCCGTTTCGTGCCTTCGTGTTTACCAGATGATTCTGATTCCTGCTTAGATTCAAATTCAAATCCTTCATCAGAAATGATTGAGAACTTCTACAGATGCATCAATGAAAAAAACTTAGAGGAGTTGGGCAGTTACATCTCAGAAGACTGTGTCATTGAAGACTCCTTGTTCATTGAACCATTTCAAGGGAGGAAGGTAAGAATTGTATATACTCTTGAGAGTCCGTACCTCGACTAATCTCACCAGACAACCACTTAATCCTACTACATCTAGCGATCAAGAAAACTCGTTAGATATTAAATCCTAATTGGTTTGAAAATCATTTCCACTAAGCTCTTTACCTTTTTCATTAGCCCAAATGACTACTAGGCAAACTAATAGTAGTTCTTCCGTTGAAATGTGTAACAAAAATCTATTTTCACAAATCCATGGAAGCTACTTGCAGGAAGCTCTGGAGTTCTTTGAAGAACTCACTCAAAGCATGGGCCGATATGTGAAGTTCAGAATTCTTAACGTCTACGAAAGTGGCACTTCCGGTGCAGGAGCAATCTGGCGCTTGGGTAGCTCTATCTAATCTATGATTTTCCCTCAACTTCATATTCTATCAGTCTAATAGATTGACAAATCTAATCTATCAATCGGCAGCATGGAAGGACATAGAGATTCCCTTCTCCAAGGGCTGCACCTTCATCAACATCAGAAATGAAAAAAGAAGAGCAATACAGTTAACTACAAATAAACTCAGCACCTGATACTTCAATTCTAATGAGAGAATGAGATCTTAATGATATGCAACTCTTTACAGGAAAGCACAAATCATAGTTGAACCACAAGTCAAAGCAGGACATTTCATCTTGGTAAATACACACAAGCCATTATTCCCAATAATTTCAAATCATTCAACGCTTAGAACAGTTTCATCTTGGTATGTACTAACAAATCTTCAATTTGTGTTCAAATGGGACTTTGCCTATTAACTAATACCAGGCTTTACTGAAGCTTGTGACTTCATTACTCGATACATTTCCAGCAATTCCAGAATGTAAGTCGATTTGAACACCATAGATCTTTGTGAGCAAAAGCTTTCATATTAGCCATTGATGATACATTGAAAAAGTCTACTGCAGGGCTGCTAAAATTGTTTCAACTACCTTGGGTAAAGTGGCTATCAAAGATATGTATAAAGCTCTTCACGCTTCTCTGGGAGAGTTTTCTGGAGAGCCTTCTAGCCTTTAAATATCTGTATAACTATCGACACTGGGTATTACCACTCAACTTTTTACGGTACATTTTAGGGTTCTTAATGTAAAGGATACATGATATGCACAAAGATCTATTAATTTCATGGGCATGGAAGAGATCATAAAGATACATGAAATTCCCCTTCTAGTTATCATTTTCATCACGACTCAAAAATGTTTCCAATAATGAGAAAACAGCCAATGGACCAAGAAGGGGAGGAAATGGAGGAGGCTTACTGAATGCTACAATTGGGCGTGATTTCTCTTTGGTAACCACAGACCCTCCCTCAGAATCATTCTTCCCTCCTTGCCATTATTTTGACGAGGCCAGAGCCAGACTACCTAATCAAATTACAACTCTATGATTGTTTCATCTCATGTAATCGTAAAACAAAGGAACAAAAGAGAATGTAAGACTAAATTAAGGTTAATTCTCAATTTTGTCACTTCAACTTTCGGATCAGGCCATGAACTTTTTAAAGTTCCTAAACTTTAAATGATATAACTAATGGATATGTAAACTTTAGAAGTGTTTAGAAAGTAAAAAACTCATTGAATTTTTAATTTCGTGTCTAAGAGTTCCATGAACTTTAAAAATTGTTTAATAAATCAAATATCTATTAGATACAATAAAAATTTAAAGACTTCTTAGATACAAAATTGAAAGTCCGGAGACCTATTAAACACAACATTAAAAGTTTAAGGATCTATCATATACTTTTTAAAGTTCACAACTCATTAAACACAATCCTTCCCATTTCTTGTTTCTATTCCCCTTTTACAGTAAAGAAAGATAGAATTGCATGCCCTAACACTTCTAGATTCAAGAACAATGAAACAATATCTTTATTTATGCTGGAACAAATTGAAATGGGAATCAGAAATAAGAAACTTGCTTTTGTTATTTCCAAAAGTCCAATACAATTTCAATTATGTTTCAAGAAACAAAAATAGTTGTCAATTGCCTGAATTTCTCAATAAGATAACAAAAAAGGGCCCTAATTAACAAAAAGGAGAAAGGCAATACCGTATGATCCTTTCAGAGGATGGCTCAGCTTAAATTTGTTCTTTACAGTCAACAAGCCAATTAAAGAACGCATATATTGAACCTGATGGGAAAAGTGGTAGAGATCGTCAGTTTCAGGGGACACAAAATTTGGATCGGGAGAGACGAATTTCACACACTTTCTTTGCATAATCCAAAGACAGTAAACAAAGTTAAGGATCATAATGGAACAAACTTCAAGAGGAAAAATAAACGAAAACTAATGCAACTTAGAACGCCGATTATCACAGAACCTCGCAAAGAGAAACCATAAATAAATACATTAGAGAAAATATGCAAACTAACAAAGAAAATAGAGAGAGAGAGAGATGAGAGTCCGTACTCCGTCGTCCGTCCGGCTGTAATCGGCGTCGCTCCGGTGTTGGTTTTGGCGCGAGTTGCAATCGCGACTTTTCAAGTCGGGGGGAACTTTCGTGGCAGAAAATATGGGCTTGATCCCACATCTGGCCCACGGAAAATACTGTTGGGCTTGGGCTTGGGCTTAGGCTTAACAGTCTCAGAAAATTATTATTTGGGATTTTTTTTTCTGGATAGTTACACAAATACATCATTTCTTAGATCCTAATTACATAGAGGTCTAAAATCTCTGAAATTTATACTTTTCTCAATAGTTGGATCTGTTGAGAAAAAATCTCATTTTTAAATTACTAAATTACCCCCGTAGATCCTTTCTCTAAATTAAAAAAAAAAAAAAACTTCTATTTATTTTATTTATTTATTTTACATTTACTTCCCATCTTTTAATTACGTAATTTATAAAATATGTATGGCCAAAACGAACATAACTCAACCGTGACATATATCTCAAATCAAGAGGTTGTGAGTTCGATTCTCGTCCCTACATGTTGTACTAACAAATAAATATACATACACATATATATAATATGTATTCTTGTTAAAATATATATATATATATATATATATATATATATATAATATGCATTCGTGGCCAACATTTTTCTTCATACATTATTATTATATATTAAATTCCATAAAAGGAATTACCAAAATTAGAATAACACGCCATAATTCTATCTAAAGTATTGTAAGATATAACTTAATTGCAATGAAGTCTATTTTGTAAGCAAATTGAAACGTACCATATAGTTGGAAGTTGAAACTAAGATGGGTCCATATCTTTTCCCATAAATGTTTTCCATAGAAAATTCCGTAATCTCGTTGTATTACATAGACACTCTAATGGTTTGTTCGTTTTTTACTACAACATATAGGAGTAAGAATCCAAACTCACTCTATTTTAGTCGAAAATAAATATCTTAACTTAACAAGTTGAATAATGTTTGGATTGATATTCTTATTATTTCTTAATTGTTGGTTTTTTTTCCTCTAAGAAGTACTTAATTGTTATTGGTCTTGGAGATATATAGTAATACTCTTTGATTATTTATTTGTAATCTATTATTTTAAGTTTTGTTATCTATAAAATATGAAGATAAATAATATTTTTCATCAATTTAGTTCAATTTCAAATTTTCTTTTCCACGATGGCTGATTTCTTTTGTTTGGTTTCTAATTCTTTTTGATTTTTTTTTTAAAGTTCGCTTATTACTTTTGGGTGGATGTTAACTCATGGAAAATTATTTAAATCATATCATTATTATTCAAAGACAGCTTCAATTTTGCTACTTACATAACATTCCAAAAGAAAAATAACTCCAATATAACTTAGTTAGCTAAAGTATATATCATCAACTAAAATGGTAAAATTCCAATTCCAACTCCTAGTTATTGTTGAACTAAGAAATAAAATTAAAAAACAAAAGAACCAATTTATATACATGTTTATTTTCTTCTTTTGTTTGTACTAGACGAAATTCTCTAGCTACACATTTTCTTTTTCTTATCTATTTCAATATTAATTTACTGTAAATTTAATTGAGAGATTTCTTTTTAGTACAACATATGAGGTTCATGATTGAATTCATAACTTCTTGATTGGAGATATGTGTCAATTACCGATAAATTATGTTCGCTTTGGTAATTGAGAGATTAATTTAAAGATGTTCCCATACACTTTAATATTAGCTGACAGGGGAGAGCAGATAAATTTCTCGGAGACGTGTACAATTTTACATTTTAGGATTTTGTTTATAATCTTACATTTAAAAGTCTATAGAGGCAAAGTAGAGAAAAAGTTTCAAAACTTTAACTTTTCTATTTAAGGTAAATTGGGGACCAATTGCCGTCTTCCTTCTTCAATCCATCTATTTTAGTTGGAATATTCAGTAAACATGAATTTAGGTAAGAATAAATGTATATACTCTATAAATTCATAGTTTGAAAAAGAAAAATATATATGCCAAATATTTATTTTGACTTATTCATTTTCAAATTAATTACAACAATCATACCTGAAAGTCAAATATTCCTATTCTATTTAAGAATTTGTCCACATTTCCAACTAATATAACTAGCAAACTCATAACCCAAATTTTAAAAATGATATATAATAATATGCTATTTTATTTTTTAAAAAAATGTATCAATAAACATGAAACTGCTTTTACTTTACTCAATAATATCATTGTTAAAATGATTTTGAGTTAATATATAAATATATATTTAGAAATAGTATAAAAATTAAATGGATTGAGGTAGAATATATAAATATATATTTTTTGATATAGAAAATACTTCCGTCTTGACAGGTGAGTACTATTTCTATACATTAAAAAATTGACAGTTCATTATTTTTAAAAAATATCTCTATTTTTGAATTTTTCTATTAGATTTTTGCATTTTTCTCAGGCTCTTACTTGTTAATGGTGAAGAAAAAATAATTATTTTCTTTTTTATATTGATTAAAAAAACTAAATAATTATCCAAAAAAGTAAAAAAAAAAAATTATTAAAAAGAATAACTTGTTACAATTTGAAAAACTATAAAATATCTATTTTAATTTTTGAAGTAAAAAAAAGTGATATCAATGGTAGTTCTCTACCTCAATTAATATCCATCTCAAATAATCTATGTGGTCTAATACATATTCATATTGGGACGTTAATATGCACCTTTAAAATCACATTTTTAATTCGTTGAATCATTGACAATAAAAAATAAATATTCTTTTAAAATTTTAAAATTTAAATTGATATTTTTGAAATTAAAGATTCAAATAAAATAAACCCAAAATAATTAAACGTCTTAAAATTGCTAGTCAAATACATTAGCGTGAAAAGTTGTTTTCTTTTATAGAATCGGCCGACGAGTAGACCAAGAAAGAACGACAAGTCGGCAGGAAAAAGACCTTTTTTTTTTTATTTTTTTTTTTTTGCTTTTTAGAGAAAAATGTCACGTAGAGTAGATGTGTAAGCTTCTATTGCTTACACGTTTCCTCTTTTATTTTCATTCGCTTCACTACACGTCTTTCCTTCTTTTATTTTCTCCACTTTAATTTATTTTCGTGTTAATTTGAAATTAGTTAGAGATTCAAATTTTCATTCAATTATCTCAAATTTTTTATTTTTAAGTTTTTTTTATTAATATTTCATCAATTTTCTCCTTTCATATATTTTCTTAAATTTACTTATTCATATTGAGATATAACAAAATGTCTACAAGGAGTAGAAGAAATTAAAAGGGAAAAAGCGTTGTAGAAACTTACTAATTTGATGAACAAATACTGGACAGTACTTTAATTAATTACAAGGGCATGTAAATTGTAAATTGTAATCACCCTTGAAAAAAATAAAAACAATCATTACTGTGAGAAAATAAAATAGGAATAGGAATAGGAATATGGAGAGGGAGAGGGAGAGGGATTATTATTATTGCCATTTTTTTGTTTTAATTTTACTTCTTTTTTTCTATTTTTTGAGAAAGTAATTTTACTATTTTTGTTATTATTATTAAAACAAAAATTAAAAATTAACTTTTGTAACCCTTGCTTCTCCTTTCAATTTCCTTCTGCAACTCTTCCTCTCCACCCACTTCCTTTAATTCCTGTGACAGAGAAGCCACCGCGTTTCAGTGCCAACTTATATCATTAAAAAAAGAATAGAAAAAAAAAGAGCTTTATATATGTTTTTGTTGTTAGTATATATTTTGTTTCTAAATTTAAATTTAGTCATTTATATTTTAATACTTTTTATTTAATTTTTTTTAAGTACAAGGACGGATTCGAGTGCCAATTACTGCTAAGCATCATAGGATGCAAGTGCATATCAACCAATTTTAGTATTTATGACTAAATTAAAAATATTAAAATATAAAGTACAAGATTGAAAATAACAGGGAGTTCTAAAAAGAACTAAAGAGTGAAATGACGGAACTAACCTTGGGTCCTAAAAACAATCCGTATGGGACTCCGTTGAATTTGTCCGTGTGATGAATCTGCCCAAAATTTAAAATTACCCCAAATAAATATCATATTATATTAATAATAATAATAATAATAATAGTAAAAGTTGTACAGAAGCAGGCGACATGTCGTAGAAAGCTACGAGTGATGAAAGAAGTACATGATGGGCAGCCGCGACACGTCGTAAATAGGGGACAGCTGCTATGGGGCCCACCGGGAAACGACGGTGCACGAGGCCGTCGTGTACGAACATATAAGCCATACCGAAGACCGTAATGCCCAAACCCTGCCGAATATTATTAAATAGTCAATAGCCAATCATAATTTGACACGTCATACATAGCTGACGTGGATTTCAATAGCCTTCACTTTTACTAGATTAGGTCGGAAAGTGGGAACTTCTATCCGTTTTAGTCCAATTAGGATGAAAACATTAAAAATATCGAATTTTTTAATAGATTTAAATGTTTTTGATTGAAATAAAAATTAAAATTAAGGGAGTACAAAGACCAAAATCCACAATCTCACAATATAGAGATTAAAATAAATAAAAATTAAAAGTAAAGAATAATACAATAATCAAAATGAATCAAACTTTAAAAAGTAAGACTAAAATAGTATTTAAACTATTTTAATATTAGCCCGAAGTTAAATTTTAACTTTAGTTCCTAAAATGACAATTTTGTGTTCTAACAAGTTATTAGAATTCAAAATTTTTAATTTTGTGTTTAATAAATTAGAAATTTAGAAGATTAAGGTCAAATTTGTGTCTAATAAGTAAAAGAAAGCCTCTAAGAATTTAAAGTTAAAAGATACCTTACACATTTTTAAAGTTGAATAACATTTGAAGTTTTATAATTTTGAAAGTTTGGGATAAAAGAGAAAAAAAGTGTTAAAATGAACATACGGCACCAAAGCAGAGGCCTGGAATGAAGCCTTTATTGCAGAGGCCGAAGGAAATAAGAGCAATGGCAGGCACAGCGTTGATAATCACAAACACGTCGTTTAGTTCAAATGCTCCATTTCTAGGCCTGTGATGAGACTACACACCAAAAGAAGAGCCATAAACATATATATAACTTATTTACTTTTAACTTTATACTATATGCTTTTTGACATTATTTAACTTAGCTTTAAATTATCATAATCCACGCATTTAATGTAATGCCACCTGGTGCATATTCCATAATGAAGCATGCCACAGCGCTCTATGAGCCCACCTTGCCCAAAATTCCATTCCCACCTAAAATCAAAAACCAAAAACATCCTTAGAAAAGGATTTCATCAAATATTCGATAATTTAACTTCACTTAGACACTCACCGCAGCGCCAATAGAAAGAGCGAAAGTACCCAACATTTCAACTACTGGAAACTCTCCGTTCTGTAAATAGATTATTTATTATTTTATTAATACATCCGAATATGAGCCTATTTAGTACATGAAACTCAACCATCTATTCCTTTTGAGAAAATAATGACCAATGAAATATTTTTTATATTACAAAAGAATTTAATTAAATATTCAAATTTAATTAAATATTCAAATGGATACTTTTAAAAGATTAATAGATTAGACCATTTAGAACTCCGAGAATATTGGAAGGAGGGAAAATTAAAAAAAAGGAAAAAATACCCCCATTTGACATGAGAATCTGTAACAAACGGCGACGGCGGCCATTGAAGTAATCCCGAAGCTCGATACAATTGCAGCGACAAGATAAGTTTCTCTTTCCAATTTCTTCCTGGCCAATTTCTCCTCCACAGTCGCATTCGAAACCTTATTCACCACTTCCAATTCATTAACGTCATCTCCTCCGCCGCCGGCCGACAATCTCTTCCACCTCTGCCTCGAGCACCGCCGCGGGACACGTGGGGTCCTCTTCGCTACGATTTTCGGAGCATCCGGAAACAGCCCCGGGTTGAACCGGTACGCTGCGGCGGTTGCCACGCCCGAGATCCCCGTCGCCATCAACGCCGGCGAGCTCGAACCTTCAAAAAAATATATTAAATAAATAATAATTAATTAATTTTATAAGGATGGGGAACCAGAAAGGAGGGTACAAATTATAAATTTATAAAATGGAGTGGGAAAGTTTTAAAAAGAGAGAAAAAAAAAACTATTCAATAAGAAATAGCTATTAAATGTAATTCGGCTTTAGGTATGTGGGTGAATTTACGGAACTACCCTTGTGCCTATTTTGGACACCTATCGTTTCGTTTTTGTACTTCTAATTGTCTTTTTTGTCTCATCCTTTTTTTTTTTGTTACTTTTGCGTATTTGTATCAGTTTTTTTTTATATTATTTAGTTTGATGTTTTCGTGGATTTAGGTATGAGGTGAATGAGTGATAAACCATCTTTATAATCAGGGGAAGTGTACTAATTATCGATTTTTTCATTAGTGTGTAATTTTTAATTCCATTCATATATATAATATCCATCGTATAATAACAATTTTGTTTATATACTTTCAATTTAGGTATGTAGTGAATTTTCATAATTATCTTAATAATTCTTTGGAGGGAGCCGCAAAAATGTTAGTGTTAAAGAATTCGTACAAATATGTATTTTTTTTAGTACAGTACAAATATGTGTTAATTTTATTGTTAACGCTCATATATTTTATGAGTTATGTTTTGGTGGTTAATTTCATAATTGGTAGTTAATTAAGGAGGGGAGAAACTGGTACAAGTTTGGGAGAGCTTATAGACTTATAATGGTGGATTAGTAGTGCTGGTTGGAGAGAATTGAAGGATAGTAGTCTAATTAGTGGATTAGTGGTCGGTTATTACTTTTCCTACAAATATTTGTAAATAGTTCTCATTTCATTTAAGTGAATTAGCTAGGTCGAATCAGATTATCAAGCATCTAGAAGTCTCGATTTTTTTCTATATAAGCTGTGATTCTTATTGAAGAGATAAAGAGATTGAGGGCTCTACTACAAATAAAGGAGGTGAAATTTATTTGTAGATTAATTAACGAGACGGCCGACCTCGAGGAACCTTGTTATTAGATCAACAATCCACACCATCTTGATTGGATAGGGTTCTACAGGCTGGTTCTTATGGATCTAGCTCCCAAGGTATTTTCCTTTAATGTTTAAATGAATTGTCCTTTTCTCAACCAACAAGAAGGGGCATCGCTTTCATTTTTGTTAATTTGATTCATATACACATTGTATTTAATGTTTGTATATCTAATGTGGGTCACTCCACGCGGTTGGAGTTTTTTAGTTCATCGAGTTGAGAAGGAAAGGCCTGTGGTTGTGCATTGAGTAGGTCAACTCGATCCTTTCTTCAAGCAAAGTTTGTCCGGCAAGATATTTACTGACATTATGCGGAATGACGATTTTACTATCACAATGTCTCTATTATCAGCAAAAGATTCTGTCGTTCATGAGTATGGACTCTGACCACTTAAGTTCACTTCTCAAAATCTTCTCCTATAAGTTCCAAAGAGATAGCTTGGTGCCTCAAGGAATAACCTTGAGGTCTTGGGTTCAAACCATAGGATCAGACGCAACTTCTACCAAACGATGTCTGGTTACGTATGTACGGGTATAGGTATAATGTGCATACCCTAGGTATAGGGGGCATAATGGCCAAAGGGTCGTCGACTCCTGGATAATAAAAAAAAAAAAGAAGAAAATCTTCCTCCTACAAAAGGTGGATCAAACCTTTATTAAATGTATGCAATATCTACACTCAACTTCTAACCCATTACTTCCGCTCTCTGACATGAAATTTAACTTAAGTTTTGGAGTGCATTTGATCGAACAGTACATCAATGCTAGATCTGACATGCATGTACCAGTTTGAATCAGTGAGGGTCCATCACCAGATTCCACCTGTCATCCTATCTCGTTCAAAATCCAGCATCAACAATATTTATTTTATTTAGGTCGATTGCAAATATAGAAAAATTAATATTTAATTGTCTTTTATTTCATAGTATAGCCAAAAAAAAAAACGGAGTCCCAGCTCAAATGAAACAATGAAAAAGTCAATTTTATCATTTATCTTGATATATATCCTTGGTATAATATTTTTATATCTAAAATTAACTATATCACCAATCCATTTGGTGTAATTGATATAGTTCAGGTTAAGTATATTAGTTATACTAGTGATATATTTTATACTCAGTATATCCGTTATATAAGTAAAATATTTGATATATGAATAAAAAATTAAAACTAGTATGAAATATTTCATTATATATTTATAATCAAGTTAAAAAAATGAAAATCTAATCCGAAATTTTATTTCCATATTTTAAAAACTAAAAGGTAAATATGAAATACATTTTTCCTCCTCATCAAAAATACCCTTCTATTTATATACTTTTATATATATTTTATTTTTATCAAGTTAGGTACATAGTGAATTTTCATATAGTTACCCTTGTATTTCTCCATAAGGTGTAAATTTAGGGTAACTGGGTAAGTTCTTGCTTTCTTTAATTTACATATGCATGGGATAAAAGACTATTAAGGGACATATTCAAACTTGAACCACTTGTATTTGATAGTTTACATTAACTAATGAGTTATATCTAATCTATCAACAAATTCAACAAATTCAAAGCATATGTCAACTTACACATTTTTAATTTCTCGAGTCATTAAATCAAAATTATTTTTTAAAAGTAAAACAAATTAAAATCATAAAGAAAGTCAAGATCATATGGTCGAATCGACATATTGTACTAAAATATAAATAAATAAATAAATAAATAAATATATATATATATATATATATATATATATATATATATAACAATAATTCAACACAATTTACAGCCAACTTATTTTGGGCAGACCAAAGTTTTAAGAGATTGTGGAAAGATAAGCTATATGACCTTTCTGGTTTTTCCCATGTGCCTCATCCCAAGATGACTTCTCAGATGGGCTTCGTGAAATCACCCCTAACCAAATAATTCTCTTAAAATGGAGAAAAAAACCATTTTAGTATAAAAAAACAAAAGAGTAGTGGATCAAAACAGCCCCAAAAAGTATACTCTTTTAATTTGTGTGTGCTTTTTAAATTACATCACGTGGGGTGGAGCGATTCCAACTTATGATTTCTTGGCATATCATTGACACAAATAGTTCATGGGAGAAAATTGAGTTATTTGAGTCCAGGAAGATTGACAGGGTGAACTGTCAGTTCTCGGATACGAGATATCCATCCAAAAGAAATTCTTTCAACAAAGATGTGAATTAGGAAGGATTGATCGACGAAATCTGAATCGGAGACTGAATCTTGATATACCTGAGAACAATACATTTTTGTTAATAAACGGATTCGTTCTGTAGCGGATCTCTTACAAGATCAATTCGGATTGGCTCTAGTTCGTTTAGAAAATATGGTTAGAGGAACTATATGTGGAGCAATTAGACATAAATTGTAGCTACTGCTCAGAATTTGGCAACTTCAACTCCATTAACAACCACGTTTTGAATCTTTTTTCGGATTACACCCATTATCTCAAGTTTTAGATCGAACTAATCCATGTTGGCTTATCAATTTGAGTTTTTTTTAATCTTATTTCATCGATGGGATGCTAACATTATTTGAGTTCCTAAACCTAATATAACCAACATTAAAATTCTAAGAAGAATGGTTCTTAACGGAGTACAATATAGAAAAAGATAAAGATGTAAGCAGTATTGAGGAGAGAGTTATTTGCATAGAGTTAACCCCGGTCGCATGAAGCCAATCTACCCTATAACAAATGTTTGCAATTCAAGTTCACACATCACCAACTCGTCGAAGAATTGAAGTAAAACGTTTAAATTTTTCAAGACCAAAACAAAATAATACGACATTCGAGGAGATAAGAAAGAATGTAAACCTAAAATTCCCTTTACTAAGAATGGTTCAAATATGATTTCATGTCTTGGTCCCATTGCATAATTTTGCAAGTCTTTCAGTTTTCAAAGAATTCAATGTCACCAAATTGGATTCCCTTTCAATTTCATTGCAGAAGAAAAATGACCAAAGGGAGAGAACACTCCCACATGCATCAATTACATGACAGATAATTTCCAAGACAGCTACCAGAAGATGAGAAACTTCACCCTTCATATGGAAGTTGAAAAGATTCAATCTTTTGACAATTTTAACAAGAACCAAGCAGAAAGTAATCAACATAAAGATGGGCTTTAAGCAGAAAAATCAAATAGTATGCAGATTGATAAGCAGACATTTAAGCAAATACAAAAATACCATCTCTAAAATTACACCCTTCACTTTATTTCTTAGTTCAGATCCATGGAAAGTACAAGCATCCACAATATTTGCTCCAAAATCTCCCAATACCTAATACACTCTACCCCATTTTTCGATTCATTTTTCGGTCTTTTTCTTTAGTTTCTTCAAGTTCGTTCAGTCATATAAAGCCTAAGTTATTG
Source organism: Momordica charantia (assembly GCF_001995035.1). Next base: position 3,155,325 of record NW_019104490.1, read on the forward strand.
GGGTTTGGCATGATTCTGGGRACCCCCCAAATTCCCTCACAGAAATCAGCATTCCTTGTACAATAGAGGACTCCAATTTATATTGGTAAGCATACAAAGTTTAACTGCTGTCCTTATCTACTTGATGAGAGTAAATCCTATTCAGGGAAAAAGAAAAAAGAAGTGTCCAATTTCCAGCATCGTCTAGATCATGTCAAACGCAAAGAGTTGTCCTCCTGGCTGATTCGTCAGGATTGAACCTCACAGATTCTTTCCAGATGAGTTCTTTAATATGCTCTTCAGTGCACGACGGTTGCTCGAAATCAAAATTGAAAGGTCTGGCGCAGACCGGTTCATCGTTGATGTCGTGAAGGGATTGCAAGTACGGATGGCAAAGTGCCTCCTCAACTGCAAAAGGGCAGAGGTATATCATATTTGATGATGTTTCAGAAGTACTATATGGATAAGAACTGATCAAGACCGTTTCGTGGTTAAAATTTTAAAATTTTAACGGTTTTCACACACCTGTGATGCGTTTGTTGGGATCGAAAACAAGCATCTTTTCTAGAAGATCCAGGGCAGCTGGGGACATGTTTGTAAATCTAGTGGAGAATTGTTGTTTCCTGTACTGTGGCAGCTGCTTAACGTATCTCCGGGCGTTGTCGCTTCGGAGAAATCCTAGACTGGCATCATCCGGTGATCCTAGCAGCTTTTACATTGGGAACAAAAGAAAAGGAAATGTATGTCGTTARGCCATGTAACTAAGAAATGATCAGATTAATAAACAAGCAATTGGAAGTTATGGCATGCTTTTCTTATTTCATCAGTCAGCAGTAACAAAGAGCAAACGCACATTTCGAAACAAATATGAACAGCGACATTTAACATTTCATAATATCATAGCTGTCAAGAAAAGKCAACAGATATATCAAAAGCACAAAAATGTAGGAAATTTCTTAACAGTCAGCAAAGTAGCAATTTTGTGCATACAAGCTGCCAAACATATTATATGGTAACTTAGTGCTAAGTATTGAATCTCATACCATCTAAGGATGAAATAGAACATTTGCACAGATTGGCCAATCCCTCATTAGAAGAACTTATAAGGTATTTGTTTGATTATGCTTCTTGTTTTTGGTTCTTTTCTTTTACAACATTCCCAATGTATATGAAATTTTAGGCCTGGAAAGTGGAAGGTATGGTTTTTTCCAGCTTCCAATCTATACTATACATAAAAGGCACAATAGGGAGAAATTTTATCTCCCCATTTTGCCCTTTGATTTCGATCATTATCTCTATTACTTTGAGGGTACTTTTGTCATTCACCTCTCTCTCCCTCTCGCTCCAAATTCCCTCAAATTCCACCAATTCTCTCTCCTCCCTCCCTCCCAGTGCCACTCCTCTTAGTTTCCAAATATTTTCTATTCACATTTACAACTTTCACCTTTCTCAAATAATTTTCTCTCTCAAAGACTTCATTTATCTCTCTGAATCCTTTAATTATTTTCTTTTCCATTCACTCTTAGATTCYTTTTTTTTTATCCACCATCTAAATTCCTTACTCAAATGATTATTTATTTAAGTTTATTTGGAATTTGTAAAGGTAGAGGGATACTATTTAAAAAGAGAGAGATAATTAGAGAAAATTAGAAGGGTGAGAAATTGAGAGAGAGAAATTTGTAAGATAGTATTTAGAAAGAGAGATAAAATTATAGGAATTGAGAGAGRGATTTGTATTTGAATGACAAGATTGCTCTTAAAGTAATAGCAATAAAATGATAAGTTTCAAGTGTTGCTCACTAGTTCTACAAAAAGTCAAAAAACCACTGTTCTTTTCCCAACATTTATAAGACATACTGAATGTCAAAAAAATTATAAATTATTGTATGTATTTCAATGTTTTCCTCAAAGGAAGAATAAGAAATAATATACAAAATTTAACAAAATAGATAAATAAATAAAACTTACTATTCTCCACCCCAAAAGAAAAGATACAAAAATAAGAAATAATATGACCCCTGATAGTCAAATGTGTATAGTAGAAACAGTTTGTGTAGGGGGGATGTGCTGTTAACATGTGGATGGGAATTCTTTTTAATCCAAAAATACACTGACAAAAATTGAAGAATACAAAAGTGGGCCAAACAAAAATTCAGCCCAACTCTACAAGAAAGGAGTTCCAATCCCCCAAAAAAAAAAGGAAAAGAAAAGGTCCTAAAAGGGTAGTTACAAAATTGATAGGAATATAAGCGTGGTCCATCCCTGGTAGCTAACTTAATTAGGTGGTGGGAAGGATGATGAGGTGTTCCTCTCAAGTAAAAGCATTTTAAAGTGCTTTTTTTAAGAAGTACTTCTAGAATTTTTAATATCACTTTTAATTCCATGATAAGTATTTCGTAATTTTAAGTAGTGTTTTAATGGCCTGAAATCGCTTTTCATCCTCCCAAACTCAATTCAAAAGTAAAAAAATTGGTGCTTTAAAAGGCCTAAACTGACAAGTTTTATCCCTAACGTTAAAATATTTCCAGCCAATGACTTGGAGCACTAGACAGAGGATCAAATGAACTCTTGTAGGTTTTAAAATTGTACCTCAGTTATAAGTCTGAGCTGATGAACATAATCTTTTCCTGGGAACAGAGGTTCTCTGGTCATTATCTCACCAAGTATGCATCCAACAGACCAAACATCAATGGCAGCAGTGTACTCCGAACAATTGAGGAGCAATTCCGGGGCTCGGTACCAGCGAGTAACCACATATTCAGTCATGAAGTCAGTTTCAGAAGTTGTCCTTGCCAATCCGAAGTCTCCAATTTTAAGGTCGCAATTTGCATTCAGAAGCAGGTTGCTTGGCTTGAGATCACGGTGTAACACCTTTGCCGAATGCACGTATTTCAGCCCACGCAATAACTGATACAAAAAGTACTGCAAGTGCATATATGCCAGTTAATTTCAACGACAAGAGTAATCAAGTTATCAAAATTCCTATTGAAGATTCGTGAGAGAGAAAAAAGTGCATAATTACATAAAAATAAACATGCTCTTAGAATTTATATCCCCATCAGCTCTTTTGTGTATCAGCAGAAAGGAATACAAAACTTGATGTAGTGAGATAGCTTATACATGTCTGAACCTCACACTGAATAAAACCCCATCAGAAAATTCATTCATTGACATCTACAATGAATCAGTAGTGAAAAATAGTAACAAATAAACTCACATCCCTGGTATATGGAAGGGACCAATTCATTACAGAATAGTCAAAACAGTTTCCATATACAATGTATTAACACCGGAGRAAAACTTAACAAACTTCAAATTTTATGTTTCTCACTTCTTTTCTTTGTGGTTTGGCTTGTACTAGCAAAAATCAAGGACAGATTTTTAAAGTTCAAATATTAACTTAGATCCCAAAGAAGTAGAAAAGAACAATAAGTGTCATGAAATCCTATTATATAAAATGGTCGTGAGAGATGCGAAGGATTTATAGAAGGTTACAGCGTCAAACCTGGCAATGATCATCTGTCAGTGATTGGTCAGAACGAATTATTTGATGAAGATCAGTGTCCATCAATTCATAAACAATATACACATCGTTAAAAACCTCTCGTTTTGGTGGTCGTATGATGTCTCGGATGGCAATAATCTACGATGGGGTAAAAAATTTAGCTTTAGTTACAGAGGATATGGCAATAAACCAACTCTCAACCTGTCTTTCCCTCAGTCATATTTGGAGATAATAAAAAACCAGGCCATTAAAAAAGAAAAAGGAAGATTATAACTTCTTAGAAACTAAAACATACATTCTCATGTTCCATGTGGCAAAGAAGCTTAATTTCCCTCAACGTCCTCTTCGCATCAATAATATTATCAAATGCATTTCCAATTTTCTTGATGGCAACCTCCTCATGTGTTTCTGAATTCACAGCAGCACTGCAGAGAAGTAATTATGTGACCGAGCACACGGTTATCGAAATCATAGCAAAACCAGTTAAAACTTAAAAACAATGATTTCCTTGTAGTTTCAGAGTAAAGAAAACATTTATGAGTAATAGCAAGTCATTCTGTGATTGAGGGAAAACAAAAGGAAAGGTTAGCTTTATGTGAACTCCACACCTTTTACCAAACTAACATCATTTGATCAAATTACATGCTTAAATTATTACAAACTACGTTAAAATGAACCCAAATCAATCAGCTTACTCCATTCTCAACTGGGTGATTCGAAGCCCGAAAACCMATACAACAATTTCCCATTCAAACAAGCAATACCAAACCAAATTGCAAACAGAACATTTGATTTCACTAAACAAGTAAACTACCATGAATCTGCCAAGCAGATCAGGAGGAGGACCGCCAAAACTTCCACAAACTTTTCAGAAAACAACTAAATAAGAGAAGAACAGCGGTAAGAGATCAAAAATCAGAAAGGGGAACAAGCTCCACATTGAAGCTCGATGGGTTATATCCTTATAGGCTTAAAATCTTACCAGACAAGGCCATAAGCACCTCTACCGATGGGTCGCAAAGGAGGAACATACTTCGCCGAAACCTCGAACAAGTTACCGTACACATTATACTGCACATATCGGCCGCCATGGGTGAGAGCCCCTTTAATCTTCCCCTCTGCGGCAGTGGCAGAGCTCGATTCTTTAGTAGCCATTTCCGGAATTGGGAGAAAACCCAGAAGCAGGTTTTGGGTTTCGAAGGAGGCAGCAACTTGGGCTTGGGCGGAGGTTTTTCTACTGATTTCGAGAGCTAAATTTGGGGAAGCATCGTAGGGAAAATGGAAATGGAAATGGGGTTATTGGAAAGTTGAAATCGGGGCTTTTTGAAAAAGTAAGGTCTGAAAAATGTGAAGGGGCGATTGGCAATGGCGATTGCTTTGCTTCTTTCTGCTTCAGGCTCTTCTCTTTTCTGATCTGAAAATGGTTTGAAAATCCGTGAATCGAAGCTGACTTTTTTCCCTCCACTTGAACGCCCTCCTCCACTCCAATAAGATTTAATTAAATCCGCCATTAATGCAAAATTTCTCTTTTTTACCGGTTACATACATTGTTTTGATTCGGTTGGTTGGGTCCTCCTCCAATTTCCCAACCTTTTTCTCGATCATCCTTCAAAATCTCCTCCCCCCATAAAAATATGGTTGCTCATAGTTGAAAGTTTTGAATTCAATGAAAAGATTGCTCTTTTTTTTTCTCTTTGCTAGTCCAGTTTAAAATATTGATGACTCAGTAGTTTATTGCTTTTTAAAAAATTGGTTTGACAAAGAGTAAGAACTAAAAAGTGTTTATTTTTTAAGCAAATCTAAAATGAAATTGTTTCCATGTTTTTGTGGAAAAATATTTTTCCCAGCGTATTTCTACCTAATTGTAATTATTATTTTCATAATTTTGCGATGCCGTCAAGATACTATTCATCACTATACATATTATTTCTATTGCCAACTATTATTTATTTTATAATAATAATAATAATAATAATTATTATTATTATTATTATTATTATTCAGTCTCAAGACAGGATCGTTAATATATATATATATACATTACTGGTCAAAACTTTTGTTATATCATATATAAACTACGTGCAACACAAGCACACGAAAATAATAATATAAGAATTAAGATATTGATTTCTCAAAAAAAAAAAAAAAGAGAGAGAAATATATATTGAAGCAAATAATATAAAGAAGCAATCTTTCTCAACTACCCTTGCAATAGGAAATATGGGGTTTATAAATATACGGGCCCCATAAAAATAATGATTTATTTGGGAAATTGCAGACGTGCCCCCATAATTTTAATAAAATAAAATTTCAGCTTATTCTCCAGCAAAGGGTGTCCTGTACTTGTGTTTAGATTTTATAACAAGTACTGTGATTTGTCCCCCATTCAATTAAACTCACTTCATCAAAGACTTCCCCATCACTCCCAAAAGTTTTCACAATATATTCATGTACTTTTTTGGTTTCTTTCCCAGATTTTCACTTTTTTCAGTAGGTTTTTATGTTATTTTCTTAAACACTCTAGTTTCTAACCCAAAAATAAAAATTAGGAAGAAAAAAAAAAGTAGTTTCTTTAAGGAAGGATATTGAGAATTGTAGGTTTAAAACCAGCCGCAGAGGAGAGAGAGAGGTGAGTATAGTCAACCCATCTTGATTGATTTGATCCAATTTTAGTAGTGATTTCAATCAATTTGGTTAAATAGTTTGGTTTACTACAACATGTAAGGTAGGATTTCGAACTCACAACCTCTTCATCAAAAATATGTACCTTATACAAGCTTAACCAATCCAAATTTAAAAATCAATTCTAAAATTAATAAATCCAAATAATCTACAAACCTAAAGTAGTCCTAAAGAGGGATCCCGTCAAGGGTTTGAAATCTCCTCATCACACCAATTTAGAGGTCTCAAATTTGAACATTCTAGTGAGTTTAATACCAAAAATACTTGATACATTAAGAATCCGAATCTTGAAACAGACCGCAAGTATAAGAGACAAAGATCCGAGTCTTAGTATCAAATAATAATAATAATAATAATAATTACTATTATGATCAGACAAGTAGATTTCACAAGTCTTCTACAAGAAAAAGTAAATTTCATAAGTGAATATCTAAGAAATGTATGGTACGATTATAAAGTGAAAATGCAAATAAAAGGGGAAAGCTAAGGATAGATGAAAGTGGAAACTCCCTCAAATTTCAAAGTTGTGAACTTTTGGCCCTTTTGAGATATGGTGGTTGTGTTTCACGGGAGGCCTGCTGCAGAGATAGAGAACCTTCTCTTCTTTCCCACTGCTGTGTTTTAGCTGCTGAGCTGACTGTTTCACGGCCAAACATTATTTTGGCCAACCTTTTTTTGGGTTGCATGGCTCAGCTCATCCACTCTAAGCGATTCCCGTGAATGGCTGAAAAAGCTTCATTTGGTCCAACAGATTAGAAAGAGAAGCATTTCAATTATAGGAGCTTTGACAGAAGATTCATGCACCTGCTTCTAATGAACCGTACAATAGAAGAAGTACCAACACTTGCATTATTAACTTACATTGCAAATTGCAAATTGTAATTGGACTGGAATGTCCCATTCCTAGGAGGTTCCAAACTCTTCAAAACTAACAAACTACAGCACTTCATTTTCTAGCAACTTGTGTATGGTTTAATAAACTGATGAAAACAAAGTCAGAACCATCATAAAACCATGGAGAGGGAGATCCAGTATGCTTTTTCTTAAGTTCCACAGGTGGGCTTCCCTTCCCACTGTCATCTTTGTAATTGGTTTCAAGTACAATGTTTACTTTAACATCCGCTCCAAATTTGCAGATCATAACAAATCCAATGTATCCAGAACAGACAAGTTTGAAATAGATGATACTGGCAATGAAGTAGAATGCAACTTCTAACATTAGCTTCGATAACTTCATTTTCTAAAAATAGTGAGACTAAATTTTGGGATCTGCAAATGGAGGGACTTCAAACAAACTTTCAGCAATCAAAGATCCGACAATTAATTATAGGCAAACAAAACTGATATCATCTCATAAGTTTAATTGAACATCTTCCGTTCATTTTGTTTGGAAACTAAAACTAACAAAAACACTCAGACCGTAAACCTATGATGTTCTCTCATTCAAGATTTGAGGGTGCAGGTGCTCCACCATAGCCACCAGCTCCACGGCCAAAGCCAGGCCTTCCACCAGGACCCTACAATGTTAAAACCACCAATAGGGACTAATTAGAAAAATATTAACTTTATTGCTCCCAACTAGGAGAACAAACTGTAACTAAAGTTAAAATTCACATTGATATCAAGATCTAACAATCTCTAATTGGTATAAGAAAAGACAAACAAATCTATCCTGCATACAAGCATCAAGAGTTGGAAAATTGTAAGTGTGGTATTAATGTTTACCCCAAATGAAGGTCTGTAATCAGCAGGGGCTCCACCCTTATCACCAAAATCACCACCAGGTCCACGAGGACCACCACGGTAGCCATCCCGGTCACCAAATCTTCTTTCCCCATCAAATCTCGAAGGGCCACTAATCAAGATCAACATCATGGGATGAGAATAAGAGAATGATGAAAATCAGATTTTAAAACAATACAGAGACCAACAGAGTGCAGAATCAGTAGCTCAGTAAGATCAATGTATAAGGATAACTAAGTTCCAACATCCAGTCTAGTCAAAGCAGTAGTAGACCATTCAGAACCGATAATTATGTAATAATACCAAAGTAATATTACCAAGAGAAAACTCAACAAGCTATATCCCAACACAAAGCTCAGCTAAATCCAATAAGCAAAAGAAAATCAATAAAGGAAAAGAGGAAATTTTACCGTGGGCGGTCTCCAGATGGGCCGCCAAATGGTCGACCAGCCGGCTTGGCTTGTTTCTTCAAGGTAGCCGGGACAATCTCCGAAGGGAGATTCAGGTAAGTCCTCAGAAACTCAATGCCATCGTTCGTGAGGTACCAGTAGTAATGCATCCAGGCAAATGTCTCGCGCACATACTCCTTAGACTTGAAGCTCTGCATCAGCTTAATCACTTGCAAATTTGGCACATCGATTTCTGGGTGCTTGGCCAGATTGTAGTCCTTCTTGGCATAGCAAACTCCCTCTGTATGAACCCAAAAAATTAAATAAATAATGCGACGAATAAAAAAACCCTAACCAGAGCGAACATACACAATAGAAAAAATCGCTACCTTGAAAGAGGTACTTGGAGATCTCTCTGCGGTTTTTCTCGGAAATGATCTAAAAAGACAACATGCGGATCGTTTAAACAGATTGACTCCCCGTCAAGGGTCGATTAAAATTATGAACAACCAAATAAAAACGTTTAACAGTTTATGTAGCTAAAGACTAATGACATCCAAATCTAAATCCAAATCCAAAACCAAATCCAACCAAATGCATCCATGAACCAGCCTTCGATGGGATAAACAACTAAAATTATATCCCTTAATTTTCCCTAATATTTTCCGCTGGTTTTCTAAGTGAACAAGAGAATTAATCTGGAGCATGGAATGTAAATAGAGAGACGAAAAGACATACCATTTTGACGAAGTGATCGGCGACGGCGGCGAGAGGAAGCAGCGGCAGCTAACAAAGAAACTCTTCACTATCTTCCTTCACAGCGTAAAGCCCTAAATCTCAGAACTTTCGCTTATAAACCGTCAATGCCAATGGATAGATTACTTATGGGCTTTCGGCTCATGGGCCTCTGCATTTTTTGGTTATGGGCTTCGGCCCAGTCGCTGGGTTGACAAAAGTAGAAACCCTGCAAAATGGGGCAAATTAAAAATGTCCTGAATTTTGTGTTGTGGTATTGTAAAAATAGCTGAAAATGTGAACGATATTTAATTTTTTATATAACTTCAGAATATCAGATGTTCCCCCCTTATAGCGTTTAGATTTTCTGGTTAAAAATCCAAAAATCACATTTGAAAATTTAATGATAGTATTAAATTCTTCTTCTTATAAAATTTAGATTTTCCAAGGTTTATACTGAATTATAGTATTAACCTAGTAAATATAGCTATTTTTTTTGTTATATATATATATAAATCAAGATCTTTCTCCTCCATTTAATCACTCAATCAACAAGACTGGCGAATGTTTAGCAAAATAATCACTTTTGGATAGTGCTATTTTTTTCTCTTTCGTAATTTTCCTATTTGGTCTAGGGTTATTGTTGATCAAGATTTCTCTCATGTGTTAAGGATCACACATCGATAAAAGAAGGGATCTTACATATGTTTATAATAGACATTGATTACTCTTTTCATTGTCAATTGGTTTTGAGATAGAACCCTATGAATATTAATATGGTATCAGAGCCCAGAAATTCAGACTAGCATTTAGTTCAAAAATGGAAGGACTACTCCTCTCATTGCTAATTGGTTTTGAGATTGAACACCATGAATATTAATATCAATGAGCGGGTGGAGTATAGTTCAGCACGTTAAATCACATATTGTAGTAAGATTTTTTTGGGATTTTTTTTAATGACAATGATATTGGAGCTGCTATATGCAACTTATTGGATCAACTCGGTGGTTTATGTATCACTGTCCTACTTAATATTTATGGGTGGCCTCATAATGAGTCTAATTATAATAAATTAATCATGCTAAGTACCCAAGTTACCTTCTATAGATACCAATTTAATTTAATTATATCAATTTTCTAATGTTTAAATTTTGTTTTTGTTATAAAGTTGTTTTCTTTGGTCTTATTACTTTTTTGAGAATATAGTTTTGATTTTTTAAACTTTTCACTAATGTCTAATTTGGTGTTTAAGATTAAATTAATAGAAAACTTAATTAAGTAGCACTATTATAGATATTTTTTTTAGTTCAACCCTAGAATGACCAGAATTTGAACTTCAAACATTTTATCCACCGTATATGTTTTGACCAGTTCAATTATATAAAATTGACATATATATATTGAAACTTGACATTAAACTAACTTGAAATTTATGTTGTTATAATCTATTAAAAAACTACAATCTTTAAATTTAAAATATATATATATTTTAATTATTTTATCTCAATTTTAAATTTACAAAACATGTCGCTTACCATTAATTACTATTAATTAATAACTTATATATTTAATAAAATCATAAAATATGATTTCAAAGTTAGAATATAACAGTTTAGATCTTAAATTAATTTAATAATTAATACATTTAATTATATCATATTTAATTTAAAAATATAAAGCATTATGATCCAAAGATTTATACTTTTAATTACATCCACAAACTTTATACAAAGTACTCAACCGACTTTAATTTAATATCGAATTCACTAGTGGTGAAGTTTTTCTTTTTCTTTAAAATGTGAAGATAAGGATGGAACCTTCGATCTCACAGGGAAAGTTATAAGCTTAATGAATCTTTATTCTACATTTCTACCACACTGAAGTACACATTCAAAATATAATAATGTTAATACATTATGAAATTTTATAACTTGCATTTTTAGTCATTTTTGTTGATAATAAAGATATTATACTTTCTCGACATTTCTATTTTATCTTTTTAATATTTTTCAACATGTTGATATTTTTATAATAATTAAGATGTAGAGGAAAAGATATTTTATCCTGATATCTATATATATAGCTTGGTGGCAAGTTTCATTCATAGCCCTAATTTTTTTCTTTTCGTTCTCTGCTACAATTTTCGTTATTTATCTAAAAAATTATATATTTTTTCTACAATTTTAGCTTTTCGAAGATTTTCATTGATGCAGAAAGAACTAAGAAGTGCGAACATTTGTTTATAAAGGATTATTTTAAAGATGGACCGATAATGTGCATCTAAATCACCAAAAATGCTAAATATTATTTTATAATGGACTTTAATTTGTCATCCTTATCACTTTCTCAAAATATAAATTAATGATATATTTATAAAGCTTATTCATTTTTGAAATGTAGGTTCAACATTAATTTGAGCGGTTGGCGGTTGGTGTTAAGGACAACGGTACTTCACGTACCCGAATATCTCTACAATGGTATGATATTGTCCGTTTTGGGCATAACCCTCACTACTTTGCTTTTGGTTTCATCTTACAAACCCAACCGTTGATGCATATAATAATTAAAAATTTCAGGTAAATTTTACAAAATTCGTTATCATTAAACAAATTTAATTATTAAAATAAAGTTTTTATCTTGCTAGTGACGGGTTCTATTCTGAATTATTCAAATGTTCCTTTCTCTCACTTTTACTTCATTATTAAGCTTGTTCAATTTTACTTTCATTAATATGCATGTGTGTATATATATATATGGATAATAATTTCTAAAGATATTTTGAAGCCTAAGTATGAATATCAAGATTAATTATCCTAGACTTTTGAAAAGTTTTTAGGTCAATTGTGGGTTTGTTTTGTAACGTTCTCATTTATTGATTTTATTTTTATTGAAAAACTTACGATTATTTATGTTCTTTATTTTTAATTTTTTTTAGAAACTTTCTTAAAATTATAGATAAATTTTGAAGAAAAAATTATTGCTTTTTTTTTCTCCATTTTCCTACCCAATCAAGGTTTTTTTTTCGATAAAAGAATAAAAAAATAATAAATCAATTATATTTTTCTTTGTTAAAAAGAGGAAACAAAATGTTAAGAAACGGACAATTAATTTTACACCATTTTATAAAAACTGTGAAAACGTTTCCTAAAATTAGAAATATAAATTAATCAAATGTTTGCGTTCCTAACAAATTAGAAACAAGAAGATTACCTATATAGAAATGTTTTAGCACAAAGTAAAAAACCAATCTTAAAATTTACTAGATATTAATTAGCTTTTCGTTTTCTTATTTTTCATYTTTTGTCCAAACATAAAAATGCTCTGTGAAGGAAAATTATGAAAATTAAAAGAAAATCCATGCAGCAAAACGAACCGACAAAACACACTGATGCTGTAAATTCTTCGGCAAAGTGATTTGTGATATAACTATAATTCGTAAAGCAATCATTTGGAAAATTGACCAATTTTTTTTATTTCTTTAAAAAAATATAATTAACACAACATCAAGAGCATATTTTTCTCAGAAAAAAATAATAATAATGATATTAATTATTACACATGCTTTGCTTGATCTTTCAATGTCTCTCCATTAATAATATATATAATAATAATTTGCATATCTAGTAGGTGTGTTTCCATTTCAATTTCAATTCAGTATATATACTTTCAAAAATTTTGATTTCATTCGTTAAGAGTAAAAAATGATGGACAATTTATAATAAAAATTCAATAAACTAATTATTTGTAATCCTACTAAAAATGTAATCCCAAGCATAATTGAGTGAATAACGACAACTATTACTTTATTTGTGGTTAAAAATTCAATCCCTCCTACCTTGATTATTATACTAAAAAAAGTCTAAAAAGTCTTGAGGGACATTATCCTAATTCAAATTCTCAGCCCAACTTTTCGTTTATTCTTTAGTAAAAATAATGCCTTAAAACTCAACCTAAATTCTTGCTTTTTTTTTTATTATTTTCCTTTCAAATAAGTTCGCACTTTTCTAATTATGCCAAATTGTCCTGGTTCATGTTATGAAAATTATTGTCATATATATCATAAAATTCATTTCAAATATATATCTATATATAATTTGTCAAGCTATTGACAAGGATATAACAAAAATAGTCACAATTGTCTTTGCTAAAATGAGACATAGGAAAAAACTCTCTTTATCGATTGATTTTGAGATGAAACTCTATGAATATTGATACCCATTAGACAAAAAAATYATGGTTAATCTAGCCGAATAATTTATTTTTACAAAGATTATGCTTCAAATTCAACCACAAGCAAAAAATGGTTTGTTGCCCTGTTTACAATTTTCTTCTGAATATTTTCTCCTCCAACTTTATATTTACAACAAACAATAATAAATTAACCAATATAGTAAAAAAGTAAAAATGCACAACCAACAAAGAGACAGTGTACAGTGTATTCAATAATCTCATGAATAAAATTAAGGATCAAACAATTAAATTGGATACATAATAATATATATCTCTAGAAATCATAATTAAATCAAACCCATTCTCACATAATTGCCTTTATTTCTTGGTTTTTCTCTCTCTCTGTTCTATGTTCCAAACCCCAAATGAGCAAACTTTGTCACCCCCTAGCTTCTTATATGTTATTATTTACATAACAATCAAATTAAAAACAAAACAAACCCATTTTCCACAAAAGAAAAAAAAACTCTTCCAATAAAAAAAAAAAAGTAACACTGAAAATTTAGCCTCTTTCTTTTTTCTTTTCTTTTTCCTTCCCGTTTTTGGAACTCACCAATGATAAATAAAAATATATAAAACTTACAGAGATGAAGGGAAATTAGAAGATGATAATGAATYAACTCCTTCTCCTCCTCCTCCAATGGCGGAATTTGAAGGTGGTGCTATGATTTCTTCCCCACCAAGAGATCCTTCAACATTTTCCCAGAAAAGAAAATTTGAGTTCTGTGGCTGAGTCGACTCGACCACCCACTCGTTCAGCTCCTGCCTTTGCAAGCACTGTAATGCCATTTCTCCTTCATCATCCATCGCCACCAAGCTCTCAATGTTGTCTATCAACGGTGGCAAATAATTACTCGTGGCGGCCGCAGCAGCCACTGCGGTCAGCCCCATTTGAGGGCCGCCGAGCACTGCTGTGGGAAACTGGTGGTGGTGATTCATGTGCCAAGTAGCATCCGAATTGAGATTTAATGAGTCGTGGAACATTTCTTGAGAGGATGTGTCGAACATGAAGAGGCCGGGGCAGGAAACCGCGGGAATTGGAAATAGGGTTTCTCGATGGAGGGAGAGGTGTTTGGTTGTTAGGTCTTGAGTAAGGAAATTGAGTTGGTGGGGATTAGAAGAACTTAGTTGGGAATGCTCGGTGTTATTTGCTGCGGTGGTGGYGGCGGCGGTGACAGTGGAAGATACAGAGTTGGGCTTTCGAATCTTCTTCTTRATCCATGAATTCCAGTAGTTTTTTATCTCATTATCCGTTCTTCCGGGAAGATGACTTGCTATGTGAGCCCATCTACAATAATACACATGATATGATATTAAGAATGTATTATTTCAAATCAAAATTAGAACTTAAAAACTTATAGATATTTATGATGATGAATTTATTTTTTAAAAATAAAAGAAGAGTTATTGACTGTTTATTTTGTTTTTGAGTTTTAAATATCTATAAATAAATTAGATTTATTCTAACCATAAGTTTTTAAGTTGATGGATACTTTATTCATATTTTAATACTAAGAACTACAATATATCACATGTAATGTGTGATTTTTTTTTTTTAAAAAAAAAACCCTCATGTAGGGTGTCTTAAAAAGTAAGCAACCTATGTAACTTCATTTTTATTTAAATAGAAAATGATTTTTAAGAGAGACTCCTATAAAATCTTTAGAATTAGATTAAATCATAGTCAAATTTCTTAAGAACGGGAAATAAATGAAAATAAATAGTTAGTAAATACGTTTATTAAAAAAAAGTAATAACATTAACAAAATGATTATAAGACAAAGCGCATTAACTTTTGAAATTACAATTAAACTTTAAATCTAGTTTTACAAAATCAATTTTGGTTCTGAAAAACTCAATCATAAGCYTTGAACCTTAAGCATTGTTAAATCAAAAAAAAAAAAACTTCTTTAAAAATTACAATTACATAACATATTAATTAGATTAACGAGTAACTTCAAAATAAGTCACTATAAATCCAAATCGAAACAAACTCAATGAAGCTATTTATYCAACAAAGTGATTAAAATGGTCCCTAGTCAACAAAAAATGAATACAAAAAAGACAATGACAGTGAGAATTTGTTGAGAAGTTGCCTTTGTTAATGTTAACACACCCTTAATTATAAGCCAAAATGTAGGTGATTAAGAAACCACACCAACACAACACTCACCTCATTCATGCCATAATTAAAAATATAATCATGTGTTATTTCCAAATAGTWAGGGCTCCAAAAAAAACCAGACAATATAATCAAGATCACAAGGGGAGCTGCTGGGTTTTCCATGCAATTAATATAAAACAAATCAAATCCTTAGACTTGGCAAAAATTGAAAAACCTGTTTCCAACAACCCCATGAAGGCTGATGATGAGCTTCTCCTCTTCTGGTGTAAATCTCCCTCTTCTAATGTCTGGTCTTAAATAATTTATCCACCTTAAACGACAGCTCTTCCCACATCTTTGTAACCCTAAAAATTGAAAATTTTATAAAAAAAGGTCAAAACTAATTTATATATATATATTATGGACTTTTAGAATCTACGATGGAGTAACAATTGCCCCTTTTTATTTTCTTCCTTCTTCACTCGGCCTTTAGGTTAGAGAGAGGGACCTGCTTTCTCGGGGACTTCGCTCCAGCACCCGTAGCCGTGGGTGGTGATGTAGCGGATGAGCTTCTCGTCCTCCTCGGGGGACCAGAGCCCTCTCTTGACCTTCTGCTGGTTGCAGCAAGAATGGTGACCCATTGGATCTTAAACTAAATAAATAAACAACTTGGGAAGATCAAGAGAAGGGTTTTTTTTTTCCTTCCCCTGAAGTGCAGTGATCAGTTTAATTTCTCTCTCTTTCTCTAATATGGCCTTCTTTTAAGGAGGAGGAGAAATATCAGATGAGGCGGCCGACAATGAAAACTTGAAGTGGGACCCATCTTCTTCTTCCCCCATCTAACCCTAAAACGACATTCCATCAATCGAATGGTGTTTTTTCTTTTGTGACNTAAAATCTCCCTCTGCAATTATCTGATTTTTTTTTTCGTTTTTGCATTACAGTGACATTGCAACACATTAAACATATTGGAAAAAAGAGAGAACATATGCCACACGCACGCATCTATTTCTATTGTAATAATTGGACAAAGGGAAATTTGTTGCCATTATTGCCTTCTTTTATGTATTATATGTGTAGAAGTGTTAAACAAAATGAGTTTGATTTGGGTTGATTGATATTTTGGTCATTACCTATTCAATTTACTCTAGTTTAAATTTTTGTGTTAATTAGTGATTTAGTTTGGTTTACATGGTATTAGTAGAGAAGGTCTAGTATTCAAACCTCATTAGTAGAGGTTGAGTAAGAAATTTTCGTAAGGTGGGACAAAATTTTACATTTAATCTAGACAAAAATTKCTTTAACTATATTAATCAAATGACAGTTCCAAATTGTGGCGGATCTTGAATTTGATAGTGGGGCATTGGCATATCAATTTTAACATGAAATTTGATAATTAAGGTGTATCAATTTTTACCGTAAACTTTTGATTTTCTGGAATCAATATCGTGTGGCTTCTATTGTGGATCTTAGAGCAACTACGGTGACCAACACTGGGTTCGATAAATGTTGCAAACCTAGACGTCTTATTACTTTGTCATTCTCCAGGGAACGACGAATAATGTTACAATCTTCATCTTAAGATTTTAAAATATTGTAACTTTTATCCTTGAAAGATTTCCGTTTGAATATTTGTTGAAAAAACTATTCTCACATGTGTAAAATGAAAAWTTTCYTTTTGATAAAGTGTTAATTAAATGAATTCTAAAACGTAAATTTAGTATGAAATTAATATATAGGATTCAGACAAAAACAACCTTATAATTTTATTTTTTTTAAAGTTTATAAGTTTTGACAACCATCATGGGTGGCTCATTAGTCTAAAAAGACTAGGATTAATTAAGAGAGAATCAGTTCAAATCCATGATGGCCACCTATCTAAAAATATTATAGGGTCAGACGATTGCCTATGTAAGAACAGTTGAACTATACTTTTTAAAATAAACAAGATATTTATAATTATATTCTTAGTTATCTGAATAAAATATGTCTATAAATCTAAAAATTTGGAAAAGAGAAGGAAGATGATATGTTAAAGATCAACTTGTTAGGAATACCAAGTTTATAACAGAAGTAATAATGATAATCTCATATATTGGAGGGTGGAAGGAACACTTTGAGGATCTTATGAAAATGAAATCGCTTCAAATTTTTTTTTTTTAATTTCCTTAATGTATTAATTTAATCATTATATGCATTAATTAATTGTAATAAAAATTCATTAATTAATTAAAATTAAAACTATATTACTATTAACTATTAAAGGAAAAAATGATGGTGACGATTGGATGATGTAATTTCATGAATACGATATGAACTTCCACTCCAATCAATGTTTTGTGGTGTCATTTCATTTCCTCATGGCTTCCTAATGAATCCTTATGTCAAGGATTAAGATTATTTTTTATTTATTTAATCACAAGTTTAAATTAATAAACTTGGAACTGTATTTGGGCTCTAATTAACTTCTGTTAAAASAGAATAATTTAGAGATAATATCTTTGGAGGGCTGTTTTAGAAACTTATTTACGTAAATGTCTAAATTTTTAAAAATTTACACTTTTAGATTTATGCAGTTAGGATTTTAATTTAATTCCATATTTACCCTATTGCATTTTCATTTATTAATGAATTTGGATTTTTTGAAATATTAAATTGTTATTTCCATAAATTAATATCACAATCATTTAATAAATGTGGGCCCCATAGATATTATCTTAATTCAAATTCCTTAATTCTCTCCTCCAAATCTCTCAAAAAGATTTATTTCATCTTTCCTCCATTGTTTCCGATTTTCTTCTTCGTTCACTCCCAAGTTTTCTCGTTTTTTCTTCCGTTTTTTCTTCCATTTTTTCTTC
>NW_019104490.1:3189696-3206800 GCF_001995035.1 Momordica charantia
AAAAAGAATCTAAACTTTAACAAAAATATTGTAACAAAAATGCACAATAATAGATATTCTTGTTTTGACTATGACGTGGTGTGTGGCTTCAACTTCCTTGCTGAAGTTACGTTAACATTCAATACGACGCTCTCCCAACTGAGCTATCCCCACTTTATTACTACAGATGATGTACTATAATATATTTATACTAATATTTTATTTTTGTCTTGAGTAGATTTTTGTAATAAATTTAACCCTTACATGACACAATAATATATTACTCAAGAATTATGTGGGTTGATTTTGGACAAATTTTTAGACGTTTGGTAGCATAAACATTAAACTAACGAAATTAACGGTAAAGATTTATAATTAGACATACTACTAAAAACTCATAGATCTATTAGAATATTTTTAAGTATAATATTAAATAGACACGAATTTAATGTTTGGAGACACAAAAACTTTTTAAAGTACGACTAGGACTAAATAGAGGCAACCTTAAAAATTCATCATCAAAATTATAATTTAACATTAAAATAATTACAATGAATTTTTTTAATAATAGTTACAATAAATTGATCATAGTTATTGGCTTGTTTTTAATTTTTATAAATTGTTTGGGGGTAAAAATATTGTGGACACGTGGAGGACGCTCAGTGGTGTTTACAAATAAAAGAGTATTCCAAGTCCACCTCGAACCTGTCGAGGAGACCGAATTTGTCCGTAAACAAGGCTAAGTGTAAAAAACCGTGGTTCGACCTGGACGGGTTCGATATGCTCAAACCCGACAGGTTCGACATGAAAAAGACAACTGTCGGACCCACCACCTATAAATAGAGGGCCTCATTTCAGGTTCAGGTATCGAATTTCACCTCGAACTTAATATTGAATCCGACCTATACTGACTTGATCGTCGGAGAGTTTGCCCTCTTGTGCAGGTTCACTCCACGGTTCAAGTCGTGCTAGAGACCGGGTTCGAGCTAGGTTCGTAAACGTCGTTGTGCAATTCTTTGCATAAACATAAATTATAATCTATAGATGAATAATTTTTTCAAGAAAATTTCTATTTTTACCTTTAAATTGAACTTATGTGTGGTTGACTCAATTCCAACCTTAAACTTTCAATTCCATCCATTTAAATTCTAACTTTACCAACTAAAACATAACTCAACAGATTAAGATACCTATTTCCGATTAAAAGGTCGTGAGTTCAAATCCCCCACCACATCCACATGTTTACTAAAAAAATCTCACTTGAATAAGTGTAGGAATTTACGGTTCGAATCCTCACTTAAAGTCTCCAAAAAATCATTTAAAAAAATTCTTGATCAATATCTAATCTTAAACGAGATCTTAATAATTGTTACAACATTTTAAAAAGTTTTTTTTAATAATAACTGGGAGTCGGAGCTTTGCTACCCTATACTCAGGGGCACCCCATGCCCGTCCTAAGACTCGAACCCAGGAAACATAAAAAATTTTTAGTATTAAACTCGTCGTAAAGTTGGAACTTGAGACCTATAAACTAACATAATCAAAATAGCTGCTAAATTTCAAAGAGCACTTCATGCAAAGAAGGATGAGGTTGGAATGATTAAACCAAATTTATCAGTGATAGTTGAGTTACCTCGAAGCTATTATAAAGGTGAATTTGCGATGACTTATGGGAAAAATATGTATTTTACTTCTATGACACTTGTGAAAAAAGCAGTCGTTAACTGCTCTTCTTAAAAGTAGTTTAGAATTTTCAAAATTATTTTTTATTATCTAATCAACCTACAAAAATTTTGAAAAGTGCTTTTAATGAAATAAAACAACTTTTCACCTCTCTCTCAAACAAAACAGAGGCTCAACTCGAGTACCAGTAGAGATGTAGCTTGCCATCACCACCACAACGTTTTCGTTTATTATTTCTTGTATCTAATTATATTAAGAAATTCAAGCATTGACGTTTATTATTTCTTGTATCTAATTATATTAAGAAATTCAAGCATTTAACAACTATTTATGCTTCTTGTTTCTCTTTTCTAGAAACATTATCAAATTATCTAAAAATTTTGGAAACAACAAAAATACAAACTCATTTAACAGCGTTTCCGTTTCTTGTCTCTGTTTCTTCATTTTAATAAAGAAAAATAGAATTGTGTAGCCCAATACCCATGAATTCAAGGATGATCAAATAATATTTATATTCGTATATAGTAACAAATTGGAAACATAAACCAGAAATAAAAAACTTATTTTAATTGTTTCCAAAATTTATATACAATTTTGAAAATGTTTCAAAAAAAAATGAGAAACAATAAACATAATTGATTACAAAAGGCTTAAGTTTCTTAATAAAATTTAGAAACGAGAACGAGAAACAAAAACATTACCAAATGAATCCTAAGTTTCTTGTTTTTTTCCTGTTTTCAATTATTTCCCGAACATAAATAAAAATATTCTTTTATCTTTATTGACTTATAAAATGCATAATAAATATTAAAAATTAATAATAACAAAAAGAATTGAATATTTAATTTAAAAAATAAATTTTCATATCAATTTTTTACTTTTTGAATTAAAAATTTGATGGTTACCTTCTTTTTCAATAATAATAATAATAATAATAAAGAATTAGAAATAGTTACCAAATACAATAATGACTTTATTCAAGTAACAAGAAATGAGAACGATATAAAATGGGCCGGAGGAACTCAAAGATGAAATATACGGAGGGCACACCACAATACAGAATAGAAGTGCTAACAGATCATGACTATGGAACCCCAATTTAAACTAGGTAACTTGGTTTTGCTACCATCGACTCCACAACTTTATCACAAGACAGTTAATAGTTGAACCAGGTGAACGGTTCGGGGTTATGCCACGAGCTACCAAACCGAAAACGGATTAGATGTACTCATACAATGGAAGGAGTTACTGTCCTCTGAAGCCATTTGGGGAGCATCTTCCAACCAGATCCAATGATAATTGCCATCCTTCTAGCCTAGGGAGCAAGGTGCAACTTTGAGCTAAGGTTAAATGATAAAGCCTCCACCAATGCAGTGCCGAGCAGAGAAACCAAAGAGAGATTTAACAAAGAGCTCGGCAGAATCCAGGGAAGAAACAACAATGCCATCGTGTCGAGCGCACAAACGCATATTTAGGCAACAACAATTAGCTACATATCAGGAATCAAATGCAGGGTAGACCCAGAGCCCAATCTTTTTCCTGCTATAATCCTGTATTGTAAGAAATTCTAGGGAACTCCTTTTGAGAGAGCTAACCATAATCCCAAACATCTCTTTCCTTTTTTTTCCGGGTCGAGGCCTCTCAACCTTAAAGCACCCAGATCCATTTTCGATGACTTAGGAACCCAACAATCTTTCACCTACATTTAGAAGGGTGGTGCATGCTATGGTTGAAACCAATACCAGGAAACTGATGAAGAGACGATGAAAGGCTGGAAGAGGTTGATAAGGTAATTGATCATAATCCTCTCCCGTTTGAAACAACTCATACATGAGCAGTAAACATTTGTACTAAAAAATCTAATATATATATATATATTCTCCTTCAACCGCTATCACAGAGCACCAGAAGTTACCAACTTACCACAAATGTTCTGGGAGGAAAAAGAAAAAAGAAAAGGAAACAAAAAAACTCGAATATTTCATACCCGTGCACTCTCTACAGTCCAACCAATGGAATAAAAAAAGAAACTCACAGGTAGGAATTTTTTGGCAACTGCACCGTTCTTCAATGAAACGCATTCATGCCTATCAACAAAAGACAGACAGAGCATACGTCTTGAATGAAACTAAAATGGCAGAGCAGTTACTACCCTTCATTTCTATGATATGCTTCTTACATATTGGTCAAGACTTGTATTGAATAACTCACACCTGTAGAAAGAAAAATCAAATCAATAATCGAGGGATTGTCGCTAGTGTGTTGCGAGGACAAACAAGAATGGTTTCATTTTCATCCTAAAAACTATGTCATCGCAAGCATGGTTGTTTGAGGGGGGTGGTATAAGTCCATAAAAAATATTTTGTAACATTTCTAATCTTTTGTTGAAAAAAGTAGACAGAAAAAATTAACAAAAGGAGGTATATTACCCAATGTATGACTGTCTCGTAAAAGAAGGGTTAAATTAACATTTTAGTCGTATAGGTTGAATTTGGTTTCAATTTGGTTTATATAGTTTTAAAATTTTCATTGTGGTTCCTATAGCTCGGTTAAATCTCCCAAAACTGTCTGTACCATTATTAGATAATAGTTTTCTTATGTGACTCTTTTTCTTAAGACGTGCAATGAGCTGCCATTCAATATAAGGTATCTCCTGAAGGTTTGACAACATTCTGGTTTGGGTTGGGTAAGAAATAAAGGAAAGCAAGTTGTGCAGCCGACCTTTTAGTCACAAGTTGCCCCACTTCCCATTTATGAAAAAGCCCGAACCCATCCAATTTCTTTTATTTTTTTTACTAAACTTTAATACATTCAGCCAATTTAACCTTCACACATTCTTTAAGCTATTCGACAAACTAATCGACTTTACACACACACAATAAAGGACAGCAAGTTGTGCAGCCCACTTTTAGTCACAAATTGCCCCACTTCCCATTTCTGAAAAAGCCTAGTCACCAAAAAACAAAAACCACCAATTTTCTACACAAACTCGTTTCCTCTTTAACTAAGAACCCATCCAGTTTCTTTTAGTTTTTTACCGAACTTTAATACGATAAGCCAATTTAACCTTCACACACACACATATGTGACGTAAGAAAACTGCTCTGCTAATATATGGTAATTGCATAGAAATTTTGCGAGACTTAACCAAACCATAAGGACTTTCTAAAACCATAGGAACCAAATTAAAACCAAGCTCAAATCACAGAGACTAAAGTGGTAATTCAACCTAAAGGAGAATCTAGTAAAGCCTAAAAGATCCCTAAAAACACCTCGAAGGCGTACTTAAAATGCTATAGTTAAAGTGCAAGCACCGAAGATAAGTTTCCTTATGCCAGACTTCATTTGATCATTACTAAACTGATACAAATGGATGCATACACTACAAAGTTCAATTCATAAAAAATATTGATTTTATTTTGCAAGAGTTCAAACAAAATTTCTTTGAATCAAACATACTGTTGGTATATAGGAAGTATGCACAGTCAAAGCTAACGAGTAACAATTTACCTGATTGGGGTTCCTGGACTGTAGAGTGGATTTTTCACTACATATTCAACATACAAGTTGTAGATGTACTTTAATGAGTCTCTTAGATCACTGGTTCTAGGATGGGTAACCAGAATAATCTGAAAACAAGGAAATAATCCATCAATGCTCCAAAATTGAACTGTTGACTAATTTATCAATCTCGAGCGATACGACATTATACTATTATAGTTCATGGCCAGGATTCCATTTTGCATCACTGGTTAATTGTTTTTAAAACGCAGTGACAATTAAAACAGCAGTGTCACACGGCTTCTTCCAAAAGTCCAACTTTAATTCTTCAAGGAAAAACAAGAAACAAAAAAGGAGGAGGTCCTTTCGTAGTACTAACTATCACCAAGTAAACTGAACATTATAAGAACAAGACAAAATCCAAGAACATTTAACAAGGTTCAAATGAAAACTTAAATTATCCATGTAGCACAACAGGTTCAGAGAACACAAACTAATAACAATCACACAGAACAAATATTGGTTTCATTAAATCTCAAATATTCATATCTAGTTTGCTCCAGACGATGCATTAGGTCTGGGTTGATTGTGTCATATATCAAGATATTTAAATCAACTATTCAAGTAGACATGCATTAAACTACAGCGGCAAATATAGAGGAGAGTAGAGGGAGAAAGGTTAAACCAACCTTTATCCCTGATGGAGTTTCAGTAAAACTGAGCTTGTAGGTATTTGTACGAAAACTGTGAAACGAACAACCTTGGCCAGGTAACTGAGGCACCCCAAGATTGCCTTTATCAGTACTGTACCAAAAAATGAAAAAGAGAAAGCTATAACTTCAAACCAAACTCCGAACGCAGCTCATCATTCTTCGATGAGGTACGACTTTAGAAAATTCAAGATAAAAAACTACAATCAAATAGTAATTGCTACCAACCATAAAATATAGATGCGTTTGTCAAGTTATTAAGACAAAAATATGGCTCGTATCACTCCTATCCTGTTGGATCATTCCTTAAACTAGGCACGCCATACACAAAAGTAATTTCCCAGTGAAGGAAGAAAAATAAACCTGGTTGGGTCCATCTTGGCAGTAAAGGATCTGAGCGAGAAGAGCAAACCAAACATAAGTTTGTGGTCTTGCTGGGGATTCAATGTCCGGAGAGGCCGATTCCACTCCCTGTAGAACAAGCAAACTCCATTCCTATTGAAAATATACATCATATGCACATTGTTTCCTGTTGCTGTCGGGGCCGGAGGCGAAGGGCTAATCTCTGACCCACCAAAGAACTGCATGGTTTCTGGAACAAACTAAATCGAATCAAATCAGTTATCACGAGAAAATGGCCTACAAATATGAGATCCTGACAAAACCCCAACATTTTCACTCAACTCTACAATCAGTTGCCTAATGAAGCAATTAAGAATTCCGTTCTTCCCCGCTTCTCCACTGATCTAACTCGTTTTCCTTGGTGGGATCATGAGGGAGGTGATAAGAGAAAGCATAGATAATACAAGGGATCTAGTCTGGTAAAGGGGAAGAGAAAATAAATTGGAAAAATTACAATTCACAGGATCGTTAATGCAGCAGAAGCGTGTGAAATCTAGGCCGACCCAGATCCGGAAATGAAGTCAAGTGTCAAATTGGGAGTCGTATCATTCGGAGTTCCAGGGAAACGAAATGATACAGATAGCATAGCACAGAGAAAAGGGGGAAATTGCATAGAGTGTACCTGGACTGGGAACCTTGCTGATGGATCGGAGAAGAGACTGAGAGCAACGGAAATGGAGAGAAAATTCGTGATGGAGATGAACGGGGACGATCGATCCAACGGCGAAGCTCTTGATTCGTCAACAAATCGTTATCTAAACGATTATAGTAAACAATGGAAACTATCAATTTTTACCTCAGCTTTCCCACCCGTATAATTTTGCATACTTCCAATTTCATTAGATTGAATCAAATTTTGGATGAGCATTTCAGCTTTACTTGAACAATATTGTAATCTTTTATCTTAATTCTTAAATTTGAATAGAGAAATGAAATATCTCTTGAAAATTAATTTGTCTAAAAACGTATGCCATAGGGTTTTGAGTGAAGAAGGATATATTTTTTGTTCATATTTGTGAGTTTTGGTGTAATCATTGGACGGTCGATTTTGTGCTTTATTTCAACCTAAAACTTGATTTTTCATTCAAATTAATGAGAAATTTTTTTCTTCTTCGGTGCAAATTATGTGTCGGACCTGTGAAAGTTTCAACTTTTACTCTAAGACTTAGATAAAATTAAAAGTTTAAAAGTGAAAATTAAAAATTCATATTAAAATATCTATTTTCGACCAATAAAATTATGAATTCAAATTCTCATCCGAGCACCGTAAAAAAAAGATGAAAATTGAAAACTACTCCATCTCACTATTTATTATTATTCTTTTTTTTTTTGAACGAACTACTCCACCCCACTATTAATCCTAGTTAATAAATAATTTTTATACATTAGGGCAAGGGGTATAGCATTTTTTTCTATGAAGACTCCCCATTTAATATTTTTTATTTAACGTTTTTGCAGTTAATTGGTAATCGCCATGAGTCCATTTAAATTGCTAAATTACGAAAACAAATCAATTTAAATTGTTAAATACTATCGGATAAGATAGTTAAATTTAATCTTCAACCGATACTTTATTTGGAATTGTCACTTTTTTATAATTCAATTTTAAGTTAGAGATGCTTGTAATCCGTCTCCGTCATTAATTTAAAAGCAACGATGTTCTAATTTGTACTTTCAAAAAATGACATTCTAATTCATGGTTGACCCAAATCTATGATTCAATATGCATCCACCTATCTAAGTATAGCTTAACTAGTTTAAATATTTATCTCTGACCAAAAGATCGTGAGTTCGACCATCGGACCATCCCACATTTTTACTAAAAAAAATTTCAACTATTAAATTTTTTAAAATACTTGGTTAAAATACTATTTTGGTCCCTGTAATTTTAGTCTTGGTTCATTTTAGTCCCTTTCACAATGTTCATTTTGGTCTCTATATTTAACTTTGTTCATTTTTGTCCTTGTAATTTGAAAATATCTCTGTACTTTTAAAAATTAATTATTTTAGTCCATCTGCACAATATTTTAACACAAATTTTACACATAATTGAAACTATTTAGTATAAAGTAGTGTTTAAATTTTAAGAAATATATTGATTGTAATGTGGTGTTGGAATTGTGATAGAAAAAAACGAGATTTAAAATAAAATGAAAGGAATGAAATGATCACTTTTAAAAGTACAGATACCAAAGGAACATTTTTAAGG
Organism: Momordica charantia; assembly: GCF_001995035.1. The sequence goes on from NW_019104490.1 coordinate 3,198,181, forward strand.
TATATTGACTAAAATGAACCAAAGCTCAAAGTACATAGATCAAACCAAACATTTTAAAATTACAAGGATTAAAATAAACAAAAACTGAAATTCCAGGCACCAAACTAATACGTTAACCTATAAACTTTTTATTTGATGTATGTATCTGATATTATATTTCTTTAAATTTTAAAATATTTAATATATTTTATGTACTTTTTTTTTTATCCTGTGATGCATAAATGTTTCAAATTCAATATATATATTTTTTTTTATGTGAGGATGAATATTTAACTTTTTAGTGGTCAAGGCTATCTCTTATCAAAAAAAATAATGAGTTCAAATCTTCATCTCCACATGTTGTATAAAAAAAACTTTCAACGTTTAGAAAAGGAGTAATATACTTTAACCATTGAATTTGGTTGCTTTGTGATTTCTAAATTTTTTAGACGAATCTAAGGGTGAGTTTGGGAGTGATGATAGAATAAGTAATTTTGAAAAAAATATTTAAGTATAATTAATTTTTTAAAGTCACCCTCCAAGTGATATTTTAAAAATTAATTTAAAGTGATTTTAAGCTTTCCTCTAAATTTTTTTTTAATTTTTCAAACATGATTAATGAAAAAATAAGTGATTTTGACCATAGAAAAAATGATTTTGACTATACCAAAATCACTCCAAAATACACACTCAAATTAGGAGATAAAATGTAAAACACTTTAAAATCTGGCATTTTTAATTTGCCCCATCTAATTTAGCAGTATTTGTAAAGTTCCTTAAATTATAATTTGGGCCAATCGTGTTGCTATTGGAGGCCCAAGTTGGGCGAATGGGCCTCCCATGGATAATACAAAACCCTTACCTGGTCTCTATCGTTGAAGAGTTTCCACTATAAAAAACCCTAATCTTCACAATTTCTCTGATTAGGGTTTTGTTCTTGGCCTTCGCCGTCGCTTCCACAGAGTGAGAGAGAGAGAGAGGGAGATATTCGACTTTAGGAAGAGATGAAGACAATTCTGTCGTCGGAAACCATGGACATCCCTGAGGGGGTGAAAATCAAAGTGAACGCGAAGATCATAGAGGTTGAAGGCCCTCGCGGGAAACTCACTCGCAATTTCAAGCACTTGAATCTGGATTTCCAGCTGATTACGGAAGAGTCTACCGGAAAGAAGAAACTGAAGATTGATGCCTGGTTTGGATCGAGGAAGACATCTGCTGCCATCCGCACGGCCCTTAGCCATGTCGAAAACCTCATCACTGGCGTCACCAAGGGATACCGTTACAAGATGCGCTTTGTTTATGCTCACTTTCCGATCAACGCCAGCATCACCAACGCCAACAAGTCAATCGAGATCCGAAACTTTCTTGGCGAGAAAAAGGTATCACTGTATCTCACTTTATTCTCATAAATAAGTCGCGCTATCTGGATTCTGGACTTATATTTGCTGCTGCATTTTGATTTTCCCATTATTCAGTGTTGAATGTTTGAGGGTGTAGTATTGGATCACTGCATTTCTGAACTAATTTATGTTGGAAACCCTTTGCAATCTCGTTTCTTGGGCCGATTGAATTACTTTCTTGCTCGGTATTGTTATGCATATTAGGTCTGGTCTTTTGAAGATGTGATTTAAAACTTTACATTTTTCTTGAAACGTTCTGAATATTAGAACCATATTTTAGGATAAATTACTCCTCGTTGTGCTCTCCAATTTAACCTATTATTTGTCTTTTATTGGTTGATAAATGTTTTTGAAAACACAGAATACAGTAAACAAGAAGATGGTGTAAATTTTAGTGACCTTGAAAATTGGATATCGAATTTTAATAAAAAAACCTTAGCTGTGCAAATACCTAATACGAGATACAAAACGCAGCCCATTTGATAGATTTAATGATCTAAACAAGCCAAAAACCTTTACCTAGAACTCAAAACCACCACTTGGCCTGCCAATACAAACCAACCAAAACAACAAAAGAAGACTTTACAATTAAAGACTACATAACAATTGACGAACAATGTCTTTTATGATAACACTATGAAAAGTTACAAATGGAAACATATTTTTAAGAGAGAGAAATCAAGAACAGTGGGTAAAGGATGGGCTCAAGTGGGGGAGATTCTCAGTGCGAGAAAGGATGGATGGTTGGGAGAAAGTGAAAAAGAGGATTGTCGCGGGGTGGGGGTGGAGAGAGGGCTTAGAGAGAGGGGGTGAGAGTGAGGATTCTCAGAGAGGGATGTGCTAAGAATAACAAAAACAAAAATGATTGTTTAGATTAAAGGCAGTCCTTTGATTGTTTCATCCAATGTCCAAATATCATAAAATCGAAACAAGTATCTTAATTGAACTGGTATATTCTCCAAATAACTTATAACCCCCTCCTTGTTTTTGTTCATTTCATATTTATTAATACAATTATTCCTTGTGAAAATGTTTGTAACTATTTTTATGATGCATGGATTTGATGTCTCTGTATTTTCTGTGCAATAGGTGCGAAAAGTAGAGATGCTTGATGGAGTATCTATTGTCCGATCTGAGAAGGTTAAAGATGAGTTAGTCTTGGATGGTAATGATATTGAGCTTGTATCTCGGTCTGCCGCCTTGATAAACCAGGTCTCTCTCTCTCTCTCTCTCACACACACATACCATTTTCTTGATTGAATCTTGCACAACTCTGCACTTGCAGAGGCATAACCAGTTTTATACTCAACTTTTTATTTCCTTCTGGGTTTCAGAAATGCCATGTGAAGAACAAAGATATCCGGAAGTTCCTCGATGGTATTTATGTCAGCGAAAAGGGAACTGTTGTGGAAGAGGAGTGATGATCGAGTTGTTCTGTTTGACCATGTTATATTTGACCTCGGCTTTGGGTAATAGTTTCTTCTTATATATTTATATTTGATTCGACAAATTCATGAAAGCTGGTTTTTGAAGGGGGGAAAAAAATATCGTAGACAAATCCATGAGCTTTTAGTTGGACGCTGATGTAATGGTTGATGGATTAAATGCCAGTTTCAATTGTCTTGTTGGTTTTGGAAGTTTTTTGTTTCTTGAAGGACCTTATTTTGTTCCTCTCTTTAGGGGAGAATGCTGCCCATGTTTCAATTTATAGTTAGTGTGGTTAAGCAAATTCTTGATTGTGGATGCAGTTTCTTTTTATTCATTTGGGCCATAAATTTTGCACTCCCTAATATTAACAATCAACTTACTAAATGGTTTTTCTTTATATACTGCAGCTAAGTTCCTTTTGGGGAAAATTGCAAAATTACCCTCACATTTTTTGGAGTTTTACAAAATTGACTTGTTATCTTTTTCTGGTTAGTTGCAGTTGAGTATTCGATTAGTGTTGTGAATGGAAAATGTTTGAATTCACAATTTAAATTCTTTTAAATTTTTGTTTAATGTTGTCTGTGCCTTAAGTCATTACTTGTAAATAGCTGAGATTGAGTTTTAGTGCTATTTATTTGGGATTTCATATCCTTTAAGTTTAATTGGTAACCAATGTAGTAGAAGTACGATTAGTAACTTAATTGGTAACTAAATGTAACCAAGTGTAGTAGAAGTAGGATGGTAAGTAAATGTAGTATGATTAGGACATTTATCAGGATTAAGTGGTTGTCTGGTAAGAATAGTCAAGATGGAACTTGCACTAATTATATTGAAAAAAACCAAGCCTTTACTTTTGTTCAATTAGTGTGGGGAAAATTTTGATTTCCGAGGTCTCTTATGTATATCTAACTTCTGTAAATATTAGAAAATTGTTCATTGAACCATATTATGTCAATATTCTAATAGTTGTCTTAGTCTCAAATTGAAGAATATATTTGTAATTTTTGTAAGTTTAATGATTAAATAGATATACATAGGTCGCGGGAGAGTCTGCGTTTGATCATTTCTTATTTTCCTTGGTTGTTTTGCTTTTGATATGTACTTCTAAAACGATTAAATAGCTCTAAAAAAAGATTAAATAGATATAGCGTCAAAATTTTGTAATTTAACCTAAATTTTATTTCCACGTTTTCAAGTAACAAATGTGTACTYATATTCAAAATTTTTGGTAAGCTTGAAAATGTGGAGTCAGAATTGTTTGGGTTTGGGGTGATTAAAAGTGTCACTATTAGAATCATCTTTCAAGTATTTTTGGAAAAATGATATTTTAACCAATTTACTTTTTTAAATCTTTTCTATTACTACTAAATATTGTAAAATATATAAAATAAAGCACTTGTTAACCGTCTAAAATCACATCGGGTCAATTATTCCATGCTTATAAATATATTTTTTTAATTTAGAAAATACTTTTTTTTTTTTTCTAACAGTCATTCTAAACACACTATTAGTCAATAATGACCACGTAGATTCAAATGCTACTTAATAATGCTAAGATTATATTAGCGAGCTACTCAGGTGATTATATAGTAAACGGTATTGGTTGAATATGAAAATAATAACCAAGTGATCTAACTAACTCTTGTAGAATGTATATAGTTTATGGCTTCTAAAAAATGTACCATATTTTAGAGGCCGATCATCAAAGAACATCACAAGTGCAGATCATAGTAGGATCATAAATCTAGAAGCAGATCATCAAAGAAAATCACAAGCTTAGAGTTTGATCATCTTCAGCTTAGAGTTTGATCATCTTCGTAAATCTTATGTGAATAACTTTACTTTTGAATATTTTCCAAATGGAGGGTAGATTATATTTAGTATTACTTAAAAAAACTACTCTATTTTAATTTAGAAATGTTTTTTTCTTAAATACATTATTCTTGAAATTAGTCCAATAACAAAGGGTTATCATCACCACTAAGCCCTGATATAACTTAGTTTTCTACCACTTATCTTGTTCATCTTCTATATCTTTGATATCAAATTCATGTTGTATAGTTGCAAATAGATCTACAAACTCTCACGTTAACAATATTTTTTTGGTCAATATTATTTTGCACACAACTGCATTCCGAATGTCTTTAAATTTTTTCCTAAATCATAGATATGTACCATTTTAATTAATCTTATCGTCCTCTTTGATGAGTTTCAATCTTTTGCATTGGTGAATGATGTTTTCTTCATTTGTAAATAACGTCTCAAACTTGTCAATGCAAACGTAAGACCAAAACATCTAACTTTGACCTAACAATTAGTGTCCAAATAAAACCAATGTAAATCTCTTTTAAGTACTAAAAAGTTAAAAAGTGAATAACTTTCGTAGTAGGACGAATCAGTCATTCCACAAAACAATCATTTCTAACAATAAATCGTTGTCTATTTCCAAACTCKGTTACCTATGATTGCTAGCCCAATTGAATAAAGAGATTGGTTTCTCTGGTTTAAAATTACCCACGTTAATATAGCCGTAAACTTCATTTTTATTAAAAAGTTGTAGATATAGCATAGAGAGAGTGAACTCTACCCTCTAGAAAATCTTTTATCGTCCAATATTTCCAAAGTTTTCCTATCCTCCCTACATCTCCACCACAAATGACATATTCATTTTGGTTGATGTGTAAATTTCGCTTAATGGAATTACCAAATTCACACCACTCTTCTTAAAATAAAGAGATTACACATGGATGTAGTGCTAACAATCACGCATGCTTAAGTCAAAATCCAGTTGTATGTAGAGTCTTGCACGAGTTAGATTTTGTAACTATCTCATTCTGAGATATCTCTCTATTTATAGAAGGAGAAGACCTAATGCTAGCTCCTCGATTATATTACCTTCTTCCTTTAAATTCCTTTTCTATTGTGATTTGAATCTCGCGCTCAATCCATTATCAATAGAGGAGGAATTGATCGAACTTGAAGGCACCACTAGACCACTTCTATACAAGCACCAATCCATGGGCTTGTCGGCACCCATGGGTTGGTCGGTCTTTTGTCTACTAGTCGGCCTATGGACTAGTCAATTGTAGGCCTTGGTCCTTAGGTCGGACCTATTGTTGGATCTTAGCCTTCAGGCTCTTGGCTAGTCCTTGAGGTTCTATTTAGGAGCTTAGCTGTTCGGTGGCTTGACTCATATTTGTATCTATTTCTAGTCTTGATTCATGTGGCTCGTGCGTATGACGCGTACAATTTGATATTACTCTAATAATATCAACTCTCCTCCCTACAAATTGTCCATTTGAAATGGTAAATTTACCTTTTACATCCTCCCAAAAAATCTCTTTAGAACACATCAAAGGAGAGATCTTTGGGTGAATAATTTTGTCTCAATACCCTTTCAATGTTTCTGAAATCCCAGCCGTGCCCTTAATCCAAGATTAGTTATCTCCATTGTTAATTTAATTAACAAAAATTGTTTGTAAAATAAAACTCTTCAATAATTTGTTTCCAACTAAACACTAAATACATATATTTGTTTATAGATGGATATAGTACAAGTTGACAACTTGAATCTGATCTGACAATGTCTAATTAAATTAACAAAAACAAAACTAAAACAAATTGAAATAAAATATATTTGACCAACTCTCATATCTAGGAAACTGAAAAAAAAAAGGAAAAATTGACTTTTGTGAACCGACATAAAGAGTATCTTAGGATTATGTTTCCAAACCTCTCTGTGGTCGACATCTGTCTCTCGCTCACACTCACAGTTTCTTTCCACCTTAGCTGTCCCAACTTTTTTCCACGTATATAAAATATGGCCTTTCCCTTCCATTTTGCACAGACTAGTAGGCCCCACTCCCTTCTTTATTATATCTAAATTTTCGTCGACACGTCATCATATGTCAATAGATTAACAGCGATGTAAAAACTGAATTGACATTTAAATTATACCGTAAAAAGATCGGTCAAGTCTCTTAACCTCCCATTTAACTTTATCAAGCGTGATGAAAATAGTGCCGCACAGAGGAAGATAAAATTTCGTCATCCTCAAACTGTGGAGGGTACTCGAGGATACTTGATTTATAAGGTTGTGATGTCTAGTCATAGCGTTTCCTATTTTCTTAAAAAAGAAAAAACATAGAAAACATGTCGATATTATTGATATAAATATGATATCTTTTTAATAGTAAATACGATATTATTAATAATAAACTTTAATTTATTTAAAAGGCATAAATTTTCAATTTATTAATTTAAATACTTTTATGGTTTCTTTATTTTAATGAGTCTTTTTTTTAAAGAAATATCCATCAACATCGATATTTTATTAATATTTTCATAAAATTGAGACGTCGATATTTTAAATTTGATTTAACTTAACTTTGATTTTTTCATTAAAAAATTATATCAATTCTTATCAATGAAATTATCATATCAGATTCACCTGAAGCGAYGCTAAGAAAGCGATTAGGATGAGACTACTTGACCAGATGAGACTCGACCTTACAAGGATGAGATCTCTCGACCAAACCAGACCCAACCTAACTAGGACATATCACACTCAACCGACTAAACCTGACCTAATCAAGTTGGGCCACCCAACCTGGTCAGCAGGCATGACCTGACCTGACCAGACCAGGCCAAACCATCCGATAAGATCAAATTGGACCCAACTAGGACTTGACTATCCAAACCAACTCAAGAAAACCTCCTTTATAAAGAAAAGGAGAGTCTTGGGGTGCAAGGCACGTTCGACAACTCTACTTTTACTTTCACCTAAACCTTTTGTTTGGCATAAGCATAGTCGTAGCACCACATCCCTGTGTGCAAATTTCTTTTTGTGCACGCGTTTGTTAGAGAATTCAATGGTAAAACTTGATCCATTTAATATCATTAAGACACTTGCATAATGTAATCACTAGTCTTATTTGTTATGTCGACATTCTATTACTGGTGGTGACGATATAAATTAAGTAGAAGCATTTTCCAACATCGTAATTGAAAATTTTAAAAATCCATGAATTGCATTGAGACATTGTTAAAAGTTTATTGACTAAATTTATTAATTTAACCTAGATGCTTTTTTTTTTTAATGTTTGTCTCTACCATTAATATCAAAATGCAAATATTTGAAATTATATTCTTACAATTAATAATTACATAAAATTAGATCCACTCAAGCGGGTCTCTAATTAAAATGAAATATAATTAACCATTAAATCCAAACCCGTGCAAATTTAATTGGGATGAAAAACACGTTATTATGAATTGATTTAATTAGGTTTAGTTAGTTGACCTTTTATCACTCTGGCTACAATGGTTGTCAAGCATAACTCGGTTAAGATATATATCATTAACTAAAAAGTCAGGAAGTTTATAAGTTCAAATCTTCACTTTCACGTGTTATTGGAAAAAAAAAACTACAACCTTTTATTATACATTTAGACATTTTAATGAATAATTTAAACATTAGATCTCTCACTTAAAATTAATAACCAATTACACACATTAAAAATAGTGGAATCATATTGATGATCATGATCAGCTGTTAAGAATTGTGGAGACAATCAAAAAGTTTTAATTTCAAGTATTTTAAATAGTTAAATATTTATAAATATTAAATTAATTACGAAGACTGCCAGAAGGGAAGAGAAGATTCTTTCATCTCTTTCTATGCAGAAAAAGGAAAAAATAAAATAAAATAAAAAAACCCTATTGGATATTAGTTATTCCAATAAGGGTACCCCACTCATTCTCATAATGAAATTAAAAATTAAATCATCAATAGACTATATAAAAATAAGTTA
>NW_019104490.1:3208215-3223068 GCF_001995035.1 Momordica charantia
AAAGAAAAAAGAAAAAAGAAATTAAGAAGACGAAAAATTTTAGGTATTTGGTAAAAATGGGACAAAGGGAAAGAGGGAGGCAGAAAGGACGGCGCTGACTTTTGATTTTCAGAGAGAGAGAAATGAATGAGAGAGAGAGAGAGAGAGCACTGACTTTTGAAATTCACTAATTCTTAATTATGTATTTATAAACACAGAAAATCATAAATACTAAAGAAAAAAACAACAAAAATTTACCACAACATGAATATTCTTTTTCTTTTTAATACTTTTGATATTGATATTATCTCTTGACATTTTGTTGGTGTTGAGAAAATTGGCATGATTTTGGGAATTTAGTCAATTAAGTTTGTTAGTGCTAGCTTATGAAAAGTATCTAAATCTTAAATTGATAAATCCCAATACCCTCTTTAATTGATTTCCATTTGTGTTGTTTAGTAATTTAATTTTTCGGGTATGATCGAGATGTTTAGAGTTGAAAATCGGTAAAATTTATTACGTTACACGTATGTTGGACTTGTCAAAATTTGAAATTCAGCACGTGTTTTAAACAAATGATTGATAAAATTAATGGTGTATTTAATGACGTATTCGGTTTATTTTTTTAGTTAAAATTAATGTCTTTTGTTCGTTATTTCTCGAAAGTCGTTTTTCATTTTGAAACCTTATCTAAACTTTAAATTATATGGAAAAAATTTACGAAAATGTTTTTTTWAAGTATAAAGTTACATAAAAATAAAATTGGAGTCAAACAGCTTATCACACCTACATATAAGTTATAATTGATTCAATATCTAACTTGTTTACAAGTCTAAGAAAGAATTGATTTTCTAACTCAAATTTGAAATAGAAAACAAAAGAAAAAAATATATCTGTAAGTAGTTCTATCAGTCTTGAGCCTATAGTTCAAATAGCAAGACATTTCTTGCCACTTATCATAGTGTGTAGATTTATCTAATTGCTTTTCTAATATTTGTAATAATATTATATTCTTAAAAAGAATGACCATAGAAATTACTTCGCCAGACTTAGAGTGTGTTTGAGAGTGATTAGATAATATTCGATAAAATCACTTTTTACCTTTGTCAAAATCACTTTTCTTTTCATCGATGGTGTTCGACATATTATAAAATTGATTTTTAAGATATCATTTGGAGGGTGAGTTTGGAAAGGAAATCCACTTAATTTTTTTTTAAATCACTAATTCTACCATCACTCTCAAACAAACCTTTAGTAATATATATTTTGAATTTAAGACAAAGTAAAAAGGTGTGATTGTTTCAATTTTCTAACCAGGACAAGGATTTAAGTCTAAGACTTGATGAAAGAGTCTAAATTAGATACTTATTTATAAAAAGGTTCCGACTTATTTTTTTCAGAAATGATAAGTTTTTGTATCCATCATTTCTCTTATTTGTTAAAATTTCTACGGTGGTTAGCACAAGATAAAAAGACAGAGAGATAGCACGTAAGTTAAAAAATTGCATGGAGAGAGAGAGATAAGGATGAGATAAGAGAGAGAGGGCTTTTTAAAAAAAAAAAAATTTAAAAATTGATTTTGTGTTTGTGTGTTTGGATTTGACTTTTTGAAAATGTCAAATGGGGACAAAGGAAGGGGGGAGGTGGCAAGGTTTAGGACGAAAGGCGTTACAAGTTTGACTGTACGATTCCAAGGCCTTAGCTTCCATTGGTTCGTAGGTTCATAGGGGTCTAGGGAGCAGTGTTGTCCCCACGCGCTCTCTCCTCCCGTGAACCCCACTCGCCCTCCACATGCCTCCCTTTTTCTCTGCATGTTCGACAAATCGCTTCCTCTCCTTCCTCGCGTCGCCAACACACTCTCCTTGCGACTCGGGGCCTACTCCAACCCCTCTCAAACTCTCATTTTCTTCTATTTTTTTTTTTCACTAAATTACACGGAATATTTCGAAAAGTTTACGAGGCAGAATCTTATACATTTCCAATATTTTCAGATTTAGTTAGAATAAAACTTGGGTGTTAATTGTCAGGTCGTTCTAGATTTTGTTACATCAATTTTCTGTTCAAAATATTAGTGAAGGTTTGTTCGAAGGGTATGCGCAACGTTCATGATATTTCTTGTAATATATTTAACCTTTTACTATTAACTAGATTAATGTACAAGTTTGGTTTCTAAGTTTTTTAGATTATGTCTCTTTAAAAAGTTTCTATAAGTACCTGAACTTTTTCAAAGTTGTGCTATTGATTTAATGTACTTCGAAAAGTTCTTAACAAGTCTCTAAAATTTCAATTTTGTGTCTAATAAATAATTCAGGTTATTAAATCCATTAGTTAAACGAGTACCTGACATGCTTACTTTATTATTTATGGATTTCTGACTGATTTCATGTTAATTTGATCGTTATACTTATTACTTTCAACTTTTGTTCATTTGAAAACATATATTTTGGTCTCTTTACTTTTAAAAAGTGACAATTTTAATAATTTCATTTTCATATTTTATCTAATTTGTTTCGATCGTAGTTTTAGCGTGTTACTCCACTCATTAAGTTTATTGAAATGCAGCCATAAATTCGTATTAAACAGTTTCCATTGTGTATAAAATTTCTGTTAAAATTTTGTAAACAGAGACCAAATTTGGTAACTTTTTCAAATATTTTCACAGCACACAGACTAAAAAATAAACAAACTTTGAAAAGTAAAATAGTATTTAAGCGAGAATTGTACCCTCGAAACCCTAGTTTACTTTAAAAAAGTGATGGAATTGTATTGAAAGTTGGATGCAGCCAAATTTGTTTAGTGGTTCTAGAAGAGCAAAAAGCAAAAAGTGTCATAAAACATTGGCATCCCCTAGTGGCCTATTCTATTTCTCTTACTAATACTCAACACGTGGACTCTTTCATTATTCACCAAATCTTGCAATTTTGAAAGAGACGTATGGGTGAAAAATAGAATCTTACAAAATTTAATTTTTGTCCATAATTTTTCTAATATGCCCCTACATTAGGGATCATTTGCAACGTTGCCACGATGTTTGTTGGAAAAGTGCCTACCTTGCCAATCTCAACATGGTAAGTTCGATGTTTTCTAAAGCATACCCCAAAATTGTTGAATGAAAGGGAAAAAAAAAAGTAAAAAGATCTTATTACATTTTCTAAGAGTGGAGATCAGATCCCCATCCCTACATTAGTTGAACTAAACTAAAAAAACAAAATAGTCAAAGGCTTCGATTCTTACCTCACACCTATAATGTTATTGGTAAGTTATATCCTAAAAAAAGTAAAAATATTAATCTAAGCTAAGTGAGAAAAATAGAGTAACAATCGTCAATAGCGTTGAAACTCAGGTAGGTTAGTGTCTTTTGATCAAAATTGTCTCTGGTAGATGCTTTAAGATTAAATCAACTATTGCTTCTCAAGATACAACGGTTAGTAATTGCCAAACAAGATTACTTTACAATTCTAACGAATTGATAATTCTCGTGCTCTTACCCACTCAATTTAAAAACTTTGATGAGAGAACGGTTAAGATAGAGGAACGAATCCTCTATGTCATTTTACAATGGTAAGATATTGTATACTTTGGGCATGATCTCTCATGTTTTTTCTTTTGGCGTTTCCGCAAAAAGTCTCATACTCATATATATCATGAATCTTCCTCTTCTATTAAGCAATGTGATACTTTATGAATGCATTCGTAACAATAAATCAGTCTCTTACCCAAACCGTTAATTTAAATCTAAATGAGAAAGATAATAAAAAAAACCATTAGTCATTGAAACCAAGACAGAGTGTTCTTAGAAGTAGATTGATCTCTCACTAATGTTTGATACGACATGTACGGTGGAGGATCGAACTTACAACCTCTTTGGTTTGAGATATATGCCAATTACCGTTTAGCTATGCTCGCTTTGACATTTTTAATAAAATTATTTTCTTTTGTTAAACACACATTTTTTTTACTGTAAATATCATTTTTCCATTGTTGATAATATTTAATAAAAGTAAATGATATAATGCCAACTAAAAGACATTTATATCTGACTAAGAGATTGTGAGTTTAAATTTTCACTCTGTGATTTGTTGTACTAAAAAGAATTGACGAGGTAACTAAGTAAAAATTTTATTGATTAATATAAATCCAACTCAATTATCCTAATTTCGCGTAAAGTGTGAACCGTACCTAAACTAAAATGAAATTTGAAGAATAATTAACGAGATTATATCGATAAGTTTCTTTAGGATTGTGGATAAGGACCCATTAGTTAGTATTTCATTTCTCTTCATAATTTACTTGCCATGAAAGTTGACCTTTGTCAATGGATAACACATTCATTGTCTAAATGGAGAAATTGTATTGACTCGTGAGTTAGGGCCAAGGAACATTCAATTTTGATGAATTATTATTATTATTATTATTATTTTTTTGGCTAAAACTGTTCGATTTTTGGTAAAATATTAGAAAGATTAAAAAATCTTGCATTTGAAAAAACTACAAGGTGTGCTTCAATCATCCCAGTGGGTGAATGATATAAAACTTTTGAGAGTATACATGTATATATAGAGGTTGGAGGAGAACCGTGTGATTATAATAATTTTTCACATAATAGATTTTCTTCTTGTGATTGTAGTTTTTTCTTAACAATTTTCCTCACGAATTCTTTTTCTTTTTTTTCTTTCTTTATCATTGTCATTTCTTTTAATTTCTCATTTATTTTTGTTCTTCCCACCTTAAACCAGGGATAAAAAACCCTGATAAATGAGGAAGAAGTTGAAGAAGTTGACCTTTCTTGAAGCTATATTGACCATTCGTGACATATGCTATATTGTTCTTTTCTTTTTCTTTTATTTACATTACTTTTATTAAATTTACATTACTTTTATTAAGCGATTATCTTATGTTTCATTCATTGTATTTATTAGGGAGAATTTTATGATTTTTTTTTAGTATAACACATTAAGAGCATGAAATTTAAATCTCAACTAGTACGGAGTTATGCTCACGTTGGCTCGTGCGTTTTTCCTTCCTTTTTGTCAAAGTAAGTTGTTTCTTCTCATTAATGTTATTTTATTTTATTTTTTTTTGTTTTAGATAAAGATGGCATAAAAGAGTCACTTTTCCTACCTCACCTGTTGGGGGTTTTTAGAGATTCCACTATTAAATGTTTGAATATATTTTTGTGATTAGCGAATAAAAATTTAACACCACATATAAAATTTATTATAAATTAATAAAAATGACAGTTTTTTTGAAGTTCAAAGTAAATGGATTGGTTCTTTTTTTTCAAATTTTTATGAAAATTGAGACCATCTTTTTATTTCTCATTCTTAAATTTGCATTTCAAATCTTTTAAGGAAAAATTCAATTTTTACCTGATAATGTGAGTCAATTATTCTTACCATAAACTTGCAATTGGATCAAATTAGACTTTATTTCCTATTAGTTTTTAGGTTGTTTAATAAAAAATCTAATACACATTTAATGAATTATAAGACAAAGACACGGTATGAAATTCATGAGACTTCAGAAAAACAAGTCATTAAAGTTGGATTTTTATTGAAATATGTGAGTTTTCGTTCGAAGGTTGGTTGATTTGTCCAAACTATTTTTAGTTTTGTGCAGTACTAATTTGTTAGAGTTCGGCTCAATTGAAATTAATGCAGTTTAGGAGATTTTTTCACTGCTTTTTGTTGAAATTAATGAGTCAATATTACAAATATTGAGTAGAATGTAAAAATTGCTATACTTATTTCAATTAAAGGTTGAATTTTTTATGAAATTAAAAGTTTAAAGTAAAACATTTATTAAATATTTTCCTTTTTTCAAGGTTAAAAAACAGTTTTGGTCTTTGAACCTTTAGTGAAGTAATAATTTAATCCGTGAACTTTAGTTTGTAACAATTTAGTTCCTGTAATTTCAAATTGGTAACAATTTAGTCCTTGAATTTTAATATGTAACAATTTAGTCATTGTAATTTAAAGTTGGTAACAATTTAGTATTTTTCGTGAAATTTTTTTGTTAAGTTTCTTATATATATAGATTGATAAACTAAAGAATGACCAAATATGTTTATGAATTAGAAAGACGTTTAAATTGTTATACGATAAAATTTGACACTTAATTTTAATAAATTTTTTTAGGATAGGCACTAAATTGTTACAAATTTTAAACTATATGGATTAAATTGTTACAAGTTAAAGTTCAAGGACTAAATTATTACTCTAATGAAAGCTTATAGGACTAAATTCTTATAAACTAAAGTACAAGGACTAAATTGTTATTTTAGTGAAAGTACGAAGATTAAATGTGTTTTTTAACCTTTTTTAATATTAAGAAAACCCAACATGATAAACCTTAATTGTGAATTACTATTTTTTTAGTACATTAATTGTGAATTACTTTAGAACATCCTATTCAAATGATATATTAATTTTGAAAGTTTTTTTAATAGTATAACAATAATATTATTAGTATTTTTTAAATATATTATTAATAATATATATATATATATATATGGTAGGGATGAGAACTGAGAATCTGGATCCGTGAAAAATGGGTTTCTTAATTAAAGAAAAGATGCTCTTTTAATAAATGGGGTGAGATGTGAGGAATCTTTTTTACATTTTTTTAGAACTTTTTTTACATAATTTTAGTTTAGCTATATACCATATTTTTGTTATAGGAGATTTTTTTTTATCAAAGAAATACTACATTAAAATCAAACGGGACTGCTAAAGGTTATATAAGAAGAGTGGTGACCACGCACCGGAATTAGAATCCACGAAAGAAAACAACTATCCCAAAAGACAGAGAAATGATCAGAAACACACTTGGTCAATAAAACAACTTGCTTGTTCAAAGAATTAGGAGCATAAACAAATTTTATCACACTAAACGCCTTCCCCAAAGCACAACATTCTCAACCCTATTCAATGCTGGGAGACTCCTCAAATAATCTTGTCAATTAAGACAACCTTTTAGTATTGTAAGGGAAATAATTGCCTCCAAAATTGCTTTATTTTCCACTATTACAGGTAAGGAATGATTAAACAAATTCTCCAAATCATGTTGATCATAGATCTCAATACGATTGCCTCCATAGATTCTAAAATGATGTTTGAGTCAATTGCTAGAACACCTTCATTGTCGCCCACCTCATACATCGTCATCTTTGTCCATGGAGCTCAACGGTAAAAGTATATAACTCGTTTTCTTGACATAAAACATTCAAATTTTCGAACTCACTACTAAAATTAAAATAAAAAACCACCAACATTTTTATATTAGAAAGAAAATTTTTAAATTTTATTTTAGTTTATGTCAGTCCATTTCAAATTGGTTTTTAAACTTTTAAAATATTTATTTTAATACTTGAATTATAAAAAAGAAATAATCGTTTTGGTCTATTTTAAAAAAGTTTATTTTTGTTGACTGCGAATTCTGGCGGGAGGTCACGTGTCCCTTGGACAAGTAGCTTCGTCGGAGGACGAAAGGACCTACAACTAAAAGCTCAACATCGGTGTGGTGTCCCGCTTAAAACACTTCGACGGTCAAGTCATAATAGAAAATGGGAAAAAGACACCTTAAGTATTAGTGACATATTTTTCAGTTACTTAGTGGTGGTGAGGGTCCTTCCTTATATAGGCTTAGACGGCCGATCAGGAAGGACGATGATTATGGTGGCAAGGATGCGTCACGCGGTACGTCGTCTGTTGAGGGTGTACGTCCTCGACAACTGGTGGGTGGTGTCGTCGCTTGCATCTCTAGGACCTATCGCTTGCTGCAGGCAAGCTCAGGTTTGGCGTGCTACTCGTTCTGGAGGGACGGAGGCGCACATCCCTGTCACGGTAGTTTACGGTTCATAACCGTATGTGGTCCCACATCTCTCAACTATGGACACGCGTCCTGCTCGGTTTTTACCCTACATAATTTTAATACTTGAATTTTAAACAATAATTTTTTTTTCTAAAAACTTTCAAAGAATAACCTCTTTTACCATTAATATTATTCTACCATCTAATATTCCTCCCCACCCAATACTCGTTTTAGCCAACTTATGTGGTTTCACTTTATGCTTACATCACCATACCTTGTTGCACGTATATTTGAAGTCACATTATTTATCTATTAAATAATTTATAGAAAATTAAATAAAATGATTATTTTTTCAAATTTGATGGACTGAAAAAATATAATTTGACAGTCTAGGAATTAAAATATATAATTTAAAAATTCAAAATCTAAAATGGAATAATTTAAAAATTCAAAATCTAAAATGGAATAATTTAAAAAGTTCTAAGATGAAAATAGATTTGAAATTAATAAGTACTTAAATATTGAAGTGATACACTCATTGAATTAACGAGTAATGAACCAAAGCGAGTATTAGCTTAGCACTAATTAACATATATCTCTAACTAAGAGGTTATGAGTTTAATCTCTAACTCTCTTTTTGTCAAAACTAAAAGTAAAGTGATCAAAATAATATTTTAATTTTTTTGGACAACTATTTTAATCTAATAATAATAGTAGTAATAATTATAATTATAATTTAATATATATATATATATTATGCTCCCAAAAGGGATGATATTTTTCAAGCAATGGTGAGTTGAATTTTTATGGTAATGGAAAACTTTAGCATTAAAAACAGAATCCAAACATGTTACCTTTTAATAAATTTCCCCCTTTTTTTTTTAATTATTGCTGTTGTTGTTTTTATGGTATGTTTCATTGTCTTGTTACTAAGTATTGCAATGCCATACACTTTTTTTTTTCTTTTCTTTTGGTTGGCAAAGGTCAATGTGTTTTAAAAGTTTGTTGCAAGAGACCCATCTCTTTTATGACACTTAAATTGATCTATATTTACATCTGTTTGGTTTTGGTTTTGGTTTTTATTTATTTTTCATTATATTATGCTACAAGTTTAAACTTTATTTTACAAAATAAAATTTATCTTTTAATGGTTTAAAATAGCGTAGAAAAAAAAAGATAATTACATAAATAGGATCAAATAAACACGTATTTTTAAATATAGCAGCAAGTTTAAAATTTTACAAAAAAAAAAAAAATAGCACCATCTAAATAAAATCAAACTTAAATGTACCATAAAATATTAAAAAAAACAACGAAGGTCAAACTTATGCCACATATTGAGAAAAAACTGTAAAGTTAAAATTTTATAAAGCCATTAAATTTATGCCGTTAGAAAAATAATAATCACATCGAAATTCATAACGTTCCAATATTTCTGATAGAGCAAAATATGTAAACTATTTGAATCTAAGATTCTTGAGGGGTGATTTATTTAACGTGGAATGTTAATTTTAATTTCTGTATACTTTCAAAATATTTATTTTGATTTCTGTGTTTTTAAAAAGTGACCAATTTTATACTTATTTACAAAACTTTAACACGAATTTTATATTACAATAAAAACCACCTTTTAATACTAAATTTTATAGCTATAATACAAATTTTGTTGCTAAATTTCAAAGAGGTGAAAATATTATTTTCTTTAATATAAAAATTAAATTACACGTATTTAGAAATTTAAGAACAAATGAACATTTTAAAAGTACGAGTACGAATGAAATAAAATGGTAGTTTGAAAAAAATTTACTCTTACATCTTTATTTACTTTCACCTCCATTCACTTCACAAGATCAAACTAAAGACAATCATTTTATTCGATATGAGTGTTAAAAATGTTTGGGAAGTAATTAATTTGAAACTAATGTCAGATTCCGTAATTGCCTTTTCATACTGTTTTCTTCCTTTTTATAATATTATATATATGTCTTTCTAGGGAAATAAAACAAGTTACCATAATGGTAAATTATATATATAATAATTTATATATATTTCCAATTAGGAGACTGTGAATTTTATTTACTACCTCTAATATTGTGCTAAAAAAAGAGCTATTATAATTTAATAGTTAAGATACTTTTTTTAATCTCGAAGCTTCTCACTCATAATTGTAATTTAAAGAAAAAAAAAACTAATTCATAAACTAAACTTTAAGGTTTGATAAATTAAAACCTAAATTAATAATTTCACCTCAAACCTATACTTAACCTAATACTACTTTGTAAGTTGAATTAATTAAAAATCCTAAAATTAACTATTTCATCGATGTTAAAAGTCTTTTAMCTTGCTTAAGTGAGCCAATTTATACCTTTGTTAAATTTTATACGAACGCACTGAGTTAAATTGAGGGTGTCGTGTGATGACTACTCATTTATATTTTATTTTAARAAATAAGGAAAAATGATCAAAGGCATGTTATTTTGGCTTGTTTATCTTTTATAAATTAATAAAGAAAATCATTGAAGAAGACCAAAACATGTTGAACTAATTTGAGAAATAAAATATCGAAGTAAAAAAGTTAGTAATTCTTGTGGTGACTCTACRAATAGAGCCAAGTGAAGTCTTAATGTTAAATTTTAAGTTTAAATTTCATTTCAATACCTGTAGATCCATGTATGTTTCATTTTTGTTCTTGAACTTTTAAAATGTTCATTTTAGTCTTCAAATTTTTAAAAAGTAACCATTATGGTAACTTAATTATAATTTTAAAAATTTCTATTTTAATCCATGAATTTGAAAAAATAAATCATTTTTATTCWTTGGGGTATTATTTTGTCATCTAATATTCACTCACACAATACTTAGCTTGTCTCCAACATTTATGGTTTGAATGCAATGCTCAAATTAACCTGTTAATATATAGATACTTAAAACCACGTTTGTCAATTTTTCTTTAGAGATCAAAATGATTATTTTTCTAAAGTTCAGTAATTAAAATAAATATTTTAAAAGTTCAAACACCCTAATATATAACAAAYTCAAGAGTTGAAGAACCACCTGGATATTTGGAAAGTTTAAGGGTAAAAAATGAAACAAAACCTAAAATTCATGATGCACCAAAATGAGATTTAAATTTAAATTTTATATTTCAAAAAATTATACCTAAATTTTCAAAGAATTATTGAATGAAATAGATAAATATTGCTTATATGCAATTTCACTGTAAGAGAAAAGTTTTTTAAATTAATAATAAATTTGAGTTACATGAACATAATTCATAGAATGTAAATTACTCAAAAAAAAAAAAATCATAGAATGTGAAAATTAATACAATTCATCAATTGCATTGATAGTTTGATCCTCCACTACTATTATCGTATTAAATATCTATCGATACGTCGTCATGTCCATCAACATTTTCATGTATCCATATGTTCGACATTGACATGAGAGGTAAATCGATCTTTCCATCATATTAAAAAAATCAATAAAATACGAAAATGTCAACAAAATGTCACTAATATATACATATTATTAATATTAATTATTTTAAATTTATTTAGAAAATAGTAAATTATTTATTTATTTATTAATTTAAATATTTTTTATTTTTTAATTTCACTACCATTTACATCAATATTCATCAATATTTCAATAAAATTGAGACCTCGACATTTCTATCAACTTAAACATTTAAAACCTTGACTAATATAATTGTTCAAAGTAAAAAAAGAAAAAAAATTCAATTCAATTCATAAAGTTACCGTTTATTTTAATGCTACCCAACCTAAACAACCTTATAAGTTGACTCAACTAAGTGAATTACTTCTTATTTTTTATGAGAATAAAAGTCATTTTTGAATATTTATTTAAAAATGCAATGTATTTTATTCAATTAATCTGACACAACATTTAATGTTCGGCTACGATGAATTGCTTAAAAAGACCTAAAAGAGTACATTAAATCACCAAATATCACATTTATTTATTATTCAAGAAACATTTTAAAAATATCTACTAATATTAGAATATGACTTTTTTTTCCTCTTGTCTTTTAAAAGGCTAAACCAATTTTATAGTGTGAGATTATTTCCCCATTTTTGTCAATTATGATGGTTTAATGGGTAATGGTTTGACTTGTTTTGAAATGGTCAGAAGTCGATTTTTTTTTCTCTCCTTCCTACCATGGCACTACTTTGACTTGTTTTCAAGCTTAAAAAATAATAATTTTAAAATGTGATTAGAAGTGGGTCATAATTTGGATAATAGATTGTGCCATTGAAGTATATATGCAAATATTTTTCAAAACAAAATCTAAAAACAGCTCGATTGACAAGGACTAAGGTTTCTTGATCGTACTAACTTAGAGATCTCCAATTCGAACTTTCGAGTGAATTTAATATCCAAAATTTTTGATGTCTCTCAAGTTTGGACCTTGGGACGGACGCARATGTCTCTGTTTAATTATAGAGGAGCAGCAAGTTCTGACTCTCCATTGAAGAATTAAAGAAAAAATAAGTACAGGCTAGTGGACATAAGCTTAGATCCCAACATCGCAATCTTTGGTCTCCTCTAGATCATTCATCACTTGCAATCCCATTATCTTATCATTAAGGAAATCTTATTCGGCAACTGTTTGAGGAAAAAAATATTTGAAAATATGTATTTTTCTATGAATTTGCAATCCAAATGAATAAGTGGTTTGATGTTTAGCTCTCTTTTACTTATTGTTATTAAATTTTTGATGAGTAAAAAGAGAAAGGTAGAAAAACAGATATTTTTTCTAAATTTTGTCAAATTTTTGTTGGTGGTTAGGAAAGATATATCTCAAATCAATTTCTTCACCGAATAGATTGAGATGGTACAACGATTGAATTAGTCGTAAARCTTTGAGAATTTATCCTCCCGATGGCCCACCTGTTGTTTTAATGAAAATTTAAAAAATTAATCATAACTATATTAGCTCTCTATTGACTTAACACGACAATCATTGATTTACACAATTGATGAATGATTTAGTTGTTGACTAACATAAGGTACAATAGGTTTTATTTTTTTGCCATATTTACTATTACTTTTATGAGTTTCTATTTCTATAATATTTAATCTTTATTAAATTTTATTTGGACGGTATTAGTTACCTTGAAAAGGGCTCAAACTACTTTACAGCCTATTATTGATGTTAATTACAAGTCTACTTAGTTTTTTAATTTCATTTTAAATTTTTTCTTTAAGTAAGAGTATGTGTTGCCAATAACCAAGAGGATTAGAAATGCAAAGGGGCAATAATTTAGTTTGTTTTTCACCTTAGAAGTTCTTTGTTTTAGAAAATTAAACACCCATTYGGTAAACATTCTCGTTTCTTATTTCTTGTTTAATTTAAACCGTTTAGTAACGTTCTCGTTTCTTATTTCTACTTTTTGAGAAACGTACGTGTTTGGTAACTGTTCTCGTTTCTCATTTCTTTGGAAACGTTTTTAAAATTGTGTAAAAATTTTGGAAACAACAAAATTAAATTTATTGTTTCTTATTCGCAATTTTTTTTCAAAAACATAAATAGAACACTATTTTATTATCATTGACTTACAAAATGCATATTAAATATTAAAAAATAAATACAACATAAAAATTTTGATTTTAAATTTTATAGAACCAAAAACAAGAAACAGAAAATAGAAATATTATCAAACGGATCCTTAGTACTTAAAGTCTCATTCAAATGAAGCATCGTGCAAAAACCATATATTCTTTATAGTGTTTATCCACCTTTTGAGTTTTTCTTTTGTTAAATTTAAATAAGTTTGGGGAGTCTATTTGATGATTTGACTCTACAATTTATTTTACTTGCTTAGTAGAGTGGACATGTACAACTTTGATTAAAGGATTTTGTTTTGAATTAATTGAGATTGTAAGAGGAACATTATTAATTTATCTATTAAGAAAATAAGCGAGTAACCAAACCCACTATCCACAAGACAAGGAAGAAAAAAAAAACTAGAGATTTATTTATTAACAAAATAAGCTAGTTTGTACCCAAAAAAACAAAAGGGAAAAAAAAAACTAGTAATTAACCATTGCAGTTTGAGTTGCAAGGGGACAAATTTATCGGGTGGAGCACACCATCCATTGGAACGCTTGGAGGAGCTCTTGTTTTGTTTTAAAGCTAAAATTTATTTTAAGGCACATTCAGACTTGAGCTCGTGAATTAAGCGTTAACATTTAAACATCTCATCAAAGTGCCACCACTTTAGGATGTAATCTATGTTCTTTTTGAAAATACAAACTTTGTATTTTTAAATTTTGTTTAAAAAAAAAAGGAAAAACTCTAAACAAAATCTTTTATTTAAAATAATTATTTAGTAAAAACAATAAAAAGAAGCATGCAAAGACTCAAACTTGGGTCTGTATATTGAAAACCAAACATCTTACCACTATGTCAACACCCTAAAAAGTAACTATTGTACTCTTTTACAAAAACAAAAGTTCTAATTTAATTTCTAAACTAAAAAAAAACGAATTTTGTTAAACTTAAACAAAAAAATAATTTTTTATGTATTTTGACATTAAAAAGATTTTTTCAAGAAAATCTTTTATTTCTAATTAAAAAAAATTAAATTTTACTTAAAACAAATTGTTAAGATCTTTTCTAAAATGATAATCATCATTTAAAAAAAGATTTCATTCTCCTAACAACTTATTGTAAATTACAAATGTTACAAGATTAAAACAAATCCTAGAAAACAATTTTCTGTAAATCCTCTATTTTTTAAATCTCTGCAGCAGAAATTCTCTTTCTAAAAATAAATAAAAAAATTAAGAAAACAAAATTAAGAATTTTTGAATGGAAATTTTAAAGAATCCAATTTATTTTTAAAAGATTTAGTTTATAAAACTCTTATTATTATTATTTTTAACTTACAAAACTTTAATGCAAAATCTTTTATTTAAATGAAATTAACTTTTTGTTACTTTATTTAAAAATTATTTTATTTTACTTTTAAAAAAAAATTATCTACATTATTTTTCAAAACTTATTTTAAAAAGTTTATTTTCTTTAAAAGGAAA
>NW_019104490.1:3233320-3244892 GCF_001995035.1 Momordica charantia
GTATGCTGTTTCTATAATTTCTATATAACTTATCTTTTAATTAACTTATTCATAAAAGTTTTTTTTCCTTCAAAAGATATGTGCATATAAAGTGATACTTTTTTAAAATCTCCCTAATTTAAATAAAATATTACTAAAATAGCAACCAAAAAAAGTAATTATTAATTATATATAAAACTAAACACGAGAATTAGAGTTAAAATTATCAATGGGCAGATTAATCAGTAATTTTTATAAATATGATTAATCAACATCTAGATTATTTATTAATTTTTGTGAATCAATAATTATCACGCAAAATCAAAGCGTATTGACTACAAATCATTTATAACTTTCCTTTGAAAAAAACAATATGATTGTACATATTAGTAAATATTTTTTAAAAATTAAGCTACCCATCTAATATTTTTTTAAAAGAAAGAAAATTACCAATGAGGACAGATATTTGGATTTAAGGAAATTTCAGGGTGTTAGTGATGATGTGGAGAAAATTAAGGAGAAAGTAGAGAAGATTAATGCATGGAGAGGCATGGATAGAAATTACAAATATGCACTTTAAGATCCAATTTTTCACCACTTTAGGGATAGGAAATGACATGATAGAGGAGAAGAAATTTTAAAAATAAATTTAACTTTATGATTTTGTCTGTAAACTTTTAGGAGTGTCTATTTAATCTTTAACATTAAAAAGTTCTACAAGGTCCCACATTTTTGTAGTTGTCTATTCAATCCTGGTAGTTTAAAAAAGTTTTTAACAAGCCTTAAAATTTTCAATCCAAAAATTTAATTAGTCCCTATCCCTACTGAAAACTTCTATTCTACATCATTTGAAGTAAGTCCAAAACTGGATGATCCTTAAATAATACTCAATTAACATGTCATGTAACCATTATACAAATTAACGGCAAGAATCTACTAGACATAAAATTAAAAGTTCAAGTTAAATGACCTATTCGAAACTTTTGTGAAGTATAGGAACTAAAGATTAAAGATTAAAAGTTTAAGCACCTGTTAGAAACTTTTTTAAAGTATAGAAATTAAACCAACATAATTCTTACAGTTCAAACAACTTGTTATAAACTTTTTGAACTACAATGACTAAATCGACACAAAACCAAGCTTAACTATTTCTAACGAATCCATGACATAATTCCATTAAAAAAACACCCCAGAAGCTTCAATACAGTGATAGCAATATCCTTTTGAGGGTCTCTGTGTCTTTATTGCCACTTCATAATGCGGAAGAAAGTGCAAAACACTATGGAAGAGGACATGAATGGCATTAAAACCACAAACAAAACAACAAAGCACACCCACTACCAATCCCAATGTCTCATTTTTTGAGCTATCATTGCTTTGCTTTTGCTGGTCTCACAGCCGCTCTCATCTTAATATGGCAACTTCTCCTTAGTTGATGTATCCAACACCGTCAATTTGTAACCAAAACTGGAAAAAGGACATCATAACTCATGGACATAGCAATTTCAGTAAATACTTGGTCATAAAAAGGAAGCAATATCTATTCTTTAACAGAGATTCTTTCAGATCCATCTTGTTATGAAGCTAACAGAACAGTTCCAGCTCCACATGAATAGACAGACCACTGAAATTGAGCTAAAACAATCATTGCAATTCCAAAAGCATGAAAATTGGAGCACAGAGAAGAGTAAGCAAAAAACATAGATTTGTGATACTTACAGGCAGAAGCAGCAGCCTCTCTCTCTCTCCGAGCTTGCTTCTGATATGATTGTTGATCCAAAATCAATTTGGCCCGTCAGAGACCGAAGTAAACATAGATAACTGATCCTCTAGCTTACACAAGATCATGAAAGGCAATACTTGAGTTAATCTGGGGAAAGTGTATATTTATATTTGTGCATACAGCTACACATACTTGAAAGTTTCATCAAAACCCTTTTCGCTTATTGCTCAAAATTGTCTGAAAAAAATAACAAGAGGGATTTCTTCCTTCTACCTCTTCACTTTCCATTCTGATGATACAACATAATACACCATTTTAAAACCATCTAAGCAACTATGGTACACGGCCCCAAATAGGCGCATATGAAATGTAAGTTTGTGATTTTACAATTGGAAAATGTAAAAAACAAAACCCCAGTGGAAGTAATTATGTTGTAACTTCACACCACTCTTCAGATCTGGGAAAACTGGAGTTGTTTAAAAATCTATTCAGACACATCCTTATAGAAATATCCTTAATCATTTCCCCGAACCCACCGTGCTGAACCTGCCTTTGCCAAGCCAGAACAGAAATGACTGACATTTGCAACAAATAATGGGTCCCTTTCTTCATCGTTGAACTCGTATCCAGTATGACAAGCAGCATTTCCCTGATCTATATGCTCTAGTTCTCTAGTCAAATCTTCCATGGTCTTTTTTAAATTGGCTTTACTCATGTTCCCTGATTCACCAGTAGAGATACCTACCATTGTTATTTTGGGGAGAAAAGGACTTGGCTGCACATTTTGCTTCATAGGTTCCCGAGGAACATCGTTTCTTTGTTTTTGTTTTGACCACAGATGACTGAACCAATTTTGAAAAGGATTGAACGAATGCTGTTTAGGTGCTTGACTGGCTTCCCTATTATCTTGGATGTTCAGAGGTGATGAACTATACTGAAGTTCTTTACTGTCCTTTACTGATTTAGAGTCGGTAAGACTGCTAGCAGACTCTGAGATTCTTAGGAGAGAAGCTGCACTCCTGAAACAGAGAAAATCAGTTGCATTCAGTTCATACACCAAGTATTTGTGTGATGAACAAATTTGGATAATCCGAAGATTCTGAACACATACCTTCTCTCAAATGAGTCAACCATGTAGGGGAATTTCGGCTGAATACCAACTGCTTTACGCAACCACCTATTTCCAAGAATTACTTTATCAACAGTGTAAAGAAGCTGCATTTCAGCAACCTTAGATATGACACTCAAGGGTATTCCAGGATTGCCCATCTCATCCATCACTTCTTGAACCTACTAGGGAAAAATATGTAAGACGACATATGTATGGTGAACGGATATCAAAAATCAATCCTATGATAATATTCTTCAAGAACAGAAAAAGTATAAAAGTGGGGGATAACATTATCCCCACTAAGGGTCCACACAAGTTACAAAAAGCCTCTGCTAACTTCAAAAGGTAAAAGGAAAAAAAAAAGGAATATTAACCTAGTAAACGAGTATATTACACTTTACACCATCTTTGTAATAGTAGCTAACTCGATTTAAGATGAAAGTATTTTGAAAATCAAAATGATTACATAAACTTTAAACATGCTTCACAAAATTATAAATAAAGTTTAAATCATCCCCAGTTCACCTTCTCTGGTTTCTTTCATCTCTTATTCTATCTTGAACCCTCTCCTAACTGTTAGCTACTAACCTTCTCCTAGACTTCTCTGGTTTCTTTCGTCTCTTCTTCTATTTTGAACTCTCTCCTAATTGTTAGCTACTAACCCTCTCCTAGACTTCTCTGGTTACTTTCATCTCTTCTCCTATCTTAAGACTACCCAGAAGTAGCATATTAACTTTTTCGACCTACTTCCTTTCTTTGTTTAGGATTCCTATGTCCATTAGCACAATGTTGGAGAAAATTATGTGGGACTTTCTTTGGAAAGAGGTCGATGAAAGGAAAGGGGCTCATCTAGTCAAGTGGGAGTTGGTGAGTAAGCCTTCATATAGGGGGTTAGGAATTGGCAACTTGAGACTGCTGAAGCCTTTGTTTCCACGAGGCCAATTCTTTGCGGGATAGGATAATAGCAAGCAAGTACAGTCCGCATCCCTTTCAATGGGTGGTCGGGGGTATTCTAAAGGTACTTCTAGGAATCTGTTGATAGACATCTTCAGGATTCCTTGTTTTTCTCAATTTGTTCATTGTTGAATGGGGATGGGAATGATATTTTCGGGAGGATAGGTGGCTTGGGGATCGTCCCTTCTGTTCCCTTGCCTTTACTACCTCTCTTACATGAGGCGTCGTTCGGTGGCTTTAGTTTTGCCTTCGCTAGGTAACAACTCTTCCTTGTTTCTTGATTTTCATCATCCTTTGTCTGATAGGGAGATGG
The DNA here is from genome assembly GCF_001995035.1 of Momordica charantia. Next base: position 3,237,401 of record NW_019104490.1, read on the forward strand.
GCAATTTCGTGTCCTTATTCGTCTTAATGGGGACTTTGTTGTTAATCCGGGACGGAGGTATTATCGTCTTCAGTCCCTCAATCTTCTAGAAAGATTTTTTTACAATTCTTCTTCTGGTTGACGTTGACCCCATCCCTCTTGCTGCTCTATTTTCTCTTCGCTATGGAAGGTTTAGATTCCAAAGACTATTATATTTTTTGCCTAGCAGGTTTACATGGCAGGTTCTGCTTTGAGCAGGCCCTAGTGTTGCATTCTTTGTTGGGCGCCGATGAGGATTTTGATCATCTCCTTTGATCTTGCTAGTTTCCTTCATCTGTCAGAGATTGTTTGCTTCATGCTTTTGGGTTCGCCTTCTGCGTGCCAAAGAGAGTAGTTTGATGTTGGAGGAGGTTCTTCACTACCCTCTATTTCGTGATAGGGGTCGGGTCAATTTCTTCAGCAAGCAGGTTTCTTAGCTGTTCTAGGACTTGTGGACCGAGAGAAATAACAAGATTTTTAGAGGGATTTAAAGTTCATGGGAGGATATTTGAACTCTGGCTTCATTTCATGTTTCCTTTGGGTTTTGGTGTCCAAAGCATTTGTAATTACATGATCTTACTAGATTGGAGGAGCTCATTTTTTAGTTTGGCTCCGTTTTGTAGGGCTGTTTTTTTTAATGTCCTTTTGTATTATTTCATTCTTCTCAATGAAAGTCCAGCCTTTAGAAAAGATAACCACATGAACAAACTCAGTCATACTTTCCTCGACTTTGATGGTAGCTTCCATTAAGTCAAGACGCAAGAGGGTCTTTTCAGCAATGTCGCAAAAGCTTCCACAATAATCTCCAATCAACTTGAAGGTCTCATCTTCTCGTCTATCTGAAGGGAGGTTCCGAATTTTTATCCATTTACTGAAGCTTCAGGTCTTTCGCTGAATCTGGGAAAAACAACTCTCATTGGAATTAATGTGGTAGAGAATCAGTTGCAAGCTAAGGCTGCAGTCCTTGGATGCAAAGTGGAACAGCTTCCCTTCTCCTACCTTGGTATACCCTTGGGAGGTAATTACAAGAAGAAATCCTTCTGGGCTCCGATAATTGACAAAGTAAGGCAAAAGATTGATAAGTGGCGGAATCTTACTTTTTCTAAAGGTGGTCGGCTAACGCTTGCTCAATCGGTCATTACTAGCCTTCCCTTTTACTTCTTCTCTGTCCTAAAAGCCCCCGCGAGGGTTATAAAAGACATTGAGCAGTTGACTAGGAATTTCTTCTGGAATGGAAGAACTTCAAAAGGCTCGTGCAGCCACCTAATTAATTGGGGAAAGACAGTACTCCCTATGCAGTACGGTGGTCTTGGGATAAGAGCTTTGCAACAGAAGAACAATAGCCTGCTTCTTAAATGGTTGTGGAGATTCACTCAGGAGTCGAATGCTTTATGGAGAAAGGTTATTGTGAGTATTTACGGGGAAGGACACGGTTGGGCTACTCTTCCTCCCAAAGGTAAAGCAAAAGGGAGGCCTTGGTTTGATATAATGAAGAATAGCAGTTTTTTTTCTAAATTCCTTGACTTCAAAGTGCGAAAAGGGAATCGTATCAAGTTCTGGTCGGATAAATGGCTAGGACAAAATGATCTCCAAAACTCTTTCTAGAACTTGTTTAATATCTCCACAAAGAAAGGGGCCACGGTGGCAGAGTGCTGGAATAGTGCAGAGAATGATTGGGACTTGGGATTCAGAAGGGGCCTCTTTGACTGGGAAATCGAAAGTTGGATATCGAAAGTTGGATAAGTCTAATTCAAGCTATTGATGTGGTGCGTCCAGGGGAAGGGGAGAATTGGGTGGGATGGTCTATAGGTAAAGGGGGAATGCTTTTGACTAGGTCAGCCTGTATGAAAATGGTGGATTGCACCTCCTTTTTGAAGTCTGCTCTTATTTAAGCAATCTGGAAATTTTCTTCACCAAGAAAAGTGAAGGTTTTCTTATGGTCTCTAGCACACAGAAGCTTGAACACCCATGAAAAGCTCCAAAATAAGTGCACAAACTGGGTGTTATCCCCCTCTGTTTGTAGCTTATGTATGGCCAACACCAAGTCAATTGACCATATGTTCATTTCACTGCTCGTTCGCGGCTCGGGGTTGGCTTTTTCTTATGGATATTTTTGGTATGTCAATTTGTTTACCAAGTCGTATAGATGACTGGCTAATAGAGGTTCTTCATGGTTGGAGTCTCCCTAAAAAAGCAAGGTTTTTGTGGAGGTGTGCTTCGAGAGCTCTCCTTTGGCATCTTTGGTTGGAACGAAATCTTCGAGTCTTTGAAGATAAGTCTTCCTCTTTTGAGATTTTTCGTAGAAATGTACAGCACACTGCCTCTTGGTGGTGCATCAACTATAGCAAATTCTTTTGTAACTACAACCTTGGCTTTGAACAATTGGAAAGTGATTGTGTAGTCCTTTTGGGTGGGGTTTCCTCTACCCTAGCCCCTTAAGTTGTTCCTTTTTGTTTTCCTCATGGAATATACAGGTTTCTTATCTAAAAAAAAAAGAGAATTTTTATCCATTTACCATAGGATGGAACAACTCGATTTAAAAGAGAGGTTCGTAGCTGCATTGTCTAAATATTCAAAATAAAGGCCCCACCTTGTACCAACACAGGATGGAGCATAGGACCCTAGCTTGTTCTTCATTTTCGCATCAAAGGAGAGCTCTAACAGGTTAGAGAGGGTTGAGGAAGCAAAATGCTAATATGTTCCAGAAGAGTCATCATGACCCTATGCCAATCATCATGAAAACATTTTCTAGGGACAACAATGGATTAGTTGAGCCTCTGTAGAGGCATGAGTAAAGGTCAAAGAAGGCTGTAGTGTGGAGGGAGCAATGCTAGAACTTTGGACCTTTTGACGATAATTTTTTGAAATCTCCTTGTAGGATAAGATAGGTGTGGCATTAATGAGGTTTTTCTTTGGGGCTGGAGGCTCATTATAGTATTTTGTTGATGCCTCCGTTGGTATCCAACTTTGTAATCTTAGCCAGATTTCCTTTCCTATTGAAATATTTCTCAACCCAAAGGGTATGGTCATCAATACGAGTTTTCTTAAAGATTTTCTGATCCAGAGGAACCATGAGGAGGGTGGAGAAAACATCAGCAATCCAAGAAAGGGAAGAACAGTGGATAGATATGAAAAAAGTACGGTCCTTTGTCGTTTCTATGATCTTTATTCTTGAGCCTCTTAATCTCTTATCCACTTCGAAATTCATCAGCAACCCAAGAAAGGGAAGACCAGTGGATATATATGAAAAAAGCATGGTCCTTTGTCATTTCTATGATCTTTATTCTTGAGCCTCTTAATCTTTCATCCACTTCAAAAGTCTAATGCTTCCTACCAATCAAAACAGAGTGGGTAGGGCAGTGAGAAGTCATGTTCAACAGTTCTGTAGCTACAAAAAGGAACCCTGGTGCACTAGAGGGAGGGAGAAAGGAAGAATGAAGGTGGCTGATCAAGGAGAAGGAAAGGACAGGGAGCCCCATCCCAAACTTCCTTTTTTAACGTGTTCTTATTCAAAAAGACAAAATAACTTTTGGGACAGAATAAAGGTGATATTATAATACAATTTCAGTCTTATTTTCTTGCATGAGATTGAAATTGGTTCCTAYCATATTCCATAAGTTTCTGATTACCACACATTGTAAGATAAGAAGCTAGTTTCCGTTAGCACTCAAGAAATTAGCGAAATCATTGAGATCCTGGGCATTGAAATATTAATAAAATACCTAGTACCTCCTCACTATAAACTGTTCAATATTAATATTAATAGACTATTAAATATCAAACCTCTGGGGGCTCCAACAAACTATCGCCAATCTCTTCAAGAACTTCTGCGGCTGCATTATCATCAACTATCTCCCTTCGGCGCTGCAAACGCCGAGTTTGGATTAAAGCATGAAAATGCTGATCAACAGATTCTTCAAGAATATTATCGAGCATATTTTTATCAAAAAAATAAGGAGTGTACCTGAATAACAAAATGAAAATACTGAAGATAAAATATGCAAAGAAAAACTTTGATAAGGAAACAAGATGTAATAACATCATAGAACATGAAAAGAAAAATGATCAAAGGGCGAAAAATGGTGCAAACGGAATCCTCTTGAGCTTCTAATTCCAAATTCAAGTAATTTCAAATAATAAATCAACCTACTAAATGGACCTAATTGGCAACTAAAAAAACAGAGAAGGGCCAAAGAAAAAGGAAAGAATAGAGCAAATTGTTCCTACATAAGGGGGTTTTGTTGGTTATAAACTAATAAGATAACAAATATCTGTGCTTTTTTACAAATTGTAAATAAGATGGATATATTTTTCTAAAGATGCAAATTATCTTGCCGTGAAAGGGTTATTCCTTTGGGAGGTTTTTTTTCTTTCATTCATGCTTCTCCGTATTGTGTTCTAACTAAACTAGCTTTTCCAACCCATCTCTTGAAATTTAACATTGTCTTACCAACATACTCTCTAGGGTAATTAGTAAATACTAAGTTTCTCTTCTTTTAACTATTTTTTTTTTTTTTATCTAAGGTAAGGGTACAATTTTTTTTTTCCTTTTTGGTGAAAAGTCACTTTCAAGAAGAAGAATGAAAGAATACAAAAGGGCATAAGTACAGCCCTAGAACAGCATAGTAACTTTTGACATAAGAAAATGACATACCACTTTATCCCATCAGTGGTTGCTATTGCAATATCCAAGTTTTGGGCACTGAACACAGGAACACCATCAATCCTTTTGCTTCCACCATTTTGAGGTAGCCCTTTAAGAAGCTTGTTTGCTGCTTTAACCTACATTGGAGAAGCATTCAAGGGCAAAGGGCAAAAGTAATTGTCACAACGTTCTAGCTGGGGGTATTCTCTAGCATACTTGTAATATTTTTTATGTTTTCTGTATTGATGGAAGTGTTTCTAGCTTCAGATAAGAAAATTCATACTTGCTTCTCACTCGGAATGAATTGAAATAAATGAGGTTTTTCCTGCATGGTTCAAGTCAAGACATTAGAAGTTAGATCATGGAAGACAACCAACAGATCTTCAGCAGATTTTGGAAATTATAGTACAACCATGTATCAGTTCGAAAACCAAACATGTTTGTATAATGTACTACAACCTCTTATGGATAATCTCATGAAAATGCCAAAATGAACTGATAACATTTATTTTCAGACAGAATGTATTCTTTTTTCCAAAAGTAGAATAATTACACAAAGAGTTAGACAAAAAACACCCAGAAAAAATATGAATCTTGGCCAAATCAGCCAATTCCTCCCACCTTTTTACTTAGACCTCAAGGCACATACGTACAGCCTATTGAACAAGATTTTTTTTCAAGTAAGGTCATTCCTCCCACCTTTTCTTGTTAAATATTCTAGAGTTCTATTCCATCCAAATATCCAATAAGAATAACTACATTTACCCACAAAATTTTCCTTCTCTATTTAAGGTCACACATAAATTGAATAAGAGAATTCCTGTTTGTCCCATAGCCCATGATATATGAAATTGTTCCAACAAAAATTCCCAACATTTTCTTTGTAACAGCAGTGAAAAACAAATTTCCAACAGTTTCTTCAGTTTTAAGACATAATAAACACCAGTTCAGTTGAAGATTTTTTTTTTTCCAGTTGAAGAATAAAGTTGAGGCTTTGGCCAAAGATGGAGAAAGGCTGCTTGTCCTCTACTAATTTCTCGGTTCTGATCAATGGCCGGCCTCAGGGGAAATTCGTAGCAAACCGAGGTTTAAGAACAGGCGACCTGTTATCCCCTTTCCTCTTTACCCTAATCGGTGACTCTTTTAGTAGGATGCTCCATTTATGCTGTTAAAGGAGATTAATCAAGGGTTTTTCGATCAGCATAAGACGGGTAGAAACTTCTCATTTGCAATATGCAGACAATACGATAATCTTCAGTCCGGATCAGAAAGGTGTCCTCTCAAATTGGTGGTTGGTGATAAATATCTTTCTTTTACCCTCAAGTCTTTCCCTAAATCTTGGAAAAACTGTGCTTATAGGCATAAACACATATGAATACTTCAAGGTCCAACGTTTATGAACTAGGATGTAAGGCAGAGAGTCTACCATTTTCCTATTTGGGAATCTTGCTGGGAGGTAATCATAGAAGAATCTCTTTCTGGGAGCCTTTGGTGGATGAAGTTCAGAAAAAGATAGATAAATTGAGGAATTTAACCCTTTCAAAGGGTGACAGTCTAACGTTGTCACAATCAGTTATTAAAGTCTCACCCTTTATTATTTCTCAATTCTCCAAGCTCTGCTTGGAGTTATCAAAGAGATAGAAAGCTGACAAGAAATTTCTTCTGGAATGGGGGCTTCATAAAGGCCATTGTAATAACTTAGTGAACCTCCCTCCCTTTACAGTACGGGGGACTTGGAATCGGAGCCTTACAACAAAAAAAAAACAGCCTCCTTAAGTGGTTGTGGAGATTTACGCAGGAGACCAATGCTCTAGGGAGGAGGGTGATAGCTAATATCTATGGAGAAAATCTATATGATTGGTCTACTCTCCCCCAAAGGCAAGGCTAACGGGAGACCTTGGTTCGATATAGCAAAAAATAGTACTTTTTCCATAGATTCTTGATGTTTAAGGCTCAAAATGGGGAGAGAATTAGTTTTTGGAATGATAAATCGATAGGATACAGCACCCCACGTGACACCTTTCCGAACATCTTTAGTCTCTCCACAAAGTAGAATGCGACTGTTGCTGATTGTTGGAACGAGGAAGCAAAGGGGGAAGTTGACAGTTGGATGGACTTCATTCATATTTTGGATGTTGTGCGGCTTGGAGAAGGGATAAGGCATTGTGGTTACTAGAAAAGGAAAAGGTGTTTCCTACTTATCTGAGGCTGGTGGAGTGCACCCCTTTATTGAAGTCCCCTCTCATTACCTCCATTTGGAAATTTAAAAGTCCAAATAAAGTCAATTCTTTGGTCTTTGGCCTATAGAAGTTTAAACACTCTTGAGATTCTCCAGAGGAGTGCAGAAACTTGGCTCTCTCTCCTTCAGTCTGCAGCCTTTTCCTCATGAGTTAACTAGTCCATTGACCACCTTTTCATCCACTATCCGTTTGCTGCTTGGAGTTGGTCTTTTATGCTCGATAGTCGATACCTTTGGCACTTATGCTTGTTTTCCTAAGCAGATTGATGGGTGGCTCATGAACTGCTAACGGGCTGGTTTTTACCTAGAAAAGTCAGGTTTATTTAGAATTGTGCTATGAGGGCTCTTTTGTGGCCTTATGCGGGGAAAGAAATCGTCGTATTTTTTAAGATAAGGTCTCTACTTTTGATACTTTTTTAAAGAGTGTACAGCACACTATTTCTGGTGCCTCAATTACAATAAATTTTTTTGTAACTACAATTTTTCTATATTTTTAAACTTGTATAGCACTTTTGGGTGGGATTCTCTCTACCCAGCCCTTAGGTTGTTTCCTTTCCTCTTGCTTAATATACAGGTTTCTTATCAAAAAA
>NW_019104490.1:3245067-3260266 GCF_001995035.1 Momordica charantia
TTTTATTCTTTTGAGATAGAAATTTACTTCTCATTGTTGATGAAAAGTTTAACAAAATACAACCTAACTATCCACCTCCATGGGAGTTGACAAAAAACTACCCCAACTCAGCTTGTATTATCTACACACACACCCAAAAGACAAAGGAAAAAAGAAGAGGAGGAGGAAAGGTATAGTTAAAAAAAAGCATTAGATATAGAACACCAAAAAGAGCAATGGAACTTGGCCAAATCCGAATATTAAAAAGAATATATATGTAAATTAAGATTGTATCACAAAATTAGTGAAAAGACGATACTAACAAATAAAAGTTAAACACTACATAAGTTGTTAAGTTCACATAAGACAAATGGTCTGAGTAAGAACACCGAAAAACTTCTATCATTGAATTTGAGATAGCAACATGTTGTAATTATTATTAATTACCAATCATCTAATTGAAAATCACGATACAAAGTGAGTGATCTTGAGTCATGACCGATAAATCCTGAGTCAATATTAGTCCGAATCAGGTGGATATAGTCAAAGCCAGCTTCAATCACTCTATTTTTTTAATAAAAGAATTTTATTCCTATTGTATCGTGTTCCCCATTAGTCACATGTTAGAGACAAATATGATTAGGCCAAATTGGACAGTTTTTGAACCATGCCATATGGCTTAAATTTCCAAATAATCCTCACCTCTACCCTATAACCACCACACCATTAAGTGAAACTGTTAGGCCACCCATTGTGAAGACTTATCCTAGGAAGGGTAGAAGGGGAATTGTACTGGGGACAAAAGAATGATGTGAGCGAATAAAAGGGATAACGGTATGGGAGTGGGGCCCAGTCTTGTAATAGGGCAGTGAGCAGTAGAAAAGGAATGTGTAGCGAGTGAGGAGGATCAGTCTAGTTTTGAGTGCTGAAAGGTAGTAAGGGAGAGAATACCCACCCTCTCGAATAGGTGGGTAAGCTTTGTATCGCCTGGGGGCTATTTTCTTCCTTTTAATACCAAAAGTGAGACTAATCCYCATGTTAATGATGAAAAACCACCACTCAACCCAAAAGCTTAAGCTGATGGGTTGGGTAAATTTAATTCATTTATGGATATCTAACACTCCCCCTCACTTGTGGGCTTGGAAAATTGCAACACCTAACAAGTGGAAATCATAATAAATGAGGAGGAAACATGCAGGGGTTCGAACACAGGACCTCCTGCTCTGATACCATGTTAAAAATGAATAAACCACCACTAAACCCAAAAGCAGTTTTTGGGTTGGGTAAATTTAATTCATTTATGGATATCTAACAAAAAACAATTTCATTGATGAATCAAATGTACTTACACACCTGACACCATAATAAAACTATTAAAAAACTAAAAAATATAATATATATTTTCCAAAAGAAATATACAAGTAAATGGAATATAATAAAAGAGGGTGATAAGTGAAGCTCCGTAAGCAGGGGATAAAAGGAAAAGGAACCTTAGTACATCTAAAATTCCAAAGTTGACAATGCAACCAATAAATAAATATTGGGCCACCAATATTAAATTTAGTACCTTGAAATGCTCGTATGCTAAATCAAGACGGCATGCACCCACCACAGCACTTGGAATATTCAACCGCTTAACGTATGTAACTAAGAAGCAAATAGTTGGGGTCAGGGTATAATGCATAATGGCTGAAGTTAGTTGATAAACTTAAAGATGCAAACTAAAGACAAAATGCGACAGGGATGCTCCAATACAAACTGGTCTGCCATTCTGGTAACACCACCTTCAAAAAACAGAATAGCCCATGAAATTTCAATGATTTGAAATGTTTTTGATAAATGTCAAGATAAGTTGCTTACATTAGAAACAAGGTAATGCTGGTTTGAAAATTTCATATTCTTCAATGTAGTTTGTTCAAAATGCATTTGGAAGTCCAGAAGTATATAAGTCACATAAGCACTGCAAAAGAAATGAAGATAAATAGTAGCATCAACATAAAAATTTAACGAATTGATACCTGCATCGCCCAAATCAGTAAAGAAGCGGAATATGGGGCCATTTCTCTCACTCTTAGTAATGGTTGAGAACATCTTCTTAAGCCACTCAGGGGTTCTAAAAGAATGGAATCAACAAATAAGAGATGGCACTTGGAAGGGTTATTTACTTAGAACAGCAGTTATAATTAATAGCAAGACGGCAAATTCATTTTCTTTCAGTTTCAATAACTAAAAATAATTTAAGCAAAACTAAAAAATCAAATCAACACTGTGTTTCTCAAAATTTCATCAGCCTAGCAGGTATTACAAGTACAAGTACTGTCATCATCATAACAGATATTGAATTGGTATATGTTGTAACTTATAAAAACAACCAGTTTAAGTCATACAGAAGATTAAACCAACGTGCCACCCCAGATTGATGGTAATTATTTTTCTTATAGATAAAATATAAATTATATAAGTGGAAAATCAATACAAAAAAGAAAAGACAAGTTGGAAACATAATAGCCCAACAAGTTTTACAGGAGGAGTTTTAATCAACCCAAAAAGAAAAAGAAGAAAAAAGGTGTACCTTCAAAAACCTCTATGGACAGTGCGCCATAAAGAGCCTAAAAAATCACAAAGAATTCAACGACCATTTAGATCTTTATATATTACTAGATGTCCTCATAGTTTTCCCATCCAACGTTCCCATGATAAGGCCTTAATGGCATTATTCTGTTAAAGTTTTACTTTTCATCCTAATAATGGCCATAAACTAACCATTCCTTTCAATGCTCTCTCCTGCCTCTCTCTCCCCCTGTAACCTCACTCCCCTCCCTCTCCTTGCCTTCCCTACCCTTTCCTGACCTCTCCTCTCTCCTTTGATCATCCCCTATTTCTCTTTCCAATCCTTTTTATCAACCCTTATCCACTACACTGACCTACAAGAGTTGTGATTACAGTCAACATTAAGTTACAATGGAAAAAGCTTTTCTCCAGATAAGTAGACAAAAAATTTAGAGGAAGTAGAGCTAGGATGGTAGAACATAAAAGAAACAACTCTTCCTTCCTACTCTTCCTTCTCACTTCACTAGGACTCCCTCGTTTGGTTGGAAGGTTGCTTCAAAGCCCCTCACCCACAAGTTCTTCAAGGAGAATAAAAGCTTAGACTACGTAGCTGAGATTGCCAAACTTGAAGTAAATGGAAGTAAAAGCAAACACTTGGTCCCCTCTAGAGATGATAAAATGGTCGGCCTTCTTTCCCCATTAATAAATTTTTCTTACCACAGTACAGGTCAAATTTCAAATTGCCAAAAAAAAAAAGATTGGCCAGAATAACAACAAACCACTTTCCTGTTCTTTGAGTTAGGTGAGCTTTAACGGGATCCTCCCCCCTCTAGATTTGGAAACATGTGGCTTATGCATCCAGGTTACTCTCTTTTGATGGAAAATTGGTGAAAAAACAACACCCTTCTTGGTTCGCCAAGACATGGTTCTACAATAGAAGTCAAAGGGCTTAAAAATGTGCTCAAATCATGGAATAATCAACCGCTTCCCTCTATTTTGGCAAAAGAAGTCCTTTGTGCTAAATGTGCAAAATCAAACACTTGGAGGGTGAGAAAAACACTGCTTTCTTACATCAACTGAAAGCTGCCAGAAAATGAAACATTCATCTATGAAATTCTCTCTAGAAAGGGCATCGGCCTTCTCCCAATCCTCCTCATAACATTAACGATCCTATCTTTACCCTAGACAACCTTTATCTTGAGGCTATTTTTTTTAAGTCGTGGCCACTCTCTGGAGATGCATGATGAGGCCCCCATCAATTTGCTATGAAGCGCAAAGAGCTAAATTTCTTCAAGCAGGCCCCTTCTTAGCTTTTGGTGCCTGTTGTAGCCAATCGAAGCATATAGATCCGTAAATCGCTTTCTTGAGCTTGCATACCATGTTAGGATTCCTGGGAGAAGATCAGCCTGGAGTTGGAGGAGGCTGAATAGAAACAGATTCTTGAAAACCCTTAAAAGCTAAAAGCTATAAACTCTTTAGGTACAAATAGTGGTCATCGATCAGTTGAAGTCAATTTTGGGCTCCAACCGAGGACGACCACCGACAAATAAGTTTTCATCGGTTGGAGCTCGTCGGTGTTTGAAGATCCTACAACTCCGAGCAACCGACTATACCTGCAGTCAGTCGGTTTTGGTCGGTTTAGAGATGAAGTGGGGACGAGAAACGAAAAGAATAACAGAGGCGGAGGAAGAGAAATAGGGAAAAAAGAGAGAGAATAATGGAGAAGAAGATGAAGGCGAAGACGAAGACGAACCTAGATAAAAAAAAGAGGAAGATATGAGAGAAGAAAACCAGAGAAGGAAAGAAGAAAGAGGGAGACAGAAAGAAAGAAGAAAGGAATAGAAGCACCAACGGCCGCCATGGTTTCAAGTTCTCAACTTCTTCTACATCTCTTCATCTTTATAAATTGATTTTCACAAAAGAAAGAAAATGAGATGGGGAAAGGAAAGAGATGAAAACTACGAAGCACTAAGAAGAAAAGATCGGAGAGGGGTGAGAGAGTAAAGAAGATTTTGAAAAAAAATTAACGCATTGGAAAACCAAGCAAACTGCAACGCATTTAATGATTTTTTTTTTTTTGAAACAACATTTAATGGTATTAATTATTATTAATATTATTATTTTTTATATATTATGTTTAACATATTCAATCGGTTTCGGTCGTAAATAACATATCCAACCAAACCAACCGACAACGAGTCGGTTTCTATTTTGAAAAACTAACTCCAATCAACCCATTTATCAAACCGAAACAACGTCGATTTTGGTCAATCAGATCGATTTTTTGGAATCTTTTATTCACCCCTACGTACTAATGAGTCCCCTAGATCATATGGTTCAGCAAAATTCTTTAGAAAGTCATAGAATATCCTCAAGATCAACATCATCAAGGTCCCAACATTTTTTTTTTAATAAAGGAGCTATCAATGCTAGCTCAAAAAAACTTGTATATGTCTCATTCCTAAGGAAGCTTAAAACACTGAATGACATATGACCTATTCCTTCTGCAAACAAAATCATTGCCAAAGTTCTCTCAGAAAGGCTAGTAAAGATACTTACCCTCACTAATCACTATTTCTGAATACCAATCAGCTCTTGCATGAGGCGGATCGATCCTAGACACTTGTCTTGTTAATAAGCTTATTAAAGAAAGAAAAGGAAAGGTTTAGTCTTGAAGCTCGACCATGAAAAAGCCTTAGACAAGGTTGGTTGGAATTTCTTGGAGTTCATCCTTCAAGCCAAGGTTTCAAAAGTAGATGGAAAAATTGTATTTGGGCCTACCTACATATCTATCATAAGCTCCTAATCATCATTATTGGCAAACTGAGAACCCCGAGGCCAAGGACGGGGTCGAACCGTCATTCCAGGATTATACATTTCCATTATGTCACTCCCTTCATTCTTGTGGAAAATTGGGCTAAGAAGACTCCTTTCTCAAGATTCTCCTTTAAGTTTGGTAAAGGATTTTCTCTCAAGAATGACTTTCTAAATATTAATCAACTTCAATTTGTGGATCATATTATTCTCTTCTCTACAGTTGATAAGGCATGCCTAAAAAATCCCTTCAAAGTCATCAAAATCCTTGAGGAAGCTTTCAATCTCAACATCAACCCATTCTAAATCTGTGCTAATGGGAATTAATTGTGATATCTCTAATGATTACTTGGCTTCTTTTTTTGCTCACGAGGGTTCACAGCCAAGCTGTAACTCAGAACTTCCCCCAATTGAAATCCCTGTTTATCTTCCTTTTGAGTACCCCTATTATTGAGAGAATTGAGAAAACGCTTTAAAATTGGAGGAGATATTTTTTTTTTGGGGCGAGCGCAGGTGCCCCTGAGTATAGGAGAGCAAAGCTCCAACTCTATTTCTCAAAAAAATAATAATAAATAATGGAGGGAATATTTTCTATTAGAAGAAGGTTGCATCCCCAACCCCCAATATAAAACAACTTAAGAAATCTTCCCACTTATTACGCCTCTCTTCCACATACCCATGAAGGTGGCTAATTCCATAATAAACATTTTAGGGGCTTCCTTTGGAATGGGGCAAAAGTAAAAGAAGGTACTTGGTTAATTGGGCAAAAGTCCAACTCCATTAGAATGAAATAGGCTTTGCATCAATAATTTGAAGCAAAGGAGCCTTTCTTTTCTTGCCAAATGGCTTTAGAGATTTCATCTTTAAAATAATGCTTTACGGAAGTAGGCAATTATTGCAAAATATCAAGCTACTCATGAAAATTTGGCTCGGATCCTTCTCCATGAACTCCTCAAGGCTCAAAGGAACTTTGGAAAGCTATCTACGAGGTACAAACTAAAGGAACTTTTCTCATAAAGAATCAAGAACATGATTGGAATAGAAGCTGCAACTAGTTTTTGGGAGGATTTGTAAATTGAGGCCCCTATTTCAGTGGTTTTACTGAATATATTTTCCTTGGCCACCCACAATTCTCTCCTATTCAAGAAAGTTGTATTTCTGGCTTCTATATGTGGGATCGAATCGTGGCGTATGAAGGAATCTATCGGAGATGAAAAACAAAATGGACTTCTCTTATCTAGATGCTCTCTTCTTTTTCTTTCAAGGACCATCCAAACAAATGGCATGGTTGGTAGATAAGATGGGCTGATTCTCTTGTAAAGTAAGCTTGAAAACCACTCCCCCTGCCTCTCAATTTGGCATGGTAAATTTCCTAAGTATCAAAGAAAGTTAAATTATTTTTGTGGAAACTCGCATCTGGTAGTATGATCGCAACAACAATACAACATTCAACAGAGGCTCCATCTAGATGCGTTTCACCAGGATGGTGAACTATGTAATGCTCATTGAAGTGTTTAGCTCACATGTTAGCTTTGTGTAATGCAACCCAAATTAAGAAGTCAAGTCTATTGATATTGAGTTTGCTTATCCCATACTAGGAGTCGCTAATCCTACAGGCTAAAAAAACCAAAGTTGCATAAACGTAAACTTACGAAACGTAACCCTTATACTACATCTTAACTTTTAGGATCATAAACCCACGAACCAAATACAAGTTATATAAACTCAAATTTTTTTAACCATTCAAACATAACGCACATAAACAGACTTCCCAACCACAGATTCATAAAGCTAAGTTTATTAAAACAATGAACCATACATCTCATATTACTTAACCTCCGTAATTTTAAACCTAAACAGCCATGATTGGCTGCCGATTAATAAAATCAATTGTTACCCTCTCCAACCCAGCTTCTTTTTTTTGGGGAGAAACAGACTCTCCAACCCAGCTTTAATATCCATTCTTGCAAGATAAACTATCAGTCTAAACTAGTCACGAAGAACCCAAATAAGAAAACAATTTAGATTCAATCTTAACAGCAACCAGAGATAGAGGGGAACCTCTTGGAAATGAATGGAATGTCGAAGTGGGTCGAGACTGCCATCAGACCAGTCCCAGAAAGGTCGCACATACTGAAGACCTGGCCAACAAAGGCGGGGCCGCCAGATTTTCCATCCGAATTGAGCCCCGAAATCCTGAGCGTGGACGGAAAACCGGAGCTAAACTCGGCCGATGACGGCAAACCCTTCACAGCCGCAGATTTCGAGGAATCATGGCCATGGTGAGCGGACTCAAAACCTGAATGGGGGACAAATTGGGGTTTACGAGAGGCTGGAAATGCGACTGGAATACATAGCCTGGAAGAGGATGGCTGCAGTGAAAATGGCGGAATGGATTGGGGATTGGCGAAAAGGGAGCAGATGTTGGAGGTCGCTGAGTGGAAGAAGTGGGTTATGGATTGAATTGGGAGCTGTTCGTGGCGGTCGTTGGGAGGTTCAATCTGAAAGGCCATGAAAGCTTCACAAAATTTCTTCTGATGCGACCTGCTAATGCTATAGTTTAGAATCTTACCATTTTCACTCTGGCTTCGACTTTCGAGAACGCGAGTGGGAGAGGATGAGGATTATAAAAATAAAATAACTTTCAAATAATAACCCTCAATTTATAATATCTATCTCACTATATACTATTTTTTAGAGAAAAATATGTAAATTGTTTTACACTTTTCCTTTTTTTTTTTTTTCCTCCCCGGTAGCTCACTGTGTTTTGGTCGGAAATATATATTGCATAAGTTGGCTTCTTTTAGATCCATTTTAAAATACATGGAGAATTTTACTTTAGTTAACACATGTTACCTTACATCGGATTAAATTACAAATTTGATTTTTATGTTTGGATAAGGTTTTAAAAGTTTTAATTTAGTCTCTATCATTTGATTTAGTTTCAATTTATTTCCTATAATTTTAAAAGTTTTAATTTCGTCCTTTAATTTTAGTTTGATAATTTAGTTGGGTTAAAATTTTATGTGTCATCCCTAAATTTTGTTTTATCCTATTAAAAAAACCTACAAATTTTGTTTTATTTTTTATTAAACTCTAATTAAGTCAACTGACATAATTAATCAAATAGTAAATTATCACTAAAAGAAAAAAATTGTCAATATGATATTGGTAACCACATAGATGATTCATGGTGTTTGAATAAATTATAGTTACCAAATTAAAATTAAGTCAAACCATAACCAAGTAAATTAAATCTTCATTCAAATTACCTTTCATTTTTCTATTAAAAAAAAGTTTCCAAAATAAAAAACCAATAGTATTAATTTTTTTTTTAGTACTACCATTCGATCTCGTTGTTGGGAGAAGGGTAAAATCTAGGAATATTATGCTAGATGGATAAAACTAAAAATATAATCAAAATTAAATTGAAATTTAAAACATAAGAGTCAAAGTATAGTTGAACATTAAATGGCATTCATCTATTTATTTTCTCGAAGGGGTAGGTTTAAATCTTCCTACCTATTTATCATACTAAGTAAATAAGAAATAAGAAGAATGTTTCAGTTATAACCGTTGAAATTAATTTAAGTAAATAAAGATTCAAGATAAACTAAGCTTTTATTGAGGATAAATAAAATAATATACAAGAGCCATACAAAAGAACAAGCCCAATAAAAGGGACCAACCTATAAAAGGAACTCTAATACAAAAGAACTGACACCTAAGTAATTAATTACAAGAAATCTTAGAAAATTATATCCGCGGAGGGTATTAAATCTAACAAGCTTCCACCCTAAAATTTCTATTATTCTTCTCCATCCAAATACCCCAAAAAAATAAAAGGGAAAAAAATCATGTTCATTTTCCTCGTGGGATCCACTGTATTTAGATTTCTGCTGAACTGGGCATAATAAAAAACTAATATATACATTAATTTTATATATTTTCGAATTATTTGTGATTTTGAAATTTTAAAATTTATTGTTGAGATGTTGTGAACTTATTAAAATATATTTACATTTTAATACTTAAAA
The DNA here is from genome assembly GCF_001995035.1 of Momordica charantia. The sequence goes on from NW_019104490.1 coordinate 3,254,448, forward strand.
TAATTGGACTAAGATGAAATACTATATTAGGTGGTTTAAGAAATTTTACTTTAAATGAGGATTTTTCTCCGTAGAGATATAACCCCATAGATGGAAACTCACTATTCGAAATTAAGCATTTAATTAGACATTTATTTTATTGAAATTTTATTTTTTTAGAAAATAAAAATAAGCAAAGAATAATTCTTAATAGAAACTCAAGCTCCGTGAATTCGCAACAAAGAATAATCCCTGTAAAATATAATGGAAAATTTTGGAGATTGAAATAGGGTGGAGATAGAGATGTGAAAGGTTTCTCCGTCCCCACCACACCTCGTGAACACTCTTAGTGCCACAATAAGTTTTTATATTTGTGCTCCAGGCACGTATTAACTGAACCAATTTACATAGGTTTTGACACAGCAAACCACACTATTGTTCAAGCAACTCTAACTAATTAACATTCTCATTAACTACATGTCCCTTTTTAGTTTTCTCAAAACGTCTTTAAAGGTAACCAAATTCATCGAATAACTATTTTATGGTATTGTCTTTGCAAAGAATTTCTTCCTAGGCCAAGATCCTATATATGCATCATGTCGCAATAGCACTTCTTTAACACGGCCAAAGCGATTCTGCGGCACTTGCTTCAGCTCAAATAAGGAAGTCAGTCGAGAAAAATCGTAAGTCACGGTCAATCTCGATCAATGGTCTAGCCTCCGATCATGTTTTGTGAGAAAATTGGTTGTAGAAAACGTTATAGAGAAAAACTGTTAAAAACATCTTTAAAACAAGTATTGTAGACATTGGATGCAAGAAAGTTTGATTGCAATAAAATATACAAAACTTGGTCGGGGGAGGTTTGATGGCTACTTGATCCCCCTATAGTACATACTAAAACATTTTTTGGTGTGGTAGGAGTAAACATGCAAAGTGATAATGGGTCACTCGGTGGCCTAGATGCCCCGTGTGAACTTCGATTGGCTTGAAATTTGACATGCTTACGTATCTTACCAATACATACCTAGTTCCAAAGCCGCTCTGTCAAATTCCTCCTACAACCCAAAAAATCCAATACAAGCAAAACACACTAGAAAGATTTAAAGACATGAAAATAAAGCGAGTGGTGAGGATGGTTTAAACATGCAGCCATCGATAACACACCCTAGACAAGCATACCCACAACACACTACACAAAGAGTTACAAGAAACTTGAATGAAGATCATTTATGGGGAGGTTAAAGCACAAATTTTAAGGAAGTATTCTAGCTAACAATTTAATTCATCTCTCTTGGAGAGAAAAAAAACACATTTGTATTGTAGATGGCTATCCATACTCTCTTCACGAAGGTAAGAAAAATGGTTTGGGCCAAAAGTTCATTTGAGTAGAATCATTATATACATAAGATAATCAATTGCTTCAAAATAATTTTAGCAATAATCGACCTGAACTTAGCTCAGAGGTAAGGTAAATGACATCTACTTCTTCTTTTGAGATCGAAAGTTCAAACTTAAAAATTATTCTAATTTATCGATCAGGATAATAATAGAGAATAGATTCCTTGCCTCAATTCTATCATCAACTTATCCATATAAATTTGGATCGATTTGTCATGTCCCAATATAGTTTGTTTTTGACCATTTTCTAACTCTCTTTAGAGCCAATATGATATATTGATTGGGTTTGTAAGGTGAATGTGTACATTAAATTTGTAAATATTATATATAGAAAATATATTCGTATAAACTGAAACAATATATAGAATATGTAAAAGCACAATGCAAATTTCCTTAGGGTAGATTTTTGCCCATTACACAAGTAATACAGAGACCAAGAAAGTGAATGAAACTCGTCCAGAAATTTAAAGAAACTAATAACAACAACTAGAAGACCAAAGGAGAGGGATTCTATATAACTTTTTTATATTCAAAATAAATTTGGGAATGTGAGGACAGAAAGAGGATTTGAAGAACAGATAAGAAAAACATGATAAGAAAAACATAATCGTTGTGTCGTGGAAAAACCACTACTTTAGAATCGTCTACATGTTGGTTGCTCCCCAAAGTTCATACAACACTCTTCTCAAACGTGCATTCATCAGAGAGGATTCAAATCGACCATTTCAGAAGAAAAGAAGGAAAGTGGTTCATGCCAAAACTTTTTTTTTAGATATATGGTTTTTGAATTAAGATCAAGACCAAAACGTTGAAGAAGAAGAAGAAGAAAAATGTTTTCCTTTTTATGAAATTAATTTTAACGTTTTTTAAATCAAAGAAAATTAATTTCATTAATTAGAAGGTTTTCCTTTTCCTTGTCCGGTTGAAATAAAAAGAAATAAAAGGATTAAAACTTTTTATTTCTTATTTTTGTAAAAATGCGAGTTACTAAACCCAAATCCGCTCGTCTGAACAGTGGCGCATGTATGAAGAGATGTTCTGAATAAGAAAACAATAGCCAATTTGATCTAAGAACCCTTATGGATATGCAAACCCCTAGATCACAAATGCTAAAACCCTCAAATCGAGATGATGTCAACCCAAGGAAAAAGTTAGAATGAATTTACCTTGATGATCAATATCAAAAAAAGAGAAAACTTGTTTCTAAACTCAAGATTCGAACCACTACACAAGATAGCTTGATCAAAACTACTTGAATGATTCTAGCATGCAAATCTAACACTCAAGAATTGCAAAGAAAAACAAGCTCTAGGCTTTTTGAAGCAAAATAGCAACTTTCATTCAATTATCAAAATCTGTATTTCAAAGGAAACAAACTAGGTTATTTATAGCCTCCGAAACAACCTAAAAGTAACCTAAAGGCATTTGAAAGGTTGTAACTCCCAATACATGATGGTCATAATATCTACTAGCTAAAATGTAACTTAAAACATATAAATAAAATGTTTAAAACTGAAAATAGAATAAAAAAAGGTTTAAATCCAAGAATTGAAGTCTTGGTCACCCTTCAAAGTCTTTGTAACCTCTCAATTATAAATGAAGCTTCACTTGAAGTAGTTTGAAATATAGTTCCATTAATTGATGGATAACTTGCAATAAATGAAGCTTGAGATACACTTAAGTTCATTTAATGCAACTTCAGTTCCTTGAATTGAACTTGGCTTTGTTGAATGCAACTTAAGTTAAACTCCACTTCAACTTCAGCTCYTTTAAATGAACTTAGAGTTCATTTAATGCAACGCCTCCCTTAAGCTCTACTTGGAAGATATTGACTTGAAAAGTTTCATCTCTCTCTTGATCATCCCTTGCCGAGCTCACCAAGTATTGAACATGAGTAAGTAAAGTTTTTTGTAGTTTCTTGGCTCTTGATCTCGTTATGGGTCCTTGAGGCATGATAATGGTGCTTCCTTGGTTCACATCATGTTCTGAACTCACTCTAAATATCTAATACAAACCCACTAAAAAAATTATCATACAAAACTCTCTTAGTTCCAATAAAGTTTTGTTATTCCTAACAGATAACACAACTTCAAAGTACAAAGTGCACCCTACTTGGATTCCATAACTTTTCAAAATAAATGGTCATCTTGGGAATTTTGGAGACTCATTCCAATAATTCCAAACATGATTTTTGCTAATTGACTAACTAATCTTATTAAGCAATGTCAAAGTACACATCTGAGCGCACTAATTATATGAACAATACAGGACCCACTAGATATAATGTCTCATAAAGTTTGCTCAAACCATGTTTTTCCAACCGTCCCAAATACTTTTCATTGAAAAGTCACTTTTGAGACCTTAGAATGTTTATCACATAGTCACCCACAAAATTCCTCGCAAAAATTAAAAAGTGTCCCTGAAAGTTTCAGCAACGTGACTAGCTTGGTCGCTAGTTTCGCATCTTCTCAAGTATTTCCGACGTTTTAATTTTATGCGTCGCTAAAATTAAAGTTAACTTTCAGAAATGAATCCCCGTCGTCTCCAACGACACATATATACATCACGAGATAATTGAGTTTCAGCAACGATATAAATAATCTTAATCTTGAGATGTTCACCTTTTGGTGAGAGGCAGTTTCATATACGGTAGCATCTCTTTTGATTTTCTTTTTCCCTTATTTAACGTTAGCTTTGAAGAAGAGAACGCTATCGTTAATAACAAAAAATAAAACTATAACATAATTTCTTTTACCTAATCATGCATCGACTTGTTCTCTATTATTATAAAGTTGTAGTTTCAAATCTTTTCGTGACACTAAATGATAAAAAGATTGGAGATGAGATGTTTAACAAATTAAAAGTATTATATTACCCACCCTATCGCACGTCTTTAGTGGTTGAAGTCTAGGATAAAGATTTGTGGAAAGATGGCAATTGAGCTACCAACCACTCCATGGCATATGCATATATTATTGGTGGCAACTTTCCAAAAGGCATTTGCACCAAGATTTTCCAAACGGGATTTTGTTGTTTACATATCTTTTTGAACTCTTTTTTATTCTATAACCTTATCATGAACATTGCACCAATTTCTTCTTGTTTATCGTCCCCATCCTTTTGATAGTGACTTTTCAAATTAAAGATCCATGGGAACAAATTTAGTGGTTATCAATCAGTTTCCAACTTTCTTACCCATTGTAAGTAAAAGGAATTAAACACAAGGAATGTGACAACAAAGCAACATTTATCTCTTTGATAATGTYTTTGTTTCTTTCTTATTTTTTGTTTATTTTTTTTCAACACTTGGTAACTATTTATTATTTCTTTCTTTTTCTAATTGAAAAAATAAAAAGAGAAACGAGAAATAAGAAAAATTACCAAACACTTATGTTTCTCAAAAGTTAAAAACAAAAAACAACAAACGAGAATGTATATGAACGACAAGTTACTTTATGCTTCCATAATTAGTACGGTGTTGTTCCATACTGGACTTAAATCCAATATGACTTTTAAAATAATTTTTATGTATAGAATTGTTCTACACACAGGCTAATCACAATAAAGATGTCAATACATGAACATAGCTTAAACGGATTAAAACATCCATTTTTTATTAGAAGACAGTAAGCTAGAACCTTGAATCAAACTCATAATTATCCGGTTGGATGACAGTAGCATCTATACTATCGTAGTATAGGAAATTTTTCCTCATTTAATTGTTAAACTCATAAGTAGCTTTTAACGCATCTTGCCACGTAAGCATCCAACTAGGATAATCGGGAATCGTCATTAATACCCCATACTGGTACGAAATACGATAATAATTTTAAAAACAAAAAAGAAAAAAGTAGACTTTTTTCCTCTAAACTTTGTGGAAAGGGTGGAAGTTCACAAAAATTTTCAAACTTTGTCTCTAGGAATATCAATATCTGGAGAGTGACATTATTAGAAATTTAATTGAGTTATCCATACGAGAGCGACATCATTTTAGGTATATCATTATCTCATTTAGATTACACACATCTAAATCAATTCGATAAATTAATTTTTATAAACTCAATTATTCTAATTAAAAACTACATTTTCTTTTATTTTGTTTGGCATGCATCATTGGGACAAAAATGACAAAACTAAATCAACTCGATAAATTAATTTTTATAATTTCAATTATTCCGATCAAAAGCTACRTTTTTATTTTTTATTTTTATTGGATTTGACATGTATCATTGGGAGAAAAATAACAAGAGAGAATTGTTTAGTTGAAGACGGCATCTTTAGATGCATCTCATGTCCATTTCAATAGGGAAATAAATCAATTCAATTCAAAGAAAATATTTAATGCCGCAACCCTACGTCTATAATGTCTTTGTACTTCCAAAATTATTCATTTTTCATCAAAATTGGACTTGAATTCCGATTGATTTGCCATTTTCTTTCTC
>NW_019104490.1:3270707-3282974 GCF_001995035.1 Momordica charantia
GTAGGTGGTTCCGCACCAGTCAAGTAAGATCCAAGTAAGAACCTAGTAGTATTTTCCAAAGCTATTTTGATACCTTACGGTCCCAAAATAAATGGGTTGCTGATTCTTCGTCCTCCCTCCCCCCTGCAAAACACACAAACATAAATTAGTAGAAATTCATTTCTTCACAATCTTCCCGCAGGTAATCTTTATTTTATGCACCACATTTGCATTCCAAAGCCGCTTCCACCGATTGTTTTGAAATTAAACTATTTATAATCAAGCGTTTTAACAATTGCTTATCTACTATGGCAAATTTAGCAAGAAAGTGTATAAATGTCTCACCTTAGTGTCCAGGCTCTGGTTGTGTCAAATACTTTGAAACAACTTACTACACTATTTTTTAGCACAATATCAGATTGAATGATATATGGTGGTTCGACTATTTGTACTCAACTGTACTCCGATGCCTAAGTTAGTAAAATGGATCAGAGAGACCAAGTTAAGTTAATTTAAGTGATGTGCATACGCCTTTTCTTGCATTTAGAACACTTCTGCGTTGCTTTCTAATACTTACATCGCTTGACATTTTGATTATACTATATGTAACAAATATGTAGATTAACTTGTGGTTATAGTTTATCAATAATAGGTTAGTTAATATATATATATATATATATAGATTAATCATTACTTGGTATGATTATAATTTTTTCTTCAGTACAACGAAGGTAGAAAGAGAAGATTGAACCTCTGACTTCTAGAAAAAAAAGTAAGATAATGTTTTAACCACGGGACTAAGTTCATATTGATTAATTTAAGCTAACCAATATTTTGATTAACTTCTACTTTATGTCAAATTGAAGGGATATTCTATAAAATAAAAAGCATATTAATTTACCGTTAAATTAGTTATTTTTAAAAAACAAATACTATGTTTACAGTTATTTTTAAAAAATGAGATATTTATAAATTACTTTTATAAAAGTACATATTTGTAAATGATTAAAAAAAACCATGCTACACATACAAAATTCTTTAAAGTTAACCAATTAAACATAAAAATAGGGGGGAAATTTTTTTTTTTTTACCCTCAACCTTAGTGTGGTTAATCAATTTTTGTCCATCTGGCATAGTTAATCAATTTTTACCATAAAGTTTCATTTTCATCGATTTAAATTTAATATCGGAATAAGTGTTACAATTTTTATCATATCTATCAACTTCCACCGTATTCATTTAGGTACTAATTTCAATAAAAAGGAACATAAAACTCTAAAAATTTAAGAAAATCAGGCCTACCAAAATCAATACAACTAATTATTATAGCCCATGCTCTAAATTATATAAGCCCAAAAAATGGCAATGAACAAGATGCTCTAGTGTCATAATATATTTCTTAGATTTTTGTAATTTGTCGAGCACACTTGGATAATTTTAAAATGAACAGTGAAATCATTATTTAAATCTAATTCGATAAAATTTAAAGTTTAAAGTAAAAGTGATGCAGTTTATCAAATTCAAGGGTAAAAATAAGCAATCATGATTTAGAAGACGTATAAATAATTAATTGCAAAATTTTCATTCTTACTCTTTAGATTTATCAATTTTCAATTTCATTCACATTCAACCCTAACCTTAAACCTTAAATGAATAGTGTAATTAATTTCATCACTTTAATTAAGTTTATATTTTTTTTAATTGTAACTAAGGAGCACTTTTGTAGTTCAACAAGAGACCTATTTAAGCCTAAAAATAATAAACTAGTCAACAAAAATTTGGGTACATTATGAGAGGCTGAATAAAATTCTAAATTTGAATTAATTAAAAAATAATAATAAAACTCTCTCCACGAATAACCAATTGACAGCAAATGTACCTTCTTCCAAGTAAAAAAAGCCTAAAAATTAATCATTTGTTGGAAGGAAAGAAATTTTTGGGTCAAATGAGGAAGTGGGCACATGGTCACGTGATATATATGATTTTGGGGCCATTCCAATAAACATAATTAAAAAGTTAAAGAAATTAAGGACTCGTTTGGTAACGTTTCTGTTTCTCTTTTCTGTATGATAAAACAATCTTTTTATTTATGTTTTGGAACAAATTTGTTTTGGTTGCTTTTAAAATTTCTATATAATTGTGAGAATGTTTAAAAAAAAATGAGAAACAATAAACAAAGTTAATTGTAAAATGCTTAAAATTTTTAAAAAATTTGGAAACGAGAAAAAAAAAAACAGGAACGTTACCAAACGGGTCCTAAATATCATTTCATTAGTTGTTGGTGATAATATAAGTGTACTTGAATAAAAATACACAATATAGTCAAGAAAAGCTTAAAACTCAATTACATATAAAATAATATATATATATATATATATGTTGATGCATGAATTTKACCTCTGATTCCATCAAATTCACACCAATCTTCTAGAATAAAAGGGATTAACGAGACCTGCAAAACAAAATAGCACCGATTGATGTGGCTTTTGCCACACAGACTCTGATGCTAAAATGTAGAGTGTTGTGAGCAGGGTTTGGCTTACTTCCCTATATGAGTTGAATCTGATCCGAATTGTGGAATTTGAATAATCATACATCTAATTAAATCTGGGGAGAATCAATCAGGATTTCTTCTCATTTAAATATAGGATATCTGAATCATAAATATCTTCCTTTTGAATTCCTCAACCAGAGGGAATTTGAATGGTAGAAAATTGAGATTTTCTCGTCCATAAGAATATATAATACCAATTAAATTAGTGATTAGCATTTTTTCACTCGTGAAATTATATGTAAATTGAATTTGAACTAAAAAATTTAGAAATTTCTATTCCAGTGTATACAATACTCAAGTAATTTGTGTAGAAACTCATCTTTCATCTCAATCGAAAATTACCAATTAGTAATTACATTACTTGGAAAGTACCAATTACTGTCTCCACCGATATAAAATAGAGAAAAATTAATGCACTATAAAATATAGACAAATTTATGCCACTATGAAAAACTAAAAACCTAGGCGAGCAAGTGGCAAATCAAGCAACAATGTTCCTGCGGATTTATATATAATTAATAATATTTGATTAAAATAAACCTTAAAAAATTAAAAGTTGCAACAAGGCATTTGTTTTTAGGAGTGGTTCTAAAACTTCATCCACTCAGCCCTATAAAATTGAAATTTAGTCGTGTAATACACTTATTATCATCCAAGATGCCAATAATTTGATTATACATGTCGTAGTTAATTGTAATGAAAAAAAAAACAAACTATATAAAATAACTTTTTGTAAGGCACAATCTCCAAAGGGTAAACACAAGACAAGAAGAAAGATAGGAAAATCAAGAAAAAAGATAGAAAAATCAAGAAAACAAATCCCAGGTCGAGATAGTCATAAGATCGTGGCTCAAAAAGTAACTCCTAGAAAGGAAAGAATGTGACTGACCCACACTACCCAAATGAACTCTAACATTATACTCCCTTATAAACGAAACAGCCAAACGCGTATGACAACGAGCATACTTCTCGTCACTAATGTGACAAATCCAAGCAAGGTCAATAGACCAATATAACACCGGTGAGAAGAACCTACCCAAACAATCATGTCAGAACATACCTCCCAAACAAAGGGACACTAAAAAAAGATGGTCCCTACACACACGAAGTACAAACAGAAGAGTCCCAACRACACAAACGATCCCTCGTAGCAACAACCACATTAAATAATTTTCTTAAGTATATATGTTTTGTAATAGTTTTCTCAGAACTACAAATTCGACCGATATGTATACTCTTTCACTATATAACATCAATATCTCTAAATTTTCATAACCAACCGTCCTGAGCTTATGCATGAAATATATATATTTTGTTGAATAGACCGATTACACTAAACTTTTTATATGGGTTTAATTGAAGAAAAAGTATGTCAAAACGAAGATAGCTCAACGGTAATTGACATATATCTCCAATCAAGAGGTTGTAATTTCGATTTCCCACCGTCACATATTGTACTAAAAAAATATGGAAGCTAAAGTCTTTCTTATTTCTCTGATTTTGTGTGTGCCTTCAAGTCCGCCAAAAACCTAATTATAGTATATATCTTTTAGGTCTAAATATTATTTTAGTCAATGTATGTTCGAATTTATTTTAATTTGATCTCTAGACTTTTACAAAATGACCCCTTTAATTTCAAAATTTTAACGCAACGAAAACTATCTAATACAATTTTATGGTTACATTTCAAAAATTATTTTACTAGTAAAATAGTATGTAAAAATTTTGATCTAAATAAATTAGATAAAAATAAAAACCAACCCACTAAAATGGTCATTTTAAAAGTAGGGAGGGAAGAGTACAATAAAAATGGAAAGTAAACCAAAATAAATTAAATTCGAGATTACATATGCTAAAATAATATTTAAACCTATTAACCAAATATTTCAACATAATATAATAATATAATGAAATTAATCGAGCTGGTGTAAATAAATCCAAACAATAAAGAAATTGAGATTACAAGTAGCGGTAATTTCATGCCACGTGTCCCTTTTGTTACTTTCAAATTCAACCTCCCACGTTAACCGACTTTCTCCCTTTCTGCTCTCTGACATGCAAGAGCTATTATTGCCTACGAGACGCACCACCGTGAGCCCTCCCCAAACACTTGAGATTTTTTTCCCTTTATTTTTTCTCTACAAATAATTAAATTATATCCAATATCCAATATTCTCATATTTCTATCTATTTCGCTTTATTTTCCTTTCCTTTTCAATTTAAATGGGTTAATTATAACTAAGTTCAATCAATCAAAAATAAGAGTGAAAAATAAAGTTGTATTTTATTTTTAAATATGTATATAGTAATCGATTTGAAAATTGAATATCAATTTAAAAGATTGTTCCATCTATTTTAGTACTACATTCATAAAATATTAAAATAATATAAATTAATTTATATATATATTTTACCAGTTTTAATTTTAACAAAAAAGAAAAAAGAACTCATAACGTAAAATAGTACATTTATCAAAATATTTTTTTAAATGTAATTATGTATCTTAAAGTTTTAAATTCAAAATCTAAAAATAAATAGAAATTCAAATACTTACATCTACATGTTGTTAAATTAAAAAAAATGTATCAAAACTCTCATGGAAATATTAAAGCCACGTTACCAATTATTATCGTCGAGATCGAATTTAAAATATTTATTAAAAATCAGTTAAACTGATAAGACATCTCAAGCTAAAACTCAAACTCATCCTAAATTAGAGGTAAAAAAAATGTCATAAAAATTATGGATTTCGTTAAAGGGTTCAAAAGAAAGGTTATTTATGAGATGGATAAATGAAATTGACTTTTTAGAAACAAGATATTTGATTAAGTTTTTTTTTTTCTAACTAATTTCTTAATTAGCATCCATGGCCACGTTTCGATCAGTGATTTGCGTGTCTTCTTGAACCTAACTTAAAGAAATGGCATAGGATAACAACTCGAGCTCATCTATAAATTCAGAACCGGCCATGTAGGAGCCGCATTTTTCTTTTTACTTTCTGAAAACCTGAACCACTTTCCCTCTGATTTGTCTTCTGATGGTGTCTAACAATCCGAATCCGTCGGAGGGGTTCTATTTGGATCCGTCCGGAGTGGCGTTGCCAGGGCTTGGACCATTTGCCACAACCATGGCGGCCTCGGCGGCGGCGGCGGCGGCAGCGGAGGATTTGTCGAAGAAGATTCGTAAACCCTACACAATTACCAAGTCTAGGGAGAGCTGGACTGAGCCTGAGCATGACAAGTTCCTTGAAGCTCTTCAGCTGTACATTTCTCCTCCTCCTTTTACTTAATTGTTTTGGTTTTCTTGCTTAGGGTTTTCCAATTTGATGCGTGTTGGTTTTCAGTGTGATGGAGTTTAGTGTGTGATTTGGATTTTTGAGTTGGAGGTTGGGGGCAGAGGAAATGTAAAAAAATGCGGGGAATTGGAGGCCAATTTTAGGTTTTAGTGGTTCAATTTGGGTATTTGTGATGTTGTGGTGGGTAGGAACAGGTATGGTCGGGTGATGGGAAAGTTTGAGCTGGAAAATAGTTGAATTTTGTAATTTCTATTGAAACGAAAATGGTGGGGTTTTGAGTAGGGTTTTGAGGATCTATCTGTTTTTGAAAAGGCGTTAGAAATTGTTAGTAGGACAATTCTTTAAATCAAATTTGATAGACTCTATGTACTGGGTTTATGACCGTTATTAACAAGCTTAACTGCTATACTAGGAAATAATATGTTCTTTGTTACTTACATGTAAGACTGATAATCGATCCTACTTGGTGTTGGGCAAAAGAAAGAGTAAGAGGATATTGAGATTGTGGGTTGTTGATGGAGTCGGTGTTAGGCACAAGAAAAGGTGGAAAAGCAAGAGATATTGGGGTTGTGGGCTGTTCATGGAGAAGCAGTTAATTTTCGACTCTAAATTCTCAGATTTAGATGGAAGGACTTAAATATGATGTCTGGCTTGTTCATTTAAATGTTGTAAAAAGAGAAATTGGGGTGGGGGGCTTAGTTGAAGATACTACTCACTGTTGTTTTTAAGCTTTCCCTGGCAGATGCCCCAAGTATGAGTTTCTGATATTTTTTATCACTCCATATACAGTTTTGATCGTGACTGGAAGAAGATTGAAGCTTTTGTTGGATCGAAAACTGTTATACAGGTAATTAATGCCAAATCCTTGTTATATGCAACTTATGGTGTTTGGGAGTGTTGAGTGAACTCTTCTAAACTATAGTGATGTTCCAGTTGCACCAACAAACTTTTAATGGTAAAAGTTATATAATTGGAAAAATTGGACATGTCATTGACTCAATTAAAAATTTCGTTTGTTGGGCAAATTCCTTGAAAGAAGTCATCATTTGCCATATCTAACTGARTAAGCCTTTTAATTTCCTTGTCAAAATCTACATATGTCATTGTCTTTGTTGCATCCATAATGCATTTTTGTACACCTTACTTATCCGTGAACACAACCCTAGCTAAAACAACATTTGTAATTAGAAGACTAGGATAATCGAATTATGATCTTTTAAGAAATGAATATGTAATTGAGTTAACTGCAAGGTCCAAATTTTCCGATTATGTAAGTTACGAGGGTTTATTTTTTACAATTAAAAGCCTGTGGGGACAGTCGTAACAATCACTTTAGTCGTTGGCCTATATTTCTTAATTTATGAATGATAACTAAAAGAATGATGCACCCTACAGATACGTAGTCATGCACAGAAGTACTTCTTAAAAGTTCAGAAAACTGGAGGAGGTGAGCATTTGCCTCCTCCACGACCGAAAAGGAAGGCAGCTCATCCTTATCCTCAGAAGGCTTCAAAAAATGGTTAGTTGCCCCCTATCTGTCTCTTTAGTTTGCTTGGTATCACTACTGCATGATATTGTTGCAACAGTGGCTCACAAATCTCATGTGTGCTACTTGTCAGTTGCAATGCCTTCTCAAGTTCCAGGTTCATTTCAGTCAACGTCTCCTTTAGTTGAACCTGGATACATTATAAGGCCGGACTCCTCTTCAATACTTGCATGTCCGGCTCCAGGTGGAGCTGTACCTTCTTGGACAGTGAACTCTGTTCAGCCACTTAATTCATCTCAAGGTATTAAAGCTCTAAATACTAGATACATTTGAATCATTATTTTTTCATAATTTTATACAATTGAGTCACACTGTTCAAGATGGATGCAATTAGAAGCCCTGAAAACCTAGCATGATGTGGCTGAGGCCTACCTTGCATGGAAATTTTGCAAGTAGAGCAATAAGAGGGTTGTTTATAGGATGCAGGTGTTATTAGGATTATATGTTTATATTTGTAACACTTTTGTTTGGTTTATATATGTGCAGTGCCAACAGTAGCAAATAATTGTTGCAGTGGTACTGAAAGCCCATCAAAAGCACGCACTCTTGTTGAAGCAACTGATCAAGGAAGTAATAATCATCCTCTTAGAGGTAATACTCTCATTCATTTGCATGTACTTCAAATTATACTATTATATTGCAAATATTTTAGATTGGCTTTAACTATTCAATATGGAAACACGGAGTATTTCCTTCCTTGTTAAGTCACGGAGCAAGCTCATTAAGCCAATCTAAAATACTCCATGTTTAGACTTATACCCTTTTTCCTCTCTACTTCGGAAAATAAAACTCCACAAAAGAGAATTTGGTGAAAAAGCATCCTGATTTTTTACCATTCAGTCAAGACCTTCTGTGATTATTAAGGGCATGTAATTATCAATTGTAATATGAGTAGCTAAAAAAAACCCCACTTTCCCTCAAACATGGGAGTTCGAAAATATATATATWTTTTTTTGATGAGAAACAGCACTTCCATTGAGAGAAATGAAAACCATACAAAAACAAAAAGGGCATACAAAAAAACAGCCCAACAAAGGGAGTTTGAAAATATTTGTGAACTCTGGTGTTATTATGTTTTATAGCAATAAATTTCGGTATGAGTTCCTGTAGTGAATCTTTAATCCCTTTTTCCTGTGTATTATTTTTTTGCTTGATACTTGCTTAATGCCCTTTTGTTGTGCAGTTCTGCCAGATTTCACTCAGGTTTACAGTTTCATTGGCAGTGTCTTTGATCCAAATGCTTCAGGTCATCTGCAAAAGTTAAAAAGGATGGACCCAATTGACGTTGAAACTGTATGATTTATACCCTTTTTCCTCTCTACTTCGTCACATTGTTGCTTTAGTTGTATAAAGATTTGTGTGAGTTTCACGTCTGTCATGGTTGCAATATTTGTGTAATTCCATATTTCTTCTGTCACAATGTAGTAATTATGTTAAGGGCTCCATTGAGCATCATGGTCTACAGTATGTAACATGCATGGTAAACTAAATCATATTCATTTTTTCCATGAAGGTTTTGCTGTTGATGAGGAACTTGTCCATCAATTTGATCAGTCCAGATTTTGAGGATCATGTAAGTACCAATCATCCTCCGTAGTTTTATCATTTATTTTGTGCTTTGGTGGGTGGAAAAAAGGTTTAATAGAAGTGTTAAACAACAAAAACTTTGATATCCAGTGGATCTTTTTTATGGTTCCATTTATTTTGATGTGCGTTGTTTTAAGGGGTAGTATCAGGGCTGCGAGGTATGGACAGTCTTGTTGCGTTCCAACAAAATTGGAGTCTTGGACACTTGAATTAGGATGTCAAGAGAAACCTCTCTAAGAACACTCTATTTGAATAAAATATTCAAGAGTTTCCTATACAATACAAAAAGTGACTACACTATTTATAGCATTACAACACAAATAAACTAATTAATACTGAGACACTAATTAACAAATTAAAAATATTAATTAACCCAAAATTAACACCCATCTTGGTTTGGTTYAGTGGTCAATAAGRGCCATATAAATGGTAAAGAATTTAGAGGGAGAGTTACCTTGGTAACCAAATGYAGKAGGATCTAGCGGTTGTCCCATAGGATTAGTTGAGGTGTGTGCAAGCTGGTCCTAACACTCACGAATGTCAAAAAAAAATATCTAAAATTGACAAGTWAACTAATATTAACTAGATTAAAGTAACCTAATGTTTTAACCATCTCACATCGGTATCTCTTTTATAACAGAACTGAATAGAGAAATGAGAACCAGTCTCTCTCATCTGGTAGATGAGGGATAATTTTAAGGCTATATATGCTTCAGTTTGCCTCCTTGAATTATTTGAATGAGCAGCAGAATTTATTTGCATACTAGGTCTGTGTAGTGAAATGAAAATCRTCCTCCCATTGGAAAGAGTCTGTGCTCTCTGGTTTGCCTTTTTCCTGAAAATTACTAAATTAGAAGCCAGTATCGTTACCTAGTAGGAACGGATTTGGAGAAATGGTCGTTCTTCCTCATTATGATTTTCACCTCCGAATCAATAAACGATCCTCRACATATTTGGTTTCGTTTGGCTTTTTTTTTTCACTGAAGAAGATTATTTTGTCAGGCATTTTAAATTATGAACCGTTCTGGATAATTTGGCTTGATTTTGTTCCTTTTTATTTATAGTTATATAAACTTTTTTATATTGAGATATTTTTTTACTTTCTAGGAACCAGAATAGGATAACAAAATTCGTTCCTCCCCTGCGGAAGATTCTCATTTTCGTTCTCATTTCATGTTAAGCWTGGTAGTTAAGTTTGTGTTATGTACCCCACCAAGTTAAAATCATTCTCATTCTTTTATTCCTTTTATGTGGAGGATATCATTCTCGTTCTCTGATTACCTTTTCCTTTCTCTCTAGACTTCCTTTCAAGTCCGACACCAATTTAAAATTGATTCTTCAGACATCACTATCAAAATAATTTTGGAATATTTATTGCAAATTGGATTTTACTAATGGAAAAAAGTTAAGGGCTTTCAAGGTTTGCCAYCCACCTAGGATTTCAAATTGCACCCTAAATAAGTGGTTGTCTCTTGAAACTAGTCGTGGTRTAGGCAAGACTGCGAGTTTACTTGGACACAAAAAGGAAAAAGATATTTATTGCAAACATAAGATTAAAAATTTACCCCGACCAACCAAGAAGATACTACATTCTGGACCTTGGAGAGCAATGGAGCTTTTTTCAGTTGTCTTTCGTCCCTAAGCTTATCAATGGCCATCAGATTGTGCAACAAAGGAATGGTGATTTCATATGGCAACTGAAAATTCCTAAGAAAGTCAAGGTGTTCTTGTGGATCTTTCTAAAGCTGCCAGAATCCAGAAACTAATGCCAGCCTCAAGTATTAGCTCAAACTGGTGCATTATTTGCCGAAAAAGTAATGAAGATTCAGATAATTTATTCCTATCCTGCCAATTTGTCTTTGATTGTTGGATAAGAATTAAGATTATTAAACACCTTCGGCCTCAGTTGGGGTTTTCCCTATAAGGCCTCAGATGCTTTTACTCAACTAATCTTGGAAACAAACTTCAACAGCCAAGCTCAAATCCTTTGGTCCAATGCTGTAGCGGGGCTTTTATGGAGGTCGTGGCATGAAAGAAATAGAAGAATCTTCCACAACACCATATTAGACCGAAGTTCCTTCTGGGATCTTGTAAAAAATTTTGTTTCCTCTTGGTCTGCTATTACTAAGCCTTTTTGAAACTATGGAATCACTCAGATAGTCACCAATTGTAAGGCTTTTTTGTAACCTTTTGGTGGTTAGAGATATCTTATCTCCTCTCTTTTTTGGTAATGAAAGTCTCGTTTCTTAATAAAAAAAAACATTAAAAATTTACTCCCGATCCAACTAATGTCATTCCAACTTCCAAATTCTTTCTCATTTAGTTAACCAGGTAAAGTTTTTCTTTTTAAAAAAATATGTTGAAAAGGGAATATATATATAACTAAGAAATGAATTAGTAGTATTTGATCCATTCTATGCGTTATGATTGTTCACTTTTTGCTTCACTGAATCCAGATATATCCTTGTGATAAATCATAAAACTAACAGATTATTGACCTTTCTTCTTGATAGTGTAACGCACCATCTCTTTCTTCTCTCATTTCACTGTTTGCTATTCACYAATGCTATATGTTTACTAACTATTTTATTGTTGTCCTTTGCAGAGAAGACTGCTCTCATCGTACGAGATCGATACGGGGCCAATCCGGCATAGCGATGTAGACAAGCCCATCTATGGCAATGATCATAAACCCAGGTTGGTATCAAATTAAGCACTGGAGGAGGAGGCAATGAACGAACAGCATGCTGCTACTTGAGCGAGCATGTGCCTTCAACGACAAACCTGAATGCAGACCCACAAATAATAAGCACAACGACCCAAAAAAAGAACTTGCAAGTATGTATGCAATGTCACGAGGTCGCTTGCATTATATGTATTTTTTGCTATCTGTTGCTTATTTTGAGATGCACCTTATGTATATAACAACCAACACCCTCCCCTCTTGCCTGCCCTTATTTTGTATAGTGGAGAGCCCTTGAAATAGTGCTGTATAGCCCTTAGGGAAGCCCTGTATTCAAGTTTTGGCAGTTAATTTGTTGTAACGCTATGTTTTCTTCTTCTTCTTCTTCTTCTTCTTTCACTTTTTGAGTTGAAGGGAATGCCCCCAAGTTATATTGTGGGCCACTTTACTGTATGATGGCTTAATATTTTATTTTTTTTCTATCAATGCTTTTATGAATTGACTACGGGATCGGTTTTTACGGGTTCGAATTTTTGGTGTTGGGTAGTTTTTCCAATTTGGTTCTTGATCTTTTAAATGAACCAATGTTATTTTGTATGTATTGATTTTTTCAATGAAGTTTT
>NW_019104490.1:3284069-3326208 GCF_001995035.1 Momordica charantia
AGGAGGTGCTCGGTCGGCATCCCGAATCGGATCCCGTATTGGTCCCATCCGCTCTTGACGGCGATGCAGTCGTCGCCGGAGACGATGAAGCAGTCCTCGATTCGTGTGTTGGTGCAGGAATCTGGAATTGGATCGAGAAATTAGGGATGAGGATTGAGGAAGAAGAAGAAAAAACAAACCTTAACCCTAAGCCATAATTTTGGAAATTGAATGAACCTGGGTCTATTCCGTCCGTGTTGGGAGAGTCGATTGGAGCCAGAATTGTGAGCCCTTGAATTATCACATTACTGCATTTTCACCACCACAAAATTAATTCATTAAAAAAAAAACACATTTTCTTTTTACTCTTTTTCTTAAGAAATTACACTTGCATAAAATCAATATTAATTTTACAATTTTTTTTTAGAATATAGGATAGGAAAATTCACTATTGAAATTTTGAACATAATATATAGTCAGCACTTATTAAAGGCAGGACCTAAATATTTTACATTACATTGTGTTTATTTCATACCAAATACCATAAAAAAAGTATCATATTTTTCATTTTTGTATACCTCAAATTAGTTCTTTAAAAAAATAGTTAATGTTAATTACAAATTTATTTTCAAAAGTATTAGTGTTGGTAAAGAAAAAAACTAATCTGGATTTTGAACCTATAACCTCAATCCAAACTTAGAAATTGACCAAACCCTTTGAACCAACAAAATTGAACGAAATAGATCAAAATGAATTAAAAAAAATTAAAAAAGAGTACTATTTTTCAAAATTTTAGTATTCTACTTTTAAATAAACTGATGARATCTTATTGAAACAAGATTAATGATGTGAGAGTATAGAGCTGGAAACAATGTAATGAACAGAACATGATAAAATAAAATAAAATAAATAAATGGGAAGGAATAGGAGCCGTGCGATGAAGGTAAAAAGTCAAACCTGCTGTAGATCGGATGGACGAACCAAGAAGGAGAGTTGACCAACGTGAGATTAGAGATCTGGATCTGATCGGAGTACATGATCTCGATCAGGTACGGCCGGGTTACGTTGAGCTCGTTTTTGTGGAATTTATCCCACCAATAAGATCCCTGCCCGTCAATCGTCCCGTTGTTCCCTACACCACGTCACCRATACAATGAGTGGGACCCACTTTTTTTACCTCTTTTATAAATTTCATTATCAATTGCCATTTCATTTTTAGCTYCAAAATTTTAAAATTTTTTACATGTTTTTTTACGATTTTATTGGTTATTTTTTGCATTTGAATTTTTTTATTTAGATTTTGAAAATATTTTTAAAAACTATATAATAAAACAAACGAATGCATAACATTTCAAGGTATTTAACWCAACCAAGGCTTGGTTTTATGCTTTTAAAATATATATTTATTTACTTCTTTTTTGTTTATTTTAAAATTGCGAAAAAAATGCATAAATTTTTAAACCTAAAATCAATTATGAAGTAATTATCCAACCAAGTAAAAAAAAAAAAAGAAGAAGAAGAAGAAGAAGGAGGAGGAGGTCAACAAATTCACAAAGTTTCTAATTTTCAAAATTTTAAGATTAACTTTGCATGCTATACATTAGTTCTAGTCAAACTTTAAAAATAAAAAGAAAAAAAAAACTCTTTTTGAAAACTGCCATTTTTTGTTTTTTAATTTTCACAAGTTAGGTCGTAAAAAATGGTTTGGTGAACGAATTTTTAAATTTAGAGAAATAGAAAAAGAAAAATAGAGAGAAGTAATCACCTGTGATGACAACATCGGTGAGATTGGTTCCATAAATGAGACTGCTGAAGCGTCCACCAGGCGCGTCTCTTCCCCTTCCATAAGAAGGAAGAATTGCCACGAGTGGCCATTCTGATTCATCCTGCACCGTCCGATTTTCCAATTCCAATCAGTTCTCAATACTCTCGCCCGCAGTCGATCAGTACCCCATTGGGTCGGGTCGGGTCGGAATAAATCAGAAYTAAAATTCCAAACGCACTTTTTTTYCTCTCTCTTCCAAATTGAACTAATTTTGACTCTATCAATGAAGTCAATATCTACCTCACCATATTTAATATATCACTCACTAAATAAACATTTATTTCCATTTCAGAAAAATAATTAATGTCACTTTTTAAGCACTTCTACCTAATTAAAAAAGAGATAGCCTAATAACATGAAATCACTTCGAAATATATAATACCCAAAAAAARCCCCCACATCAAACCGAAGACTACAAATTAATATTTCATTATGCAACAAATTTATTACAAATTCTCAAATACACCCTCCAACTTTTTAATTCTTTCCAAATCACCCTTTTTAGTTCATACTATTAAAACATTTCAAACTTCATTCCATGTACTTTTCTTTATCCTCTTTTTATTCTTTAATTACACCAAAGGAATAAGGGTATCCATGTGCTATTTTTTTCCCACTTTTATTTTTTTTAGGTGATACTAAATAAAAAATTTCCAAAATAATGAAGTGGATATCCATGTGATTCGTTTTGAACTGTTTTACCTCTTTTTTAGTTCACGAAATTTTGAATAATGGGTAAAAAAATCGATATCTTGTGACAAATTAAAAAAGGTGAAATTAAAATGACTTAAAAATATATAAATATTTCCATTTCAATATATATAAAGATGAAGGGGAAACCTGAGAAGCTAGAATTTGAGCATCCTTATGGAGGAAGAGAGTGAAATGGCTGGTGAGATTAAAGCTTCCGGTGAGCCATTTCCCCGCCGGAACAAACAGCTGAGCGCCGCCGGCSGCCGCCAGCGGCTTCAGATGCTCGATCGCTTGCCGGAACGCGTGCGTATTTGAAGTAACTCCGTCGCCGACGGCGCCGAACTCCGTCAGCACCGCCGAGTACTTCCGGCAATTAATCGCCGGAAACTCCTCGCAGTTAGAATTTGGACACGGTTTTCTGCCATCGACGGTTGCTAAACTCACCAATGCCAATAGAATGACGGCCGCCGAAACCTGCCCGAAAAACAACATTAATTGATTCTATTTTAATTTTCTGTTTGTTTCTCGGAAAATTTAATGGGTTTAAATGAAACTTGCTCTGTTTCTGTTTGCTTCCCGAGAAAACTGGTGGGTTTTTCCCAATAACAAAATCAGAAACAAAATTAATCAGATTAGGAAAAAAACGGTTGTTGGGTTCATGAATCCGTCTTTGTATCAGTTGCGTTGGTTTTTGAATTTTCCCGAGAAAATGAACGATCTACAAAAAATTTCCTCAGAAAACCATTTGGGGTTCGTCAGAACCAAAACCAGCCAACAATTTTATGAACTCATATGAAAAATTAGTGGGAAAAAAGAAAACAAAACAACTACTAAAAAAAAAAAACATATGAAATTTAGAGAGAGGAGAGAGAGAACAAATTACATGGGCTTGTGTGGGTTTTCGAGGAAGATCCATTTTTTTGAGTTTCTGATTTTTGAGATTCGAGAGAACCAAGAATTTATAGGAGAAATTTCGAACTAAAAATGTAAATAAAAATTAATAAAATAATAAAGAAAAAATATATATATATATATATATGGAAACGTTGAATTTACATAAGAATGTAAGAGTAAAACGGTCGTAAATATAACGTCTAAGGAAAACTCATTAAAATATTACCTTTGCAAAATAATAATAATAAAAAAAATCATAATTAAATAAATACCTTATAAGGAAAGAACAGGGTGGAGGCCGTAGAGGGGGTTTTGATTTCGCATCTTTTTTTTTTAATACATATATTATGATTATGATTAATGGATATATATCTTTATTTTTTTGATTGATGATTAATTGGATAAATTTTATGATTAAATTTAGCTTATGGGGTTGAATATTGCTTGGATATTCTCAAATATGGCAAGTATACTTCAATTTACCAATTCTCATTTATTGTTTTGAAAATTTTGTTGGACCTTTCTTTTTTTTAGAAAAAATTATTTGATTCTTGTTTTTTTGTTATTAACAAATTTGGTTTAAATCCTATATTCGTTCGTGTATTTTAGTTTTTTTTTAAAGCTTTTTTAGTTTTTAGTTTAAGTTTTATTTTTTGGAAAAGTTTGGCAATTAACCATTGTGGGTGGGATCCAACTATGATCTTTGAAATGATAATAGGTGATGTCTTATCTACTAAGTGATGTTCATATGGATCATGTATTACTTTTACCTTTTTTTATTTAGATTTTTGTATTTTTAGAAGGTCTATTTTAATCTATATTATTTTAGAAAGTAATTATTTTCATATATACATTATTTTTTTATTTTTTTTTCAATCACAATCTTCTTGAAATATTGTCGTAGGTTTGTATTAAAGWGTTTTTGCGATGTGTATAGAAATATTGACGTTTTAAAAGTATATTGTCCTAAATATATAAAAATAAAAATGCATGGACAAAAATAAAATTTAAAACAAGATATTTCTTTTAAAATGTGTTTAAATTTTAAATATGAAAATTATTGTCGGATATGGCCTCACTATAATATGGGCTGAAAAAATTTTATCGTTAAAAGTAGTAATTTTTTCTCAGTACAACAAATATGAGGATGAGATATTAAACCTCCAATTAACCATCAACATTGTATTAACTATTGAGGTTATGTTCTGTTGGCTCAAGTAGAATTTCCTTTTTTATTTCTTATTTTTAGTTTTTGAGAAACATAAGTATTTGATAATTATTTTTACTCCTTAATAAATGTTTTCAAGATTTGGTAGAAATTTAAAAAAAAAGAATCAAGTTTGTTATTCATTTTTAGTTTTTTCCCGAACATTAATAAATACATTATTTTGTGATTCTTTACTAATAAAATGTATAATAAATATTTAAAAAATATCATTAAAAAATTAGTTTTCATATTAGCAAAAGTTTTACTCTTTTTAAATTATAAATTTTAGAGAATGTTTCGGTTTTTTTTTTCAATAAAATAATAAAGAACAAGAAGTAGTTATTTTTTTTTAATACAACGAGAAGTAGTTACACCAATGGATAAAGTTATGTTWTTTATTTATTACAAATATAGTAACAAGAAACTAACATAGAAACAAAAACATTACTCAAATATGCTATTAATYAGAGTTTGAACTATTTTTGTTAGGTGGTTCTCTCCTTTAATGAATATAAAATTTTTGTTTGATTAAGAACTTATTTAGTTTTACTTTGAGGCATAAATTCTATTTTACTCTTGAATTTTTAAGCTTATTCCATTTAACTTTTTAATTTTTAAAATTTTTATTTTGTCCGGTAATGAACCTTAAAAAGTTAATCATTTGGTCCTTGAACTCTCAAATGTCTATTTAATTTTTAAACTTTTAAAAAACAACTTAYTTTGGTCATTGTTATTATTTTGAAACATTATATTTGTGCATCTAATATATACCTCAACCAACCTATGGTTTCAATAATATAAAAACCAACCCAATCAACGTCAAAATTCACTTATACAACTAATTTATACAGTACCAACTTGAGCATGGATTAACTAGTTAAGGAATTAATTCTCAAACAAAAAGGCGTTGAGTTAAAAAAAGAAAAAAAGAAAAAGAAAAAAACCAAACTTGTACAATTATGTAAATTACAAGATTCTTTGAGATATTGATGGTAAAGCTACGAGAATGGATAATACTTTGCTTTGGGTTGGAAATATAATTAAGATTATTTTTCCATCACTCTTTTTCGACCATAATTCTCCTGACAAGCACATGAAGATATAACAATAAACTTTGTCTCTTTGGTAGATTTAAATTTCCTAAATACGTTTTCTAGTGATTCTTCATTAGACCAGATCTTTAAGAATTTTTGTCATTTCCGTAGATATGAAAATAAAAGCTTAGAAAGGTAAAAATAAATTTTTAAAGATAAATTTATGAGAAATGAAAGAAAAAAAATAAAGGAAAGAAAAGTTAGAAACAAAAATTTAATGAGAGAAAAGTTGAAAAAAATTAGAGAGAGCAAAAGACATGTTGAGAAAAAAGGGAAAATTATAATAGAAAAAATTTAGTCAAAAAAAAGGTATGAAATATATTTGTTATAAAAATTAAATAAATAACAATAGAAATTATAGTGAAAAAAACAAGAAAAAGAAAATTAGATACTTGGAGAAATATTTCTTTGAAAAAAAATAGATTAAAAAGATAAAAGAAAAGTTATTTTTTGAAAAAAAAAAAAAAGATTAGAAAGATAACTATTAACTGCAAACAAGCCCACAGACAATGGGAATGTTTAAAGATGGTCAAAATCCAGCAGCGGACCAAGCGCGCCGGAGAATCTAAGGAGATGTTACTCCAACGCTCCGTCGCCGGCGGACCAACCGAGGCCGACTAGGTGTCGAGGCACCACATGTCTCGGAGCAGCCCACCTCGGTGACCAGCCCAACAACGAATTGGTTGATTCCTCCTACGTTATTAGAGAGAAATATGTCAAGGAAAAAAAATTATGCAGGAGAAAAAAAAATTGAACCAACTGATTCTAAAAGTTTATCGTAGAGTTTGATCTCAAACCTTTCAATTCATAGACGTATGTTGATGCAAAATTTTATCGAGTTGTCGAGGTCGCCCACGTGGCAACTAACCGAGCTAACGAGGTGCGAGCTCGTGCAAGGTAGGACTTGCAAAAAGAAAGTAAACACTCCGACGTTTAAGTCAGTATAGGCGCGAGTTAAATAGGTCATTCTTGTGGTAGAATTGCATACCTGAGTAAGAAGAATGAAGATCATTTTATAGGCGGAGTGAAAGAACACGTCCGTTATGGCCGTTACGACAAGGTGGTTAGATGTCGGTCATAGGTTGGCAATGATTGAGATCGGCTATGGATGAACTTAGTAGCTCAAGCTCAGTCAGAGGTGAGTTTAGGAGCTCGGCCATAGGTGAGTTTAGGAGCTCAACGGTAACTTGATCATATCTTACTATATGGTATGTCATATTTTTACCCCCAACAATGTGGATCTAGACTAATGAAAGACAACCTCCCCAAAAAAAAGCAAACATCCATTTTCAAAACTCTTTTTTTTTATATATATATATATATAATTTATTTAGAATAAAAAAAATAAAAAAGAAAACAGAGAATTAAAACATGCTCCCTTTTTTAAAAGTGAAAAATAAAAAACAAAATGGTTATTCAACGTCTAGGAGATAAAAGCTTACAATTCAAGTATAAATTTAATACTAGTTACGTCTTTTATATATTCATTATCTGTATTTTTTTTTTGAGTAACATTATCTGTATAATTAGGCGATAGTTTACTCCACTTTGATTTATATAAACTCCAATCCAACTGTTTTCTTTAGATCTCAAAAAAATAATAATAATAATAATAATAATAAAATCTAACTGTTTTCTTTAGATATCTTAAAGCCTTTTTTATAAACTAGAAGGAGACAATCTTTATATGTGAGTCATGACGTGGGTCCTATCTTATGCCTAYAAGAAAACCCTTTTGCAAATTATATATTTTCTCTCTCCCAAGTCATTATTTAATTTAATTTAAATTTTTCTTTAGTTCACCCGTTATCGGATCAACTATCAACTTGTGGTATGTGTAGTAAATGTCTTATCTACCTTGAGATATTGTCAGATTGAATAATCAAATTCAATTGAATGGTGATAAAGAGAAATATTCAATTCATCACACGAGGTGAAGCCCAAACAAGTAGCACATTTTATGATTTTTTTATAGTACATTTTACGAATTTATTAGAAACTAATGACTCTTTTATAGCATAAATCCTTAATTCATAAATTTTCTTTTTAAAAACAATTGAATTTGACATTTGTTTTATTTAAGATTGCATTTATGAGCTTTTTCATAAATTTGCAGAAATTTCTCAAAACATTTTTCTATCCCTCTTTACTTAGAAGCCCAAAGATTTTACAATATTTCTCACTGGAATTGATTTTTAAACTTTTAGTATTGTGTTTATTTACTCTTGAACTGGAAGGTTTTCAATTATATTTCTCAATTTTCAACTAATAGATATTTGTTGAACTCTATTAGATTTAATGCACATCACACGTGGATCATATTAATTAGACATCATGTGGCGTGGCATAACAATTAAAGCATGCCAGATGGGCTATAAATTTCGTGTGTGCAAGCGAGCTAATGAGTCAGATTCTCTGTACTTATAAAATTAGGTTTTCAGTTTGCGACACTTCAAAAAATTGGGCCTTTAATTAGCAGACGTTTCTTTAGTGATGCAGAGCAAAAACGTCACTAACAGTAAACAATCAACAATGCCTTAAACAACATCACTAAATGTTAACTTCTAGTGATGTTGCGTCGCTTAAACTTCTACATATGTTTGTTGGTGTCGTGAAAATCCAGATGCACTTATTTACAACTACTATGTTTGAAATTGCAAAATTAACAATTTAGACCTACTAAACACAAAATTGAAAGCTCATTAACGTAATTGAAACTTTTTAAACTTCCGGACTAAATATAAGCAACCATTTAACTATTATTTTAAATCTTGGCACTAAAAATGTATTTAAGCCTAAGAACGACAACAAATGGTTTTAGAGACAGATAAACATGTGAAGATGTGTGATGCAAACCATGTTTTAATTTAATTTCTAAAATAAGAACTTATCCTTAATCTACACGAAAAGCAAGCATGGACAATGACAGAGGGGAGACCAAGTTGATCCATTTTGCAATGTTTCTGTAATGTTTTTTGTTGATGCAATCATTGTGGGTTTCACTAAACCTCTATCAAGTCTTTTTTTATTTTTTATTTTTTCCAATCTTTTTGGCTTAATCTTTCTAATAGATATTGTATCAATCGTGCAAGTTATGGAAGACCTTAGCTTTGAGTCGAAATGGATCATGGAATATTTCATGGAAAAGTCGATTGATCATAACCGAGAACGATATAAGAAAACTTGATCTGTTGGATTGAAATCGCTCGGGGAGGTGAATCAAGGCAAAGGAGGGGATAAACATTAACACTAATTTCGTAACAAGCTTAAATTAAATTGGTTGGTCGAGATCCGATAAAAATAGTTTGGATTGGATAAAACTAGCTTGTTTTTATTCTATTAATTAGAAAACTTATGACAAAGTAATTGCATGATCTTTTAGTCAAAATAGGTCTCTTAACTAATTGATCTAAGCTCAGGTTGGAACTTAGGTTAGTTGTAACCTTATTGTTTGCTTTAAATCTCCTTAAGTAACAATCATGTGCTAATTAAATGAGCTTGAAGACAAATATAGAAATATGAGTTTGAGGACATTTGGATGCATTTTCATAGATTAAAATTTTCTTTCCGAGTCAACCTATCAAATTTAGTTTAAGGGGGCTTAAGGAAACATGAGAGTTGCACGATTCAACGTAATTGACATATATCTCCAACCAAAAGGTTGTAAGATCAATTCTCCACCCCCACATGTTGTACTAAAAAAAACATGACATCTTAAAGCTACTTTCATGCTTTTGTTAATTTTAATCCTTGTACTTTTCAAACATTTATTTTTAAGGGGGCTTAAGGAAACATGAGAGTTGCACAATTCAACGTAATTGACATATATCTCCAACCAAAAGGTTGTAAGATCAATTCTCCACCCCCACATGTTGTACTAAAAAAAAACATGACATCTTAAAGCTACTTTCATGCTTTTGTTAATTTTAATTCTTGTACTTTTCAAACATTTATTTGGTCCATCGTACTTTTAAGAAGTGACCATTTTGGTCCATCATTGATTATCATTTATTTCGATCATAATTTATCATGATACTTTAATTACTAAATTTCTTGAAACGTAGCCATAAATTTGTGTAAAATAGTTTTCATTATTTATAAAATTTGTGTTAATTTTGCAGATTGGGGTCCAAAATGGTTATTTCTTAAAAATATAGAGATCAAAATAGACGTTTTGAGAGTAGGAAAACTAAAATAAACAAAATTTAAAAATATAAAAACCAAAATGAACCAAAACTAAAAGTACATGAATCAAAATAGTACTTAAACCTAAAGTTTACTCTTTTATTATTATTTTTCGTTTGAATACAACATGTGAGCATGGAAGGTCAACTATACGATCTTTTAATTGGACATACGTGCTTTAACAAGTTGAACTAAACTTAAGTTGGCAAATTTTGCTCTTTTATTGTTCACCTTTTTTTGGTCCATGTACATTTATTTTAAACGGGGCCTTTTATGTTATTTTAAAAATAAATTGCGTACATAAATTTTATTTTTATTGTTTTATCATCTTCTAAACCATGTACATACTGTTTCAAAGAAAAAGAAAAAGGCCATGTATGTTTATTTTTGGGTATTTTATATATCTTTCATAAATTTGTTATGCCTTGTTCATTTTTTAGAAATGTTACCAAAATAATAAAAGTTGAAATTTCTACCAATTTATTAGAAAATTTCTTCTTCTAGATTACCTTCTTCCTCTAAATTTTGTCAATTAATTCATCCAGTATCATGTCTCATGTAAGTTCATCTCTAGCCAATTTTAAGAGAAATGCTAAAACATAA
Organism: Momordica charantia; assembly: GCF_001995035.1. Next base: position 3,294,550 of record NW_019104490.1, read on the forward strand.
GCGACCAAATTGAAAAAACACACTAACATTATGGTCTAAAACATATTTTTAGCCTTTATAAAAATTACATAAGTAGAGTGGTTTTCAAAGTAAGAACTAAAATAGGATAGTTGAATTGAAGCCTAAACCATGATTTATATAAACCACTACCAAAACTAATGATTTAATGATAAATCGCACCCTTCAATTATACTTTAATGGTAAATTGCTACCTTATTTATGTTTATACAATAATCAATAATCATGCTTGAACGTCTAATCATAAGCACTACCTAATAGTCAACCTGAGCATATCTAAATTAGTTAATCCATACATCTTCGAAAGTCCAAATCTCCACCACACATGTTGTTGAACTCTAAAAAACAAAAATGCACCACCTAATAACATGGATGTTAGGTGACGACATGCACATAATCGTTGGTAGCAAATGCAATTTCACAAAACTGATTTCTTTTTTAGAAGTAAAGACACTGTTAATTAGATTAGATCAGGTAAAATGATCACTCAACTAGAGACCAGAGTTCTTTAATCAGACAATTGAATGAAATCAAGTTATGTATATATCTTTTTAAGCTTAACCTATGAATACTCCTAAAACAAAATACGAGCAAAAGGAAGGCCCCAAAGAACCAAAGAGAATATGTCAAAATTATAGCATAGCATGTGCAATGTCCTGAATCAGAACAAGTTTCAGCCAAGAACTTTGATGTGCGTATTAATTGAGCAAAAGCATTGGCAGGCTCACTTGAACTCTAAAAATCTAACAAACTTCCCTATTTGCATCATCTCCCCCATCTGCAGTTCAAAAGAGTTTATACCTATTCAAACAAAAGACCTAATGAGAAAATATAAAGTCATTAAAAGAATTTCAGTCCATTACTCTCATAATTGTAGTATCCAACTTCCTTGCTGTACTTCCCTTTTCTTTTTCTTTTTCTTTTTTTCCTTAATGAAAATGCTATAACTATTTTCCCTAAATTAGTGGGAAAAACCCAATTTTTATCTTTGTACTTTAGTTAAATAAGCAGTTTCAACTCCATCTATATGACGCTTGGATTTCACTACAGTGAAAATAAATACTTTCCTAAAACCCAAACTAGAACATTGATACAAAAGCCAACTAAAATCCAACCATCGAGACACCCAAAATTTAACCACAAAAAGACCTTAATCTAGTAAAAAACATCTAACCTAGCCACGAATTGAAGCAGTAAAAAAGAACTCTAATCTAGCAGCCATATCATACAAACTCAACATGGCTCAAAAGCCAGCACCTACAATAATGATTTAGCTCAATCATAAAAATACCCACACCTGACCATAAATCTCATGAACAAGAACCATCTGATATTCAAGTTTATTGTTATATTTAATAAAGTTAAATCTAACTCACAATGTCAAAACAATGGTTATGTGCACTGCCTTCCCTCCGCATATACCATTTTTTCTCTGAGAGATTCCATTCTATGCTTTCGACTTGTCTTCCTAGAGAATTTCTTTCCCGTTTTATCTGGAGACAAGATATTCCTTACCAGGGCTCAATTCTTTTGCAGGGTTTTCTTGGGAATCTTTTTCGTCTTCTGTGCGACCTCTCTCCCCTAGTCCCCCATTTTTTCCTTGCTTTGGAAGGTTGAAATCCCCAAGAAGGTCAAATTGTTTGTCTAAAAAGTCTAGCTTGGGAGGGGGCTTTAACACTTCGGACCACTTGTCTTTTTTGTCAGGACCGCAATGGTGCATTCTTTGCAAGAGCTCGTTCATATCCTTCGGAGCTGTCTATTTGCATACTCGATTTTAGGTTTTTTTTTAAAGTTGTTTCAAGATATAGTATATAAATTCTATGATGTAGGAGTTTATTCTATTTCCACCATTTGTGATAAAGGGCGGATCCTTCAGCCAACTAGTTTTTTTTTTCTTTCCCAATTTTGTGGGACAATTGGCTTAGGAGGAATAGTAGGATTTTAGAAGGATTGAGAGGTCTTGAGAAGATGTCCGGTCTCTTGCTCCGTTTGATGCTTCTCTTTGGACGTTGGTTCCCAAAGATTATTGTATTTATTCATGAGGACTTATTCTTTTGGATTTTAACCCTTTCTGTATCGCTATAGTCAGTGATTTAAAAAGCGCGCCCAAGCGCTCAGCGCAACAGATGTGCCTCGCCTTGAATAGGCGTGGCAATTTTTTTTTTTTTTGGAAAGTATCTCAAAAGTCAGAGATTTTCCACGAGACTACTTAACTCTCTCTTCATAAACCATTTCTCCTACTAGTCTTTTCACACATCCAATCTTTCTCTACACACTTATCCTCACTTATTTCTTTTTTTAAAAAAAAATTAATTGTTTTCATCATAATTTTTTATTTTAATTATTTTATTTTAGTAATTTGTCAAACATTCAAAAAGCATCCTAAATACATAGAAAACACTTCTAGACCAAACAACAAAAGAATTTTACTGTTAAGTATACAAGATCACCAACCCCCAGTGTGACTTATTTTTCTAAAAACATGAAACAAGTATTTATCCCCTAAACCCAACTTTTGGAATTTGCTACAACTGACCAAACCACAAAAGTTGTTGAGAAAGCAAGGCAAGAGATTTCATTCCATCACATTAGAAGTGCTCTCGGAACAATTGAAGCTACCATAAGAACAAAATTTCAACCTCAAGACAGATGGTGAAAGCTTTCTCAACTAACAAATATAGGCACAAAAACAGGAGTCTAAAACTAACGTTTAGGTATCTACCAATCAAGTCAAGAGAATCAGAATTATACTAACTATACATAACAACTCACCATAGGATCTCCTCTTGAACAAATAGTAGCAGTCGCAGCAGCTCCTCTAACACTACCAAAATCCCTCTACTCCAATTTATACATTGCCCCTTAAGATCAGAGCAGATATAGAGAACCTTTCTCTGCAGAGAATTTGATCTCTTAGCCTCCAAAGAATGAGAAAAAGCCGCGTTTCTTTGGCTCCTCCTCGACCATCACTGCAGTCATACTGTCCTGTTCCACAAGCCTCCAAGCCGCCTGCTCAAAGGCCAAACCCGCCAATGTAGGTGGCTTGTTCAAGACCAGAGGGTACCCCCTGTTTGTGCTGCGAATTACCTCCGAATCCTCAGGAATTACACCCAATAAAGCCAATCCCAACATCTCTTGTACGTCTAGCACAGACATCATATCCTCCCCTTTGATCATATCTGTTCTAACCCGATTCACCATCATCTTTATGTCCCGAATTCCGTCGCATTCCAGCAATCCAGTCACCCTGTCGGCGTCTCTCAAGCTCGTGATATCCGGTGTAGTTACAAGAATCGCCTCATTGGCCGGCGTAATGGCAGTAATGAATCCGGCGTCAATTCCAGCAGGACAGTCGATGATAATGAAATCCGGGCAACCTTCTTGCCTAGCTTTCAGCGCATCCACAAGCCAAACCAAGGCTTTCCCACCAAAACCAATCGGCAACTTGGATCTCGGCTTGGAAATACAAAGCAATTCGAAGTTGGACCATCTCTTATCCCTCACCAGAGCCTGGTCTAGCCGGCAATCCCCATTAAGAACCTCCACAACCGTGTAATTGACACGATTCTCAAGGCCTAGAAGGAGGTCGAGATTGCGGAGGCCGACGTCCGCATCAATGGCGACGACGGAGAAGCCGAGGCGCGCCAAGGAAATGCCAACATTAGCGGTGGTGGTGGTCTTGCCGACGCCGCCTTTGCCGGAGGTGATGACGACGACGCGGGGAGTGTCACCGGCGAGCTCGGGCTTCCGATTCCATTGAAGGACGGATTTGACGGCGGTAGAAGAGTAGGATTTGGAGAAGGTTTTAGGGGTGGGAATTGGGGATCTTAGGGTTTTGGAGTGAAAAGGATTGAAATCGATGGATGGGTGGAAGAATGGATTGGGAATTTTGGGGAGGAGTTGAAGGATTAGCATTGCCCTCACAGAAGAGAGCGAGAGACGAAAATGGAGAGTAAAAATTAGGGCAAATATGAAGGAAATTGCTTCCTTTGAGACAGTGGAAGAGAACCTGCGACTGTGACTCTGACTTTTGCTCTGCGAGAAGGATGAGAGATATTTTGGAGATAATTTGGGAAACAGATTTCAAACAAAAATGATGAAGGAAAATATAATTTTGATTTTACTCCATTTTTATATATTTCAAAACATTTATTTTTAAATGTATAATTCATGTAATTTTAAAATATGATCGCTATAAAATGTCATTTTAAAATTATGATTAAAAAAATAGATTGAGATGAGAATGAAAGATCCCTTTTTATAAATATATGAACTAAAATAGACGTTTTGAAAAATATTGACTAAAATGAGAAAAATTGAAAATATATAAATGAAAATGAACATTTTAATATTACATGAACCAAAATTAATGTATAAAAAAATATATAATCCAACCAAATGAACAAAAATCAAAATTACAGTGACCAAAATAGTATATAAATGTAATCAAATTACAAGCTATACACTTTCAATTTACTTGGAATAGTTTGCAAAAAGATGTCGTTCTTCTATTATACATAAAAAAAATTTTAGTACAATATATGAGGTGAGGGATCAAACTCTCAACCTCGTTTGAAGTATATGTCAATATACCATTGAGCTTTGACCTATTACACATAAAATTATAGTAACATCTCGTCACTACTTAATTGTATGTCTCCTCCTTCTAGAAGAAGTAGTAATTATGATTATTAGACATGAAATTTTGCATTAAGTCACTACTTAATTACCATGTCACCTTCCATTAGAGGAAGTAATAATTATGATTAATTTAATTTAAGAACAACTTGAAATCATTTGTACCTCAAGAAGTCGAATTGTAATTTGAACAAAGTAAATATCAAATCATTTAGAAAAATCTTCCCGTCATTGACACGTAGGAGACAGTTATAATTTAAGGTAAATTGTACAAACTAGTTACAATTTTAGATTTTTTTTTTAAATTAGATATAGGTATTTAAAAAAAATGGAAGAAGAAGAAATACATTAAAAATAAACATGACCACTAAAGGTTACATCAGAAGAGTTGATCATTAATCACTATCACAATCCACTAAGAAAATCAATTGTCCCATATGACAGAGCAATGATAAAAAACGACTCACTTGGTCGATAAAACAACTTGTCTGTTCGAATAACTAGGAATGTGAACAAATTTTAACCCAATAAACATTTTCTCCAAAGTCACAACAGTCTTAATTAATAGAGTAATCTGATCAATTATGACTCTCCTATTCACAGTTGGGATAATTACCTACAAAGTTGTCTTATTCTCTACCATGATCGAGGAAAGATTAGACAAATTCCCCAAATCACGCTGATCTTAATGCAATTAAGATTAATAGCCCCGTAGATTCCAAAACGGTATTCGAGGTAATTGTCGTCGCACCTTCGTCGTCGCCCACCTTTTGCTCTGTCTTCTTTGCCCATGGACCATGGAAGTTCTTTAAACTAAGATGCAACAAAGATAAAGAGTCATCCAAAATGATTGCAGGTGTCTTCTCCAATTATGTGCCTGATAACTCTTCAAAACACCTAGACTACGAAACCACTCAGGCATTACAATGTAGCCTTTGATTTCATTAGCCGCAATGACACTATCAATATCCTTCAGGGAGATTCCTGACACTCGGCCACCGTCCGCCATCACAGAAACCAGTGGGGAAGAAGAATCCTCCTCGAAAATCGTCTCCACAACAGCAAGATAATTCTTTATTATATTTTGATCCATACTAATTACTTATTGACAAAAAACTACGAAAAAACCGAAACAAATCAGAGATAAAACACCATCTGAAAAAACTCAGTAGACTGAGAGAAAACACACTCCCTTCGTGGAGAGGAGAAGGAGAGGAGAGGAGTAGACTACGGATCGCCCCCTTCCCACTTTTGGTTAAATACTCAGTCTTCACAGAGAGTATAGAAAATCTAATTATTCCGATTCTTTTAAATTTTATGTGTGCCTCTACTACTTCCCTTTTCACATCACTGATTTACCCCGTCAAAAATAAATGTTTCTTAATTGTAAAAATCAAATCTTCCAACTTTCCAAAATGAAAAAAAAGCATACCTAAACTTTTAATTATAGAAATTAAATCCTTAGACTTTTATAATTTATTTATGTGTAGAGAGAGGAAAAAGAAATAGATGAGGAAAAATGACGGATTTGTTTTTAATATTGTTAAATTTGAAACTTAATTTCAAAATAATACCACCCCTAACTTATTCCAAAAACAATATTTCGAAAAACTTCTCCACCACTAAGTTGTTATTTTTTAAAAAATAGCATCATGTCATTTGGTGACATTGTTTTTTTAAATCAGAAAGAGATGATCACCTGCTTTGTGTCACAACCATATTAGAAGAGATAGTATATTGTGACGCCCACAAACTGGACAAGTGATGGTTGACATGCATGAATCGTCTATCAAACCATGTCAAGGGTCGATAAGAGAACTGTCATGGTGAGATTTAAGAGAATGGTGCATCAACTAACACACCATGTAAATATGCACAAAAAAAAATCTAGCTAAGGTGCAAGCAAGAGTGGAAGCAACTTCTCTATTCTAATTTTTCTAAAACAAACTGTAATAAGTTTTACTTATTAAAATCCCTATTTTGACTTTATCTCCTAAAATAAAATATTACAATAATGCTAACAAAGAAAAATGACGAGAGTAATAAAGTTTGAACTTAGGACCTTTAAATTGACAACGTGGCTGTGAAGCCACTCTACCAAACTAACATTATTTATAAAGTAAGCCTATGTCGTTTCTTGACAACATGACGTTTTTTTTTTTTTTTTTACAACTTGACTACATAACATACAATGCTATGTTACTGAAATGGATTTAGTTTCTCGATGGCCGAGACATTTTTAAAACATTAATTTTGAACTAAATTTTGAATTAGCATTATTTTAAAAATAAATTTAAAATATTAGTAATAGTAAAAGAAAAAAAAAATCCCAATTATCCCGTTTGCCCTAAATTATAATCGTCTCCGACATGTCGTTTGAGAGGGAATGTAATTAGAACTTCCGGAGTTCCAAATTTCCAATTTCCCAATATCGTTCTGTTGGACGGCCTACGAGTGTCGCTACGCTCAAGTGGGCAACAATCCAACTTCTGAGTTGCGTTTTATGCTTTGATCTGTAAGTTTTTCCTTCTCCGATCAGCTTCACTATCGCGGCATTCGATTTTCCTCTTACTCCAATCTCTACCCTCTAGGGTTTTCACTGGAATCGATCCCTTTCTCATCTTGCTTACTGTTTCGTGATGGAGATTTAGAGAGTTCTCTTTTTCGTCTTCTTGATCTCGAATTGCTGTGTCCAAAGTTAAACTCGTTTAATTACCATATAGTTCTAATTTCCACTTTGATTTGGTACGATCACTAATCTTTTATGTTAGTGATAAATCTGCTTTTAATTCTGCAATGAGTTTTACATATGTGACATCTCGGAATGAGATAGGAAAAAAGGGTTTATTTCAATATTTTTTTTTTGGACTAGGGATTGGACGAGGAAAGAATTCTATTGGCATATTATCGAACCACACCACCCAATCCACTGGAGTTCCTATACCCAAAACCATAACCTTTAGTTAAGATATATACATATATATATATATCTCTGAAGTTGAGCATTGTATGATCAAAAAATCAGTTATTCATCTTTTGATCAGAAAATGTCAGTTATTCATTACTAGGATCTTCCTCGGAAGTGAAAGAGGGTAAGAGAAGAATTTCAACTATTTTAATACCAATACATATTGAATGAATGTGATTGTTTTTACGGGTTTCATTTTTTTAATACCTTCGTATATTATTGGACAAGAATGCATACCTTGGAAAGTAGATTGAATTTGAGGGAAAGCATAGGGATTTAGACGGCAAAGTACTAAACTTTAGCCACTCGGTCATCTTCTTTGGAATTGCCATTTCCCGACTTGGTCTAGAATAGTTTTTTTTGTTGAGTTTGGTATCAGCCTCATTTGTCCTAGAGCTGGTAGTGCGCTGGTGGAGTTGCTCACTTTCTCACCCTTTCATGATAAGAGACGTTTTCTTTGGCTCGTTGGAGTTTGTGCCATTTTATGGGGTTTGTGGATGGGAAAAAATATTACAATTTTTAGAGGGGTGGAGAGATCTTGGGAGGAGGCCTGTTTTCTCGTTAGATTTCATGTTTCTCTTTGGGCCTTGGTGGTTTAGGACTTTTTTAATTATTGGTTAGGTCTCATTTTGTTAGATTGGAGCCCTTTTTTATTTAGTTTGGCTCTTTTGTTAGGGCTGTCTGTTTGTATGCCCATTTGTGTTCCTTTATTCTTATCTCAATGAAAAAAAAAGTTTAGCCTCTTGATTCTTATGATTATGAAATTGTAGTTGAAAACTGATGTTACTAGATAAGATTAATATTTGCTCCAAAATTGTCTTATCAATACATGGCCACATGGGGGTTCTTTTTGTTTATTTCTAGAATAAGTGTTTGGTATATGTTTCTGTTTTGTACTAAAAAAATTTGAACATAATTTTTCATCGTCTCTAACTGAAACCCCTTGTTATTTCAATTCAGTTAAGTATTTTACATAAATTTGTACGTCTCCAGAGAAGAAATCTTGTTAAAGTTGTACTTCTATTATATGCAAATTCCTGCAGATATGCTGAAAGTCTAGTCAAAGTCCTATACTTCGTGGAACTGAACTTTCTGACTTGTTATCTCATGGTTATGGTATATTACTATTTACTTGTCCTACTTTTTATGCATTCACTTACTTTTGACCATTACACTTTTAGTATTTCAGTCAAAATATTATCTTAAATTGTATATTGGAATCTGGTATTTATATACCTTTTTTTTTTTTGGGTGTTTCGAATCCTTTATTTGGTGGCTGGATAATAGCTGCTTGATGTTTTGTGCTTATACAATGTTATCACTTTCTCTTCTAGTGTTACTACTAGATATTTCTATCAATTTCATTTAATTGGAATTTGGATATAATTTTAGGCTGAATATGCAAGATGGTCCATAATCTTTTAAAATTCTCAATTCTACCCTTAATGTATTAAAAATTCTCAATTAGGTCATTCTATAAAATCTTTGTCAAAATTTGTTAACAAAAAGATGATTTATCATTAAATTATTGTTTTATTAACATATTTAGACACGTTATCTTGCAACTTGAATGCTATTTGAATTTTGATACCTAACTCAACCCGCTTGTCAGCGTGATCTGACCAGCCAATTGACAAAATCCATTTTTTTAAGTGGCATGTCTAAGTGGCATGCTCGCGTGTTGAAATATGCTAATAAAAAAATTAAACAGTAGTTTAATGATATATTAGCTTTTATGTAAACATAATTTAAAGAATTTCTTTATGCAAGGATCTAATTGAGAATTTTTAATACATTCAGCGTAAAATTAAGAATTTTAAAAGATTGAGGACCAAATTGAGAAAAGCCATAAAGATTAGGGGACCACTTCTAGTTAGCCTAGATTTTAAGTCCTCAATATCATCCATAGAATTATCAATTACTATTGGATGCTTAACTACGCTTGATTATCACCCTTAACCTGTGCTTAGTTTTTTTTTAATTATAAAGTTGCGCACTGTTAATTAAGCAAGTTATTTGTTTGAAATCATGCAATTGACTGTACCCACATTAGCTCCTTTACTCGTCCTCCAATTTAAATTGTCAATATTTCTGGTGGGGACGGCCACTTGAATGGAGGCAAAATATTTATTCTGGTGCGAGACAATGTATCCTGAAAAGTATGGTGGAAAATTTATATATGGTTCATCGGGGGTAACTGTCAGGTACTTGAATGAAAGGGTAACTGCAAATTACTTTCTCATTCTATTTGAAACTCAGAGTTGAAATTGGGGCTCTACTCCCTTTTGTTCTTTAAAATACATGGGGATAGAACCATCATGGGTGGCTCATTGGTCCAAAGGGGCCAGAGTTAATTAAGAGGGAATGGGTTCAAACCCCATGATGGCCACCTACTTCAGGAATTAGTAATTCCTATGTGTTTTCCGACGCCAAATGTTGTAGGGTCAGACAGTTGCCCAGTGAGATTAGTCGAGGTGCGCGCAAGCTGGCCCGGTCACTCACGGATATGAAAATATATATGTGGATAGTGGCTTTAACCACCCCTCTTTCTTCCCCTTATTTATTATTATCATTATTATTTTTTCACTACCGTCCCAGGAAAACTTTGATGTTCGATGGCTGGTTGGGTCATGTAGTTATGCTAAAGTCGAAAACCACTCTCAAGGAGAAGTTAAGTGCTGGAATAGATAGATGTTCGCCTATGTGTTTACTCAAATGAAAGAGCTTAAGGACAAAATAGTGTTTCTGGATTTTCTGATTTGAACTCATGACCTCATGTTGACACCTGTCTCTGACCAAGAGGTCATGAGTTCGAATCAGGTTGTTTAGATCTAAAGGGGGAACAATGCCGAGAGGACACTCTACAATTGAATTACAATCAGCACAATCAGTCGAGCTCGGTTATGTGGGATTGTGACCCAAGTGGGGGCATGATTATGAGAGGGATTTACTGTGGGTTGATTGTGGACTGTTGGGCCGCTCTAAAGATTAATTGTAAGAGGCAGGTTGGATGTGAAGAACATTAACCACAGATTCAACCTTAAAAATTGTCTTCTTGATATGACACAGTAAGAAGGAAACTTTTTGAAGATAGAGATGCAAACAAAAATGGCTGAGGTAGGGAGATGTTTCCTACAAGTTGTGGTTGATCGGAGAAAGGTAAATCTAATCTCTGAGGTGTTCACTTTTGATGGGAGGAATTTAATTGTCTACTAGGGGATTTAGCTTGAATTTTGAACTTTTTCCAACAACCGTACGGTAAATACAGTGGGAAAGATTCTTACCTGAGTGCTAAAAAATTAAGTGTCAGACAGACTTGGGCAGAACATAATAGACGAAGAGATTTTTAGAGTGGTGAAGTCTTGGGCACTGGTTTTACTTCTGAATCTTGTAAAATGTCTTGGAACATCATCAAAAATACTTTGGTGTTTTTTTTCCAAGACTGTCCAGACTGGAATCATTCATGTTATAATTAATTAAATGTTTACCTGCTTGATTGAAAAAAAGCATTGTTGTTAGGTCAATCTTTGCCACCAAATCTTGTAAGCTGCTCCATCGCCATCCAACCCAACAGACTCACATTATTGTACAATACTTCAACCATGTACATTATGATACGATAACATATTGGATAAGAACCTTTTAGTTTTATGTTTATTTCTTGAGCCTTCATGTGCTTAGTCCAGTCATATTTTGTTTCCAGTTGTGAAATCTCCATTAATATTAAATATAGGGTTAAACTATAAGTTCTCAATCTAATAGGTCAACGCAGGTTCTGAATTTTTATGAGTATATTTTTCTTTTGTCAAAAGCCTTTAAAATTGACAACGTTTTTGCTTATGTGGTGGCATTTAATGGGGTTCTGTACATTTATTCTAGATGTGATGATATGACTATTTTCATTTTTTATGGAATGACTTCTCAGGATTCAAGTGGTTTTGTTGATGAGAAGTGCGAAAGCAAACTTTATATTGGTAATCTTGACCTCAGAATTACAGAGTAAGGAAAATTATTGTCCCACCCTCTGCAATGTATTTGTCTTCTAGTTTTCCTTTTCTATATTGAAGTTTGTATCTACTTGTTTCAGAGCGACTCTCATTAAAATGTTCTCTCCTTTTGGGAAGATAATATCTGAGGATTTCCTGTGGCACACTCGCGGTCCGAAGCGTGGAGAGCCACGGGGATTCGCTTTCATTGAATACAGCTCCAAGGAGGTAAGTTGCTTGGTTAGCCACTTCATTGCCTTTGTCAAGCAATTCCTTATTTTTGCCTGTAAAAGTGAGTATGCAGGAAGCTAAATTGGCTAAAGAGAAGATGCATGGAAAATTAGCTTGTGGTCGCCCGTTGGTTGTACGCCTTGCAAGTGAGAAGTGCATGATCGACACAACAAAAAGTATTTCCCGAGCAGCAGGCGAGTCGAGCAAATCGAGACTTGGTGGCAGCAATTATGGACAGATGACTCGCACTGATAAAATTGCTGCCATAAAGAATAAATTGAGAGCTCTGGAAGGAGAGGCGGAGAGCTCGAGCTCTCGTGTGAAAAAACAGAAGCAAGATAACATCAGTTGCAGAGATAATATTGATAAGCCTCTCAAAACATCCTGATGTTGAAGAAAGCTGTGAGATTGGTAGGTTGTATTTACTCACATCCCTTTTACTGTCATAAACGTCTTATAGGCAAATCTGATGCATAATTTTCACTTTAATATGATGCTGATTTTCGTACAGCCTGATCCTTTATGCTCTCAAATTATGGGTTCCAAGGCACGTATAAACACTTTCAAGGTTATATATGTAGTTCTCTTCCTAGGTTTTTGTGCCATTTTCAATTTTATTTTTTTGACAATGAAGGTTTGGTAGAAATTGATTTAGTAAATAAATGATTTAACACATAAATCATACGAGAACTGGATATTTGAGTCCAAGTTATACGAGAGTGTAAGCACGCTAGCGGATTCCTCTAGGGAGGGCCAAGTTCTTTATAGGGAAATGTTGTTCATCAAGGTCCAACGGGGTGTTGGAGCTGCGTCTCTTGTAAACTTAGTCAAACAAAGGGAGGTCATGAGAGGTCTTCTTATTCTAAAGTTGTGTTAGTGCAGAGATGAACATGCTTTGTAATATATATCCTGTATATAGAGATTGGGAAAGAAGTTCTCGTATGATTGGCTTATGGCTTATGGGTGTGTATTGTGTTGATACTTAAGCTTATGGGTGTGTGTTGTATTGATACTTAACGTGTGCATGCGGTACATGTCAAATGTGCCTTACTTGAACAAGGGTTGTGTGAACCATGTGAGAGGTTGTGAGTCACTGAGAGTTGAGGTGAAGTGTTGATTCCGCACTAACTATACGTTGTGAACATTAAGGTGTGAGTAGGTTGACTAAGGTTGGGGCCTTGGTGTCGCATGAAGGCAAAAAAAATCTATTGGGAATTTGCCCCGTGACATGATATAGGTAGCATGGTGCCTTCCACGAGCGTTGTCGCATAATCTCTCGAGGACGTAGAGGTTGCTGTCTCTTAAGGTATACCGAAAATAAATTATATCATTGATATACTTGATATATCAATAAAAAAATTTATGATGTTATTTAAACTAAAATATTTAATTTGAGGGTTTATCAAGATTGCATAATAAAGTATATTATTTATTTAGTGTTATTTAGTTAGTGTCAAATTATATAATTGTAAAGTTATATAATTAATATACTTAATATGAAATATATCATATCAATAAGATAAAATTGGAATAACAAAAAATAAAAAATAAAAAATCTTATTTATTATTATTTTTTTGTCATATTTGTAAAATCAATTTGTAGCTATATTGACCAATATGACAAATGTTTTTGTTCCTATTAAAAATATCCTAATTCAATGGATTGGTCACTAGTTACTATTTCAAAAAATAACATACAAATTTAGAAGATTAGAAGATTTTAATACTATTTTGGTTCATTCTACCATTAAAGTGATACTTAGTAAACACGATCAATGAAAAGGTGGTCAAAATCACTCTCAAACACATCATTAGTCTCTATCTTTTTAAAAGTGATTATTTTAGTCTTTAATTTTAAAAATTTTAATACAAATTCTACAAATAATCAAAAAAAATTATATTTTAAGAAATATATCGAATTGAAAAAAAAAAGGAAAAAACATAAAAAATGGCCACTCTGTAGTTTGTAAGGTAGCTTTGTCCGTTGTATTCCATTATCTGTGAAGTGAAAAATGGTAACTGATAAATTTCTTTGGCCACTCCATCGTTAATGGCGTCCTCGATAAAGAACTCAGCCATGTTCGCGCCTCATTCTCCATTGCTGCAACTACCATCACTTCGCCCTCACTCGCTTCTCCCTCTTCGCCATGGCCGCCACTCTGCTCCTGCTAAATCCTCATTACGGAGAGTAAACGCCAATGAAGAGCTTCTCTCGCCTTCGTCTTCCTCTGGCTACAGGAACTCGACTCGTACTCGGACTCGGACTCGGACTCGGTCTGTGAAGGTTATGGCGCAGCTGAGGCATCCAATTATTGCGCCGGATGACCACTGGGGCACATGGACTGCTTTGTTTGCTATCGGCGCATTGGGGCTCTGGTACTTTCTCTTCCGTCTTATTTGTTTCGCCCAAATTGGATTTCGATTGTGACTCGCAATCTAAAGCACATTGTAGGACATATGGGATTTATTTCTTGGTGTTGGATTGTGTTTGTTCTGGAGAGGATTATTACAAGCAAAGCAACCCGCTGAAAATGCTGGAGAACACTAGTGACACTGGTTAGAAGAGAGGGTTTAGTTGCCCTAATTTTGTTTTCTTACCTAGCATGATACTTACAGTGTGTTTGTAATGCATTTTAGAGTTCTTATAAAAGATTAAAAGTACTTTTTTTTTAATTGGTAGTATTGGGTTAAAATTTTAAATAGTGGTAAAATTGCTTTTAACCAAGTAAAAGCACGTTTAAATATAGTATTTTATTAAAATCCAGTGCCCCCGGTCCCGTCATATAATCCTGGATCCGCCGCTGATTATTATCAATCAATTTCAATATTTACCGATGGAAAGAGTATGGTTGAAAAATTTTTAAATGTAAGTGATTAAATTGAAAAATTTTATACAATAAAGACTAAATAAAAAAAAAACGAGAGTGAAACATGTATTCACCCTTTTTTTTAAAATTAAATTTGTTGTTTTCAAATCCTTATTTTTGGACCCCAAACCAATTGCACCCTTAGTGTTAATCTTGAATTATCCTTTTGATTTTTCTATGACTCTGCTTCTTTTACATTAATTAAGTCTTGCAAATGATCAGGATGACCAGTGAAGATAGAAAAAAGGGAAAAGAAAGGAAAAAAAGGAATGAAAAGATTGTTAGGCTTACATTTTGCTTACTCTTTTAGCTTATTTTAATGACCATTAAAGATTTAGTTTGTATGTAAGCTAATATGGGTGAACTCTGTGAATGTGGGTTGAAAGGTCTGAGAAGACCAAGATTGGTAGCACAGTGAGTGCTGCTTTGGTTAGCACTTTGGTTGGCTTGGCTGCCAGTAACTCTGGCATAATCCCTTATGAAGCCTTACCTTATTCAATCGTCCTGCAATTTCTGCTTCCATTATCTGTTCCATTGCTTCTATTTCGAGCAGGCCTGCGTCACGTAATCCGATCAACTGGAACATTGCTTGGAGTTTTCCTGCTTGGATCAGGTAATATATTTGTCATGAGTTTCTTGATAGAGTTTTGTTTAGCACCAACACTGGCTTAGTAATTCATTATTCAACCTGTTTTCTCAAGAATTTAGAGGTTCATGTTTCAAAATTACTAGTTAATCTATTATTTCCTAATTATTTTCATCAGTAATAATCTTATGCTAACTTATTGCTGTTTAAGATAAATAATGAATAATAATTTCAAACCTGTAATTGAAAAAGTTTACAGCAATATAGAACTTAATACTCTTGTGCACAAATTTAATATGTCTGTCTGTAAATCAAAGCAATCTTTGTTTATAGAAAAGCCATGCCATGATTTTCGTACTTTCCCCTTCCAACTACTAATCTACAATGGATCTGAACTATGAGATCTTTTCAGGTCTCCACGGTCTTCTCTGCTCTACTAGTTTTACTTTCACTAAGTTTATTGTCTATCAAATTTTTTGATTTTTTCACCTCCCTGGACTTTGGTTTCACAAATCAACTTAGATCCAAGTTCTAAACAGAAAATATATTATTTTCTGAAAAATACCACATTTGGAAAAAGATGTGTACTGTTTTAACAGTAAAATTGTAAGAAAACTTCTCCATATTCTTTTCTTTTCTTTTCAATTCAAATTGCTCTATTTTTTTTTAAATATATATATTGTATATTTCAAAGTCCATGACAACTTCAAATTATCATTTTATAGTGTTTACCGTTGCATAAAGTTTGAAATTGGGAAAATTCTTGAAAGCTAGATGAATTAATGTAAATAAATAAAAGATGAACAATTAAAGTTTAGGGAGATATGTCATGTGAGTTACAAGACAGAGATTCAGAAAGATAGTCACACATCCTGAAATATATGAGTAAGAACTCAAAGAACAACCATAAATTGATGGGTCTTGCAATTAAAATAGCCGTTTGAGAACCTAATTTCACGAATTGAAATTTCAGGGTCATTCACTATTTTATTTTAAAATTTGCATGCTTCTTTTAACTGATTTCTTTACTATGGATTGCAGTTTCAACTATGATAGGAACTGTTGTGGCATTTCTCATGGTGCCTATGAGATCACTTGGTCCTGACAATTGGAAAATAGCTGCTGCTCTCATGGGTAGTTATATTGGTGGATGTAAGTTGTCAGAAAGTTTTAGCTCTGTTTCTTCTGTATTTGTTTCTCAAGTGAGGCCTTTATGACAGAAACCAGACTAGATGAAATTAACTTGGGATAACTGCTTTTCATTGAATGATACCAAAACCTGTCAGCATCATAGGGATAAGCAGCCCCATTAGTGGCAAAGATTCTTGTTGTAAATCCAATCCCTCTGCCCTTTCCTTTATTTTTTTGGATAAGAAACATCTGCCCTTTCCTTTATATTGGTACAGAGACGTTTGGGGACCACTACTACATTGCTTTTTGTCTATTTTTTCCCTGTTAGTTTGTTATTGGAAAAGGAAACAAAAAAGCAAGGGATTTTTAGAGCCTTGATGAAACTGGAAGATCTTTTATCGAAGTGGAATTTAAATTCTTGATACTGAAGTTAAAATTGCTACCTTCAGGAAGTTAATATGAAAAAATATTGTTATCCAACTAATGTAATAGTGCAAAGCAAGATGGCTATATTTTTCTCTTCTTGATTACTATCTGGATGTTGGCATGTAGGACTATACTATAAAGTATTTTAAGGATGTCGAAGAAATGAATATGTGAACTCTGTCATTCGTATTGAATATTGATAGTGCACAAACCCACAATTATCCATGGTAATGTAAATTTATTAAACAGAAATTGTAGCAATAGCAATGATTTTCTTTTACCATGCCAAAATTAGATGGTACACTTATTTTGTTTGTGGGAGGGACTGAAAATTTTACCGGTCATCCACCATATTTAAAGTCATCTAGAACTCGGACACAATATACATCTTACTGATCTAGTATCAATCTGATATTTTTGATTTGATATACCTGGTTAATGTGACCCTACTCTTTTTTCTTCTTTGGTCTTTCTTCCTGGTTGATCTATGTAGCTGTTAATTATGTTGCAATTTCAGAGGCTCTTGGTGTTTCTCCATCAGTTTTAGCAGCAGGAGTGGCTGCTGACAATGTCATCTGTGCTATATACTTTGTGGCCCTTTTTGCATTGGCTTCTAGTATATCTCCCGAACCTGCAACATCAACTGACGGTACATAGTTCCTTCTAGATTTAGTTTCATGCAAATAATTTTCAGAAAATCTGAATTTGTGTCTAACATTCAAATTAACAAAAAACTATCCTGCAGTTGCAGCACTAACCATGTTTAAAGTTATGGGAGAAAAATAGCATAGTACAATTCCTGATTTCATAATACCATATCTTTGATTTCTCATTCAAAACCTGAAAACTTTACCAGATGTTTCAATCAATACGGACTCTGATCATGGCACGAAGCTCCCTGTGTTGCACACTGCTACTGCCATTGTTACATCATTAGCAATATGCAAGTTTGTTACATGGATTACAAATATATATGGAATTCAAGGTGCCAATCTTCCTGGGATAACTGCAGTAGTCGTCTTTTTAGCTACAGTTTTCCCAAAACAGTTCAGTTATTTAGCACCCGCTGGAGATACCATTGCCCTGATTCTTATGCAGGTATGCAGTTTTAGACTTAGTTAGGTGCATCTCTTATGAAATCTTGTCCACCACTTTCTATTCCTGCATAACCATCGCATATAATTTCTTAATACTGTAGAGAACACTTCAATTTTCTCACCGCAAAATTAGGCATTTGATCTGTCTTGCCATATGGATTTGGTTCCCTTTTATTTATCTCCACTGCAAACTGAGAGGGTGGGGGAAGGTTTCAAGGAGCTATTGATATAACTTTGGTAGAATAGTACATATTGGGACCCTAAATAAATAAATAAAATACAATAGCCGTCGGTCATTATATGTGAGAAATAGAATAAATAAATTCGTTTGATAATCATTTTGTGTTTGGTTTTCTATTTTTGAAAATTAAACTTGTAGTCCCTTCGGAGACATTTGATAAAATTGAAAATTAAACTTGTAAACACTACTTTCACCTATATTTTTTTGTCTTGCATATGCTTTTTGAAACTGTTATAAGATTTTAAATTTTGAAACTAAAAAAGTAGTTTTCAAAATCTTGTTTTGATTTTCAAATTTGGCCGAAAGTTTAAATGTATTCTTTAGAGAGTGAAAACATACCAAAGAAATTGTGACCAAACAAGTATAATTTTCAATAACATAAAACTAAAACTGGTTATCAAGGTCTAAGCAATAATGTCACAAGGACACTTCTTTGCAAAAAAAAAAATAAAAATATATATATTTTGCACGTATTTTAGTAACTTCATTTTCAAACAAGAAACTTTTGTTTGTGATAAGAATTTTCCTCCAATCTATTCTAATCCACTTTTTATTCACATACTTTTAGCTCATCTGATAAACAATGTCTTCTTAGCTTATTGGTCACATACACGTGTTTGTATTTTCGTCAAGCAGTTTTTAAAATATTACTTCTATTTCCACAGCGTTTCAAATGACTTGTCAATAGTACACATGAAAGGAAAATTTGTTTGTCCCATGGTTATGCATTTTAAGCTTCCATTAACATAGTTAAAAAGTTTTAGGTGCTATGGTCAAGTCAGAGCTCATCTGAAATATTCTCAACAGAAGCTTTTGTCACTTGTAGAGCTGGGTAAAAAATGAATATTACCTGAGATTTAAAGTTAAATGAGAAACACCTGAAGGTTCAAATTTGGCTGGTTCAAATGACTTTGACAGGTATTTTTTACCGTTGTTGGTGCTAGTGGGAGTATATGGAATGTCATCAACAATGCACCAAGTATTTTCCTGTTTGCTCTAGTTCAAGTTACAGTCCATCTTGCTGTAATTCTTGGGTTTGGAAAGCTATTCAGCATTGAACTAAAGCTCTTGCTTCTTGCTTCAAATGCCAATATTGGAGGCCCAACAACAGCATGTGGAATGGCAACTGCCAAGGGTTGGAGACCTTTGGTGGTTCCTGCTATTCTTGCTGGCATTTTCGGTATCGCAATTGCTACTTTTCTGGGCATCGGTTTTGGATTGATGATCCTCAGGCGCATGTAGAGTACCCGTAAGTTTTCTTAATCATTGAAACCATATTTACATACAGATACGAGCTGGTTTTACTAGTGAGCAGTTAAATTTTCTCCCTACTAGTAATAATGGGTGGGAACAAGACATTAATGCTAGTTACAGTCATGCATTATATCTTCAAAGATATGTTCATAAAATATACCAATGGGGAACGGGAAAAATAAGGAAAGCGTTTTAAGAACTTGTGAGAATTTATTCTAAATTAGTCAAACAACATTCAAATTCTCAATGCTCCAGGTGATTGAAATGCCTATTGAAGACAGCATCGGTTTTTGGTTGAAAGGATCAAGCTATTCATCTTCATGGAAAGAGATTCGTATTTAACCTAGATCAAGCATTGCCACGTCGGATCGGGTGCTCCAAAATTGGAATTGGCTCTCCAAGAATGATGTAGCATAAAGTTCACAAGGTAAGTCCTGCAGTATTTTAACAGATCATGAATAACTGAAAAAGCTTTATGTTGGAATGAATCTGATCTATAATTGTCAAGTAACAAAAGAGGAGAATAAAGAAGAGAATTGCTGCAGTTTCTCAATTTCATGATGGTTTGAATTGAAGTATAGTGTTATTGCTGTTTTTTATTAATCATAAAGTGGTCAAAATAGCAATATCTTCCAGAGGAAGAACTCCCACTAGGGAGACAGAAACGTACAGAAACTTTTGACTCTTCAAAAGGCCAAAAACATTACACAGAGAGAGAGAGAGCAGCAAGTTTATCTTCAGGGATTTTCTTTGCATACTTCCATTTGAATTTGACTAAAGTTTTGTAGAAAAATATGCTCGAACTTGATTTTATTTTTATTATTATCTTTTTAAATAACATTGATGCCTTCTTTGAAAGAAAAATCTAGAGGGGCTTGTAGGGTTGTGTTATTTTGAAATGAGGAGAAAAAGTTTTAATCTTAAACTTTTAATTTTATTAAATTAGATTCTTGAATAAGTGGTAAAATTAATACGTTAGTCAAGTTGCCATTTTATATATAAATTTTGTTTTTGCTAGCTATTAGTTTTCTTGTGGATCGACAAGATTATTTTTGTAGGTATTCATTCTTCTAATCATGTTGTATATCTCCTTAGTTGCATTTAAGGTTCTTATTTTACTAGGTTAAGATTTTATGGTTGGGTCTGAGCATTTCTATTGCTTGATTTTGAGTGTTTTGTGGGTTGGATTTCATTTTATTTATTGGTTAATTTGTGGGTAATATTATAATTGGATTTTTAGGGTGGATTTTACCATTTACTCGAGGGTTTAATGTAATGATATAAAAATTTGAGAGTTAAAATTTAGTCCTCAAATATAGGGCTAAAAATGGAAACTTTATTCCGTTGGTTTATGGAATTATGTGAATATTTGTTACAAAAATATAAAATAATTTTAAGATTTAAGTGGGTTAAAACAAGCATAGCTTAGCAGTAATTGACATCACCTCCAATCAAGAGGTGAGTTCGAATCTCCTCCTCAACACTGAAATTTTTTTTAAGGTTTAAGTGCTACCAAAATTGTAAATACCTGGACTAAAATTGAACTGAAATCAAAATTGCAGGAGGGACCAAAATAAAATTTAAACTGAATTTTAATATATGAAAGAATCTAATCTAGAAATATAGATTTTTATGGAGTGAAACGGTAGAAAATAAGACATAGCCACTTGAATTAAAAATAAATAAATAAAAATCCAATAATTTGGACCCTACTGGAATTAATGCTTGGTGGGTAGTGGAAGGCCTATGTTGTGTTAATGGCATTTATTTACTGTAATATGCAATTGCAATCCATTCAAAACTTTACCATTTGCAGAATAAGATATTTCCATAGATGAAATTTCTAAAGTGGTCATACTGTGACATTTATTTTAGCCACATCAGCTTCTTCGTTGTTTAAAAAGTTACACAAACTTTAGCGTTTTAGTACAATAAATGTCTGGGTCTAGGGATTTGAACTTACGACTTTAAGGAAAACAATACGTATGCTCACCTTGACGAAAAAGAAAAAAAAAATTTGTTCGTACTAAAAATAGCTTCCATAGAACAACGTTGCGCTAAAATTCTTATCTTAACATAATTGATGTAGAGTGTATTTGGTTAAACTCAGCATCGAGCATGCAACTTAACATAACTAGTGTTGGAAAGTCGATATATCGCTAGCTTGCCACATATTACTTCCTCCTAACACGTATGACTCGAGCATGTATGCTAGCCATTGCACTATTATAGATCATAATCAAAAGTTGAAAAATGAAAATAACATTATTGTTTTCAATTATAAAGAATATAAAATGATTGTAAAGGTTTTTTTTGGTTGAAAATATGATTGTAAAGGGTAAAAAGGCAAAAGTTTGTAGTTTTACATAACATTCCCTTAAATTTAGGATGAACCATTCATTAATTAAATGATAAAATGGAGGACCAGTTAGATTTCAATTACAAAACAATATATATAAAAACTAGACTATTTTACCTGTAAAAATCTCATTACTTGGAAGAAAAATTATAAGGGGTTGATTACCAATAAAAATTTAACAGTTCCTGACTGTAAAGAATAAGAAGATAATACCTTTTTTTTTTTACATTTCTCTCTCGTAGTTGTGAAAAATTTATAGAAAAGATGAGTGTTGACCGATAAACACTTTAGCATTATTATCAGTTGGAATGCTCAGATTCCGACATGCAAAAAAATGTCTTTTCATAAGATTAGGAGACATGATTAATAAACATGGACTTTCCAACACTATTATTATACTTTCTAGATTTGCAAATCCCTTTCACAGTCAAAACTACAGCAAATAAGATTGGAATCTTATTACTACCTCAAATTAAACAGCCTTGTAATCAAGTAATAAAGAAAAAATATTATGAAATTTCTCCTTCCTACCCAAATTGGGCTTGTATAATCTCGGATTACGAAAGTAAACATTAAGTTCAACATGTGAAGGACTAAAATATTCGTCAAGGTTCAACATTAACATCAAGATTTTGAAAGTAAAAAATAACTTCAGTTATTTTAAAAGACGAATCTTCTTTGACGATAAATGACGCAAAAACAACTCGAAAAAATTGTTCAAATAGTTCACCGAACCTTTTCCCGTACACTCTCGAATCAATTTGTTTTTCCCTCTTTATCCTTTTTCAACAAGGTTTAGGGTTTCACTATTGAGCCAAAAACAAGTGCATGCAGCCATGAAAGTGATCAATTTTCCACCAGAAAAGAACTGTTGTTAATACTTAGAGAATCATTTCATGCCCAAAGATTTCTCACCACATCAACATCTCCTCCCTCAATAATTAGATCACAGATAGGTTTGGCCATTTTGATGTCTCCATCACATTAAACTTGAGAAATGGTCACTATCCTTCCACTATTTGGGCGCCATAAAACGCGCGTTTGAGATGCGTTTTTAAAAAAGAAATGTTTTTAAGTGAAACATTTATTTTGTAAGTACTTTTAGAAGAAAACTAATTAAATGTTCCATCGAAAAGTACTTTAAGTGCTTATCATTTATTTTTGTACTTCTCGAATTACTTTTTTACTATTGAACTTGTTGATGCAGAATTCTAGACAAGGTAACAAGTCGGTTTATGATCCGAGGTGGATGTCCAATCAACTGAGGTGATGACGTGTAAATGTAACCTTGCACTGGTGTGATACTCGGCTACATACACTCCAAAACTTATTATAGTTTAGTTCGAGAACGAAACTTAGTTATCTATTGTGAGGAATGAACTTTGTCCTTTTTAATAGAATTTTGGAAAGCGTTGATCTATTGTGGTGCTATGCATCTGGGCATCAGTAGATTTTATGCTGATGACGTCTATGTTTTCAGGTTAGTGTCGAGTTGGGCTCTCGCGCGAGGTCAGTCAAGGTTGATTCTATGTGACTCGTCTCGTACTCTCTGGTCCAACCTATGACTCAAACACGTGTTCTCGGGCGAGAGGGCTACGCAGCAACTCTGATTCCACCTACAACAAAAGTCATTTTAAAAAACTACCTTTTGAGTCCAATGAGGTGAGGGGTAAAGCTCTTCTGTTTCCTTCAAATTATTGACTCCACCACTCTCCAACAAATTATTTAGTGAACTTTCAGGCTGGAAATACACACAAAACCACCAAAAAGAAAACAAAGCAAATATCAATGTCAAAACTGCAAAATCCCAATAAAATGGAATCAAAATAATATAATTTAATGACTAGACTTTTGCAATTTGACCCCTTAAACCTTTTTTTTTTAAGGATGTATATGTTCAACCTCTTCAAATGTCTGAAATTTTAGATATTCGATATCTTTAGATAGCAACATTTGTTTTGTAAGAAAATTTATGAATGTGTCTGAGAAATATTTTGATAATCGCGTTTCTTTGGCAGGGTCTATTCTTGAAAATGTTGTAAATTTAATGTTCCAAAAATGTTATTACAAATACTAATCTAATTTATATTAATTTAATATAGTTTATATTTATATTAAATTTATTTTTATTAATTTAGTATCTTGTTTTTTGAAGGTCAGTGTCTTGAAATATAGAGAGAGAAAATAAAAGGTAGAAAATATCTTGTTTTTATACAGAGAGAGAAAAGTACAACAAAAATGTAGAAAATAAAATTCGAAGATCAGTGTCTTGGAATAATTCATAAAAAA
Source organism: Momordica charantia (assembly GCF_001995035.1). The sequence goes on from NW_019104490.1 coordinate 3,318,641, forward strand.
TTACTAAAACTGGTAGAAAACACACAAGAAAAAAAAAATAAAAAGTAGAAAAAGAAAGGAAAAGGGAGAATATAGTAAGAAAGATAATATAAAAATAAATATCCGATTGAAATCAGAGAAAAATGAAGCACAGTAGATTTTGAGAGCTTTTTTCTTATAATAATAATAATAGGGGTAAATATAGTATGTCTGGCAGAACCTATCGTTTAAACGCAAATCAAGATTGATTCAAACGAGACTTTTTGAGATGTCCATTTATTTTAGAATTAACACAATCTAAACAAGTAATTGAGATGAAACGGTAATCTTAGATTACCACCAAACAAACGACTCCTTGAAAGTTTCAATTTCATCGTTTCATTTTATGTATTGCATTCACTTTTCTATTAACTCCTTACCATCGATCACTAAATGTTAATAGAACAATGATATATGAGTTTAAATATGATAGTTTGTATGAAATTTTGTCATTTGTTAGTATATCAACATTTTAATAGGTCAGTTTTCTGTAACAGACGATTTTGGGTCAAATTAAACTATATTCTAAGTCATATGAAAACAGGTAAGCTTTTTATTTTGTGGGTGAGCGTAGTATATTTATTTCCTCTAATCAAAATACAAAATAAAAAAAAAAAACTCAAATATTATAGACCAAATTATATAATTAGCCTTTAAAATGAATCTGTTCTGTAAAAGAAAATGCAAAAAGTCCCAAAATAATCACTGAACATCTCTTTTGGAAGTGCTTTTTTGGAAACACACTGCTCCCTTTCTAGGGCTTTGAGATGCTCTTATTTCTTGATGGAATCATTAATCTTCTCCAATGTCTTTTCCTTTTCTCTTGTTTGAAAGATTAGTCCTATTTCTATCCTTGTTATTATTTTGTACTTAATTCTTTAACATAAATATAAATATATATATATATAATGTAACTTTGAACGTGTACTAATGTGCTAACGTTGGCATTTACTACTACAATTGTAGGTTGCTTAAAGAACGAACCGTTATAAAGGATCAAAATGATTATTAAAAAGATTAAAGGACTAATAATACATTTTCAAAGTTCATAAATCAAAATAGAATTTAAAACCAATCCGTATATTGTATATATACTTATTCTATAGATAGTATAGAGAAGATATATATCTAGATATACACGCAAAGAAATTTAAGATATAACCAAGGTTTTAAATGTCGATGTCGATAGAAATGTCGAGGTCTCAATTTCATAGAAATATCAATAAAATGTCAATGTCGATGGATATTTCTGTAAAAGTTAGAAAAATTAAAAAATCGTAAAAAATATTTAAATTAATAAAATAAATATTTTCCTATTTCTAAATTAGTTAAAAATAATCGATATTAATATTATGTATATATTAGTGACATTTTATTGATATTTTTCATATTTTATCGATTTTATTGTACTATAATAGAAATATCGATTTACCCCTTCATATCGATATCGAACCCATGGAAACATGGATATGTCGATGGAAATGTCGGACCGATATTTAGAACCTTGAATATAACCGAACTTTGTAGACCACTATTTCCTGATAAATTTATTACCAATGTCTTCCTCCCTCGATCAATCATTTTCTTGGTCGTTTTCTTGCCTTCCATGGACCCACGCTTTGGACCTACCCCACTTTTTCACCCTTTATTTTCTTCCTTCTAATGAAACTTTTTCAATCTTGATCCCATTCTTCTTCGAGATTAACAGTGTGTGATCACTTTTCCACCGTGGGTGGCAATGAGTTTTAATAACGTGTTCATGGCATAATTAAGTAATAGTAAATTCTACGTTTATTCCTGTATTAATTTTATATTTGTGTCGATTTTGTTTTTTTTGTCCTTTCCAAAATCTTTAGTTTCTTTTCTATGATATATATCAACACTAATGATCCATGTCATTAATGAGTATTAAAAATTATTAGCAATATTCCAATCAATTTTTCATTAAACATGTCACTTCTATATTTTAATATGAGGTTGTCAAAACGAGTAAACTTAACGGTAATTGTTACAATTTGTAAAGTTTAAGGTAAATATTGCAACACGTTTCCAAAGTTAAGGTACAATTTGATAGAAATTGAAAGTTTAGAGGAAAAAATAGATTCACCTTACTAAATTCATGAGTAAAAAATTTTTTTTTATCCCTTTCTAAAATAGGTTAAATTACAAATTTACTCCTTCAACTTTTAGATTTGTGCTTGAAAAGCCTTTTAACCTTAAAAAAAATCTACGTCATTAAACTTTTAATTTTGTATCAAATAGATTTGTGTCTAATAATACTTTGAACTTTAAATTTTGTAATTGATAGAACCTTGACCCAATCAATATTTTTAAAATTTCCAAACTCATCAGATACAAAGATCCACTAATTTTAAAAATGTTCAAAGTTCAGAAATTTAGTAAATACTCTTAAAAGTTCATAGACATATCAACTACATAATTAAAAGTTCTCAAGTTAAACTATCCATTCAACTTTTAAAATAATATTAAATGCAACTTTTATTTATTTAAATTTTTTTTTTGGGAGAAAATTGAAAACATGTGTTTGGGAGTAGCCATAAAAATGTACTTTTTGGAATAAAGTTGCTCAAAGATAAGCATTAGTAATTCTGTGCTTCCATTGCTTTGTCAAGTCATTTCAGATGCTAAAGCCTAAAGCCTTGCTTGGGGCCCACCAAACTGCACACAAGAGAGGGGAAAAAAAAGCCTCATTTTACCAAACCCTTTGACTCTTTACCCCCTCCTTCCTTTGCCTTCTTCCTTTTCTTTCTCTTTTCCCTTTGACCATTACATTATTGCCTATTCTCAACTTTCTATATTTATTCCATTATGGTCAACATTTGATTTGTACTGGAAAAAAAAACATTTCATTTTGAGATTTCAATTTTATAGAAGTATCGATATATTGGACATGTGATCAAAGTCTCACATCCGCCGGATAAGGGGGAGATAATTGTATATAAGTGAGGGAAACGTCTTCATTGTTATGAAATCTTTTGGGTGAAGTTTAAAGTAAAGTCACGAGGGTTATGTTCAAAGTGAACAATATATCATACCATTGTGGACATGGGTGGAGAGTTTGTTATCCTAAATGGTATCAAAGTCATGCTCCTGACTTGGCTGTGTCGGTAGAATCATTGGGTGCACTGAGCCTTGAAAGATGATAATCATGATATGATATGTGGTTGAGCTCTATCGGACATGCAGTGTGCTCTAGAAGAAGAGGAGTTTGCCGAGACAAGAGTTGGATGACTATTTGAGGGGCTCTATCGGACAAGCAGTATACTTTAAAGAAGAGGAGTTGGCTTGGATAAGAGTTTAATGACTAATTGAGGGGAGACTCGATGGTACACTTTATTCGAGGGGGGAGTTCTTGGTAATGCAACCAAGCTCCTACATTGACTAGATAGGAGGAGGGACATTCTATTAAAAAAATAAAGCTACGATTCGGTTTATTTATTTATTTTTTTTTTTGGATTTACTGATTTAAATGAATTCAAATGAATAGTGTTTTGGCAAATTTTGCAATCAAAATAGTAGAAATTCTTGCCTTGTTTTCATATTTGGAAATTGAAATTTTTAAATGCAGAATTACATTAAGAAAAAAATAAAAATTTTGGCAAATATACTATTTCATGTTATAAACTCTGTAAAACATAATATATTATAAATTATATAATATTGTAAAATAATAATTCTATAAAATTTATAACATGTATGCTAATAAATTAATTTATATTATTTTAAATTGGACGATATTTTAGTTGGTAACTATCCATAGTTTATAAATGTATATTACTAAACATCGGATTAACTTTTTAAACTGAGATTTAATTTCATAATTTACTAACAAAAACATATCTGAAAACATTGAGGATATGAAATACAACTCTGTTTTTCATTAGATTTTTTGTTTTTAGATTTTTTTTCCAGATCACCAACCACATGCACCATAAATTTTATTAACAAAAAATTAATGTATATATTGTTATTTTGTTAAGATATTGGACACGTGAATAAGCCACTTAAATGCTACTATTAACGCATTAAATTTGATCAACCCTTTAGCAAAATTTGACCTACTCGCCAACAGAATTCGTTCATTTAATTAGCACGTTCATAAGGCATGCTCACGTGTCTAAATGTTAAAATAAAAAAAAACAATGAAAGAAGCATTAAATTTTTATTTAAAAAGTTTTACATTTCTTTATGAAAGGAATTGAGAATTTGGAAAAAAAAATGAGGAAAAAAATTTAAAAAGAACTATTTATTAATATATTATTATTATTATTATTTGGTTACAGTTCTCCAATTTCTCTCCAATTACGTATAAAAATTAGTTGGTTTTCCTTTAAATTTATTGAATCAATTATCGTCATTTTTAAAATATCTATTTCAAACTTTTACCTTTATTCAATTTCAGTCTATAATATATTTAAAATATTTATTATAGTTTATAACTATTAAAATAAATAACTAACGTTTTTCTCACAATTATTTGTCTAAATTGTTTAAAAAATAAATAATGTGGTTTTAAATATAAATGCCGACCTGCTGTAACATGTTAAAGTATTTGCACCATATAGGTTGGCAAAAGCAAGCCTTGGTTAGGCAAATATTAAGTGACAAAATAAATATCAAAATTATTATTTTTAAAAAAAGTTATCATAGATGTTTTAAAAGTTTGGAGATCAAAATAGTTGGCTTTTTAAAGTTCAGAAACTAAAACCATGATGTTGGAGGCGTTGACCAATGTTATGCCACGTAGAGGATAGAGAGTAGACAGGCTAATGAGTTTGCTGTTGATGATATTTTTGTGCAGGAACGACCTTCAACACTTAGTCAGATACTGGACATGGAAAGCCGGATGAAGCTGGTCTCCTTATCCAGATAGCGCATACCTAACAGGCCGACCTAATTCGGCCCACAAGTTCAACTAACGGTTGAATTTCGTGTGGGATACTCAAACCTATAAATAGGACACTTCGTTCTTCAGTCAGGTATCACATTTTACCTCAATCTCTATATTAAGGTCGAGTTAAAACTAACTTGAGCATCATATTATTTGTTCCTTGTGCACGCCTTTCCTTTCCAAGCGGCCTTCCAACTCTTATTGGACATCCAAGCTCTCTCAGTAAGCATATCTTGACCAGGTCGATCTTGATCGATATTTGTTGTACAAACACATGAGATTTTAAAAATTTAAATATTAAAATAGAATAAAACATAAACTTTATGATATTTTAACTAAATTTATTTTAGTTTCCGTCTCCATGCTTTTATAGCAAACTTGAACCATATTGCTTAATAGCATATGAATCTGTGTTTTAATTTTTAAGTCACATGTTTCAAATTTGATATTGAATGTAAATTCAAGTCTAGCTTAGGTGGATAAAAGCACATATTATTAAGATGAATATGATTCGATCCTCCTAAAAAAAAATTGATAATTGAATTTTGGAAAATTAGAGATTTCTCTAGAAGTAACTCAGTACATTATACATATAATACAACAATATGTGAGGGTGGAGATTTGAACTCACGACTTTTTTATCGGAGATACATGCACTTTAACGAGTTGAGTCAAGTTCAAGTTGGTAAAATATATATTAAATCAGATCATAGAAAGGGAGTATTTAATTAATTTTTTTAAAACAGAGTCCTTTCTAAATCTTAAATAACCTTTTCAAAAATTTTAATTCAAAATTTTAAATTTGGTAGTTTCAGCAATATTGTTAAATGAAAAAAACGAAAAAGAGAAAAAACAAGATAATTATTATCCACATTACCACAGCAAAAACTATTTATTTATTTTCTTGAAGTGAAATATTCAAAATTTTGTATCCCATTTTTGTTTTACTTAAAAAACAAGATAGATATCAACACAAAAGACATATTTTAAAAAATTTAAAAAGAACGGTTAAAAAGGAATTAGTAATTTCGTGAATGCCAAACAATCAAATTGGTTAATGTACAAAAAAATATATGATTTATTGCGAAAAAGTAAAAAAGAAAAAAAATATTCCACCGCTCTAAATAGGTACCATGCGTATTATTGACCTTGATTTACTAAATTCACGCTAAAAAAATTCTGATCCCAATCAAATGATGTGTCAAAGTTGCAAGTCTTTTCCTAAAATGGACACTAAGATGAAATTCTCTCTCAATCGAACTTTTGAGACGAAAACGACGTTACGTTCTTCACCTAAATAATTTGTAAGTATTTTACTTTTTCGAACATTCAAAAAATAAAAAAGAGATATATCTGAACATCACTCAACTGATTAAGACATATAACATTAATTAAAAAGTCAAAATTTCGAATCTCCCTCTATATATTATTTTACTTAAAAAAAGGAGGGGTCATTTTTAGAGAATAATAAATCATAAATATTTAATTAAAAATTTAGGTTGTTGGCGAAGAAAATATAGAATGGAGAATAGAAAATTGAAGCATTAAAAGAAAAGGAGATTGGAGTGGAGACACAAAGGGGCTCACCAATCCCTACATCATCGGTGGGTGCAACTCCATGGCCATCTCCTATTCCTTCAATAAATGAGAATGCTATTTAATCAATTTTCTCAAACGAATCTGTCCATCTAAATCTAACTAATTGATTAAAACTACATATATCCGACCAAAAAATCGTGAGTTCGAATTCTCACCCTTACATTTTTGTATTAAAAAATTTTAAAACCATCTCGAATGTTCATGGTTTGATCCCTGCTCTTTGAACTCAAAAGGTAACAATAATAATTATTTTCCAGTTTAAATTTTTATAATGAGTTGTATAAACTTTTATGTGTATTTTATTTTAGTTGTTAAATTTATAAACATTTATAAAAAAAAATATTTTTAATTTTTATCTATGTTTTCGAAAAGATGAACAAGTGTTCGAAATCACTCAGAAAAAAACTGGTCAATTTGAAAACACATTCAATTTGATAAGTTGCTTATTCTAAATTTGATAAAATCTCTAGCTAAGGAATACATTCTTTTAAGCATATTACCATTTAATTTGTTTTGATTTAATTTGAATCATAATTAGGTAGGAAGGATGTAGTAAGAAAATATAAAATTTACCAAGTTGGTAAAAACCAATAATTATTGAAACGCATTCCATACAACAATCTTATTTTTGGTAAGAAGATTCAATAATTTATTGAAACATAATGCCAATAACATGCCAAATAATTAATGTAGGAGTAAATTGCTAAAGTTACCAATCAATGACCCCCATTTAATGTCTCTTCCCATATTACTTTTTTAATTACTTTTTAAAATCACTAACCATTACACTTTTAAAAAATTAAAAAAAAAGTTACTATTAATATTTAAATTTAATTTCGAGACGCAAAGATATTATTATTTGTAACTAACTCGATAACAAATACGAATGATAAAGGAAAAAAGAATTTGACTTTCGAATTAGGTAACTACTATTAATGATTAGAAAGAAAAAAAGTGGATTAAATTACAAATATAATACAAGCCCAAATCAGAGATCGACACGTACTCGACAAATAGTTTATACTATAGAAAATTTAAA
>NW_019104490.1:3333531-3357748 GCF_001995035.1 Momordica charantia
TTAACTCAGTGGATTAAGATATCTTTGACCAATAGATTAGAGGTTTAAATTGTTGAACTAAAAAAACGTAACTCCATTATTTAGATGAGTATTATTGACTAAAATGTTAGAGGTTCAAATCTCCACCCGAACAAGTTGGTGAACTAAAAGAAAGTATTTATAAATTATGTAAATAGTTTTTTTAAGTTTAATTGTATAGGATGTGTACTAAAAAAGAAAAAAAAAATTGTAAAATATCTAAACCTTTTGTACATGCGAATAATGCTTTAATAGGTTGAGTATCAAGTTTTAGCTCAATTTTGTTAATATAATGATAGATTATAAAACAAAGTTATAATTTCTAGATTTTGCAAATGGTAGGGATGTCTGAAATATTTTTTACATCAGAGAGGCATAATCTAAAAATTAGACAAACCACCGCACTTTGTAATTACTTTTTCAAAATAAAAAAATATTTATATAAACAACATGTACTTTTAAATATAGTTAAAAAGAATTTAAAATTTTTATAAAAATAGCACAATCCATATGAAACTCTAACTCAAATATAATATAAAATAAACTAAGAAAAATGGTACTTACCCTACATTAGAAAAGAAATGAAAAAAAAAATTGTGACATTTTTTAGGATAAGAATTAAATTTAGGCTATGTTTGAAAATTAAAAAAAAAAAAAACATTTTATCCTTACATTTAGAAGTCTATTTTTAATACTTCCTTAAAATAAATTAAAAGTATCTAAAACTAAGCCAAAAACCCACACTTCAGTCGATGAATTTGAAAATCGAATTATAGAAATGTCTTAATCCAACCATATTAAGGATTTAATTTTCTTGAAATTTTGTAAAAGGGTGTATGACGTGGCGTGTGGGCCGACTAAAAAAATGCAAACTTTTTAGTGTAATGAAAATTTAATTAAAAATGATTAAGTCACTATCTCTGATCAGAATGTAAGTGAGTTCGAATCTCACCCCACAATGTTGTACTAAAAAAAAGAAAAAAAAAACGGTTCAAAATTGACTTTTTTGAGAAAACAAATTGTGATGAAAAATTAAAAATAGATTTTAAAACAATTTCATTTTTGAAATTATTTATTTATTTATTATCAAACAGTATAGAAACTATAGTAAATGCACTAAATTAATAACTGAAGGTGATTTTATTTGAAAAATCATTCGGAAAGACATATTAGTATCAAAATATTTAAACCGAAGTAAAAATCATCCAACATACTAAAATAATCCCACTATCCAAATTCAACATTGAATTTGATAGAATTAAAAAAAAAAAAAAAGTTCAACATTAGTTCTCCGAACCAAATACAAAATATTAAAAAAAAAAAGTATTTTTATTTTTATTTTTACGAAGAGGATATTTTGAGGATGGTTTGTGTCTAAGTTCATAAGCCCTACCACCATGTGCATTGAATTTCATATAAATTTTATTATCAATTTTAGATAATAAATTTGCTTCATTGATTGCAATGGCAGGCCATTTTTCTAAAGTTAAAGTGGAATTTAATTTCATTAATAATTGTTTTGTCGTTTCAATTACTTTAATTTATTTTTCATATTGACGAAGGGATCAATTTTTCATCCACAATTTGTTTTCTCAAAAAAGTCAATTTGAACAGTTTATATTGATTTCAACTTAAAAAATAATCTTTTTTTTAATTAAATTTCCATTACACTAAAAAGTTTGCATTTTTTTAGTCGGCCCACACACCACGTCATATACCCTTTTACAATTTCAAGAAAATTCAATCCTTAATATTAACACTGAAATAATTTTAGATATTTTATATGATGAACAAAATTTAGAAGATTTTGAGGCGTAATTATTCTGTATTTAATTTTTTTTCTTTAATCAAAAGGATTTGACTTAACATATTTTGATCTGATTAAACTATATTAAGTTGACAATTCTATAATTAATTATCAAAAATATCTTAGAATACTTTTAATATCTATTACATAATTACATTATATGAAATGAGAGGACATGGAAAAATTACAATTTATGAGTAAATAAAATATACAATTAATCAATTTAGTGAGTATTTGGTACCATTTCGATTTGTTTATCTATTGTTTTCTTTTTTTCAATCAAGGAAAATATAATTGCATTTGGTAACTGTTTTTTTTGTTCTTACTATTTTTTTATTAGAAAAAAGATCAGAAATTCTTTGATAACTCTTCCTTATTTCTTGTTCTCTAAAATTTGAATTAAGAAAAAGTAAAATCTTTATATGAAAATTAAAATTTCTAAATTTTATGTTATATTTATATTTTGATATTTATTATGCATTTTATGAGTAAATAAAATAAAATAATGCTTTTATCAATATTTTTTAAAGAACAAAAAACTGAGAACATAAAAAAAAATAATAAGAAACTTGATTATTTTAATGTGCGAAAGAAAGTGAACTTAAAAGAAATTATTCAGATATATCTTAAGATATATTCTAATTACAACTGAACTATGCTCGCTTTGTGTTCAAATTACACATTTATGTTGAAATTAAGTTATTTATTAAATGAGAAGTTTTTTTTCTTATGTGTTAAAGTTACCTATGTAAAAAAGGTTATATATGTGTTTAATTTTTGTGTGAGAGGTTACATGTTTGAACAACTATATAAACCATGTATAGTTGTTGGTTTGTTTCATTTGTGATATTCAAGCATTTCTTATTTGAGTTCCTCATCATCTCACAAGAATTATCTCTTCTTTTGAGTTGTTGTTTTTGTTTGTGTTGAAAGCAAGTGTCTAAGAATTTTGCTAGATTCGAGTAGTTCAAGGTTGTTCTTCTATCGGAGTTAGTAGTGTATCCTGCTGAGACGATCGTTATAGTTTGCTAACAACTTGTGCAGAACAAATATTTGTCTTCAAGTCAGCGTTATTAAAGTGTGTCTCGACTGAATTCAAGTTTTGGTTTCATCAAACTATCAAGATCTGTAATTGTTTGTAGCAAGTTACACTGTAAATTCAATTTTTATGTACAACGTATACTTACCCAACACTTTGGAGTTTATTTCATTTATATACTCCTATCATTTTAGAAGTTTAAACTCTACCATTGACCTGTCAACTTTTCCTTAAAAAGAGAATGGAAATATGATGTGCCATTGAATTGTAAAATAGTGAAGTACACGTAGGCGTATATTTTCAAATATGTTCTTAAACTTTGAGATATAAGTTTCAAGGTTAAAATATTATTTTGGTCCCTTTATTTTAACTATGGTTCATTTTGGTTCCTATACTTTGAAAATGTTCATTTTAGTCCTTGTAATTTTGAGAATGAATAAATTTTTACAACCTCCATTTTTTGTTTCCAAGTGTTGACGACGGAGGTTGTTTGGTGACAAACTCTGATGGGGGAACTCAGTAATGAAGAAGTCAAAATCGAACAAGAAAGGAAAGAACTATGAAGACGATTACCATTATGATATTCAATGATTTACTTTTTATTTGACAATTTAAAATTAACATGTAAACTATTTTGTTTTTAATGTCACATCATCACTCTGTTATTTTTTTTAACGGCAAATTAAAGGTAGGAAATAAAATGAACGTTTTTGAAAATACATGGACTCCCAAGTAAAAGTAGAGAAACCAAAAGAGCATTTTAACCGAGTTTCAATTATGCCCCTATGATTTCAAAAGTTTCATGGTTTCGAAACAACCATTGCACTAGATTCTTCGTTAAAGTGAAGAAAGGAACGTAATGTAGCATTGAGTTGTATATTCAAATGAAAAAAAAGGAACAAATTCCAAATGGGAGCTTTTCACTTTTTTTTTTTTGTTAAGAACCACATTTAAAATCTTATCTAAATTTTAACGGTAAAAAGCAATCTTTATGAAATTTCTTTTTCCAGTTTTAGTTTTTGAAATCAAATAAAGATTTCTATAATCAAAAACATTTTTAAAATACAAAATTTTCTTCAAAAAGAAATTAGTTAAATATTGAAGTTATTTTTTCAGGAATAAAAATATTGAAGTTATTTTTCAGCCCATAAAAATAAAAAATGGAATAGCTATCAACTGATATATAACTGCTGAGCTCAAAAAACTTATTTTAACAAAATAAATTAATTAGTAGTTTATTTCTAAGATTGAGGGGACCAAAGATATAATTTAATGTATATTTTTAACTTTTTTTTTCCACCACACATAGAGGTTGAGATTCAAAAGTCTGTTTTTGAAGCAAGTTAATTTATTAATTGTCTTTCAGCTGTATTCTAACTTTTATTTAATTTCCACCATTAATATACTAGTAATAAACTACTAATTAAGACCCATTAATTTGTCTAACTATTTGTCTAACTATTTTTCCAAAAAAATTTTACAGCACACATTGATTGAAGTAAGGTTGATGGGGATACCAGATTTTTTTTTCTCTTTTGTTTCATTACCATACTAATTAACTATAGGAATTATTATAATAATAATTATTTTTGATCGAAACTATAGGAATTATATAGGAATTATATAGGAATAAAGAAGTTAAAATATAGAGATAGAATTGAAAATTTTAGAATAGGGTTTCAGGTTGAATTTTGGCCAAGACCACCGAACAGACATCAATTGAAAAAAAAAAATAAAAAAGAGGAAGCAAAAAGTGAGACAGATTGAAACAAATTAAAACAGATAAATTTTATCCAAACTTAATTAATTTCAAATAATTTTTTGTTTTATATTTTAGAAAATGGAGCCAACCGAAAAATATAGTAAATCTTTTTCGGATTCCAACCTGTACCTGTATCTAAAAATATTAGATTTAAATGTTCTTTTAATTTGACTTTTATTTATGTATATATATTTTAAGTGCTATTTTTCATTTTGGATAATGTAGTAAATAAAATGACAATTTTAGTTTATGATAGTAAAATTTTAACCCCAGTTTCATATATACCTAACAGAAACCATTTAATATATATTTATGACTACATTTAAATAAATTTTGTGAATGAAATATAATGTAAAATTGTAATCGAAATAAATAAGATAGAAATAGAAATAGAGGAACAAAAATAGTCCATCTTTAAAAGTTTACAAGGACCAAAATAGAAGTTACGAATAGTGCATGGATTAAAATGAACAAAAATTAAAAATACAAAGGTTATAACAGACGTTTTGAAAATACATGAATTAAAAAATAGATGAATTAAAATGAACAAAAATCGAAAATACATATACTAAAATAGCATTTAAACGTGAAACAATAAAATTAAAAAGTATTATTTAACAGAAAATAAGAATAAAAAATAAAAAAGGGTAGCGTGTAGGCAAATCTAATTGAGAAATTAGTTACCAACCAACTTACTTTATCTTCATCTCTCTTCAAAATATTGGCAAAATCTCACACTTTTTGACACGTGTCGATCATTCACATGGTCACCTTGTCCCTTGCCTAACTCAAACTCCTTGACCAATCACATTTTTTTTGTCCATTTTTATTTTTTCCCTCTCTCTTTAATATTCCATTTATTGTGTTATTTTCTCAAGGAGCAAGAGGGAAGAGATACCTTTTGAAATCCAAATTTGCCTGTAACTCTTTTCCTTCTAGACTAGGGTTTGGAAAAAGGGTTGGTATCAAAGTTGATAAATCCGTCTTTTAACAACCCACTGATAAATCGCATCTAATACGATCTATAACTACAAGCACATTTTGAAAATTTGAAATTTTGAATGAATATTCTTTTGATTTAGTCAATTTTGATGAATTTATCTTAATATTGAGTAAAAGTACTTTATTTTAATAAAATCTCTTTAGCTAACTACCATCTACCATCGAGTCTATTTTCATATTTTTATTTAGAAAATGTAGTTTTTGGTATATTTTTATATTGTAGTTGTCATATCACATTAATTTAGACCTAATAGTTACTTGTAAAAACGAGAGATAGTGAATGAATTCAATTTTGACACTAATACAAGCTCTACTCAAAGTTGGTACGACGATTGTATTGATGGGGAATATTAGCGGTGTAAATAATTCGGATTGGGTTGGATCAGTTGTTGGAGGAAATCGAACCGAACCAAACTCACTTCGGTTTGGATCGAGTTGCGTTGAGTTGCTATTGGGTCGGGCAAAGTTTTTTTTTCCCTTTCTTTCTTTCTTTTTTTCACGTGAGGCCAAAATGCCTATATACCATGAATCTAGACAACCCCTTAAAGCGTAAATATATTAAAATAAAAAACAAAATAATCACAATATTTCTTTTTCTTTCAGATTTTAGATCTTCTTTTTTCATGAAATTCCACCTCTCCGCTTCAGATCTTATTTCCACAAAAACCCACTTCATGTATTCTTTTTCATAAGATCTTATGAAAATGTCTTTTGGGTGGAATCGAATCGAACTGATTTCTACAATCAGTTTGGATCGGATCCTTACACCCCATTAAATATGAAATGAATTTAGGTTTCATGAATGAAGAAAGGAGAAAAAACTGTGAAGGATAAAATTAAACATGTTAGCCAGTGATTCACAAAAATTGTCATGCTTCATGTGAAACTATCAATTTATAGGACAAAATTAGCTTCTGTTTTTTTTTTGGTGACGTTTATATATGTGTATAGGTAAAAATACATTTCCACTTCGTGCAACAAATTTTGAAACTAGTTACTTAATATACCATGTTTCATAAAATTATTTGAGTGGGAATTCTCATAAATCAGATAACAAGAGTTCACATTCTAGAAGAAAATACATATATCCTAAGTAAAAAAATAATATAAATTTCATCAACCGATGGACCAAAAGAAGATTTATTTTATTTGTTGGTTCTAAATTCTCTTTTCCTCAATAAAATAAAGTGAGAGAGAAACCATTCAAATATTGGAAAATTTTATATTATCCAAATTGCCGAAGGCTAAGGTTGTGGGAATAGAATGGTTGCCACGTGTCCTATTTTAATATCATTTTCATGATTATTCGAAATTGGAATGCAAATCGAGAATGAGGCTCTCTTTCATGGGCAAAATCGTCATTTTGCATCTCCCTAAGTATTAGAAGTCGGTGGAGGCGTAATTAATCGACAAAGAAAAAATCTGGAAAATAAAATAAATTTAAAATCTTGAAATTTTTGTTATTAATTTAATTTATTATCATAAAGAAACAACAAATTCCCCGTCTCAGCAGTCTTTGAAAAATAACATTGAGAAACGTGGTTCTTATTTTGCATTTTGTAGACTAGAAAAATACTTGTCAATTTCCAAAGATTTAAAAAGTAATTAAAAAAGAAAATTTTGATTAGGAATCCTTCCCCTGAAAAACTAAACATCGGATAAATATCACTTAAATTTACATTAAAACTTATTAAATATTTATGAACTTTCAAATATTGAGTAGTTTTTTTTTTTTAATTACAAGTAGATGTTAGATTCCAACGTATGACTTTTGGTCCCAAAAGGGTGCCTTAACTCGTTCTTTAAATATTTCATTTTAGTTCACTTTGTCTAACAAATTATTTTAATCTTTTAATATTTACTGTTAATTTTTTCATAAGCCTCAGTCCATTTCAACGCACCAATTTGAGTATAAATCTATTTCAAATATCAATGGTTCAATTATCCACCCCAAAGTTGTTAAACTAAAAAAGATCATTTTGTAACAATTATATTTCTATTATTTTTTAAAAATATTATATCATAAATACATGAATGAGAATTCAAATTTGCAACATTTTTAAAAGGTAGACCATATTAGATTCAACCTTTTACGAGTTTTGATCCAAAATTTAAATTTTATGTATTTAAAAATATATCTTCATTTTATACCATTTAGGTAAACATCTCAAAAAATGTTTTTAAAGAAATTAATGAGAAGAAATAGTATATATTTTATAGTACTAAAAAGTGAATATGTGGAATCAAAAAAGAGTTTAGATCTCTAAGAGATTTTTTATTCACTATTATACAACAAAAAGAAAAAAAGAAAAAAGAAACAAGAAAAGGCCAGTTGGAAAAGATAATGCGGGGCATTGTTGTCTTTTAATGATAATGCGGCGCCTTGACCCGAAGAAACTGGGTGACCGGCTACTTGAAGAACCGGTCATGAGAAGCATTTTTCGCAGTGCTGACTAAACGAATCTCACGCACATCTACGGAAGTTGACGCGCAAACGCTACCTGATCTCTGACATGACATTATTTATTTATTACCATGATTATTATTATAAATTTAGTTAATTTATTTTGTTCTAAGAAAGGGGAGAATCAAACTCATATATTATTGGTCGAAAATATGTAATTCAATAAGTTGACCTAAGTTGAAATTGAAATATTTAATTTGTTTATTTATTTGTGACTAATTGGTATTTATTTAAAAAAAAGTGTCAAAATAAATGTTTGAACTAGATTTTTAAATTTAAAAAATATCTAATAGATCACCTGAGCTTCAATTGTGTGTCTAATAGATTATTGTTTCAATCAAAATCTTTTTAAATTAACAAATGACATAAAATTAAATTTTATGCTCGATAGAATTTTCGACGCTTTAACTTTATGTCTAATACATCTATGATTTTAAAAATATCAGTAGGATCAGAAAATATTTCGGATTTATTTGATACAAACTTTTTTGACAAATGATAGACTATATTCTAACTTAACATTATTATATTATTTTATTTTATTTGCAACATAAGCAATATGTTCTCATTCTCCTTGTATCATGCGCTACCATTAACTCAATATCAACGGTCAATATTTGTATATGTAGCTTTATTTTCTCAAATATTCATAAATATGTATGTCATAATTATATCATTTGTTTAAAATCAATTGTCATATATATTTTTGAAAAAGTTCAGCCCATTTTATGAAAATTTAAATCATTTTATGTTTTTGTCCTTTCTATTTTTTTGTTTTTTAAATTTTAGTTCGAAAACACTAAATTTGCTTACGTGGGTCTTTCTTTGTTCACAACAATCTTTTCAAAATCCAACTTAAATTTTATGAACTAAAAAAATTAACTACTTTTTTTTATTTTATTTCTAAAATTTAACTAAAAATCCCAAATATGTTGTTAAGAATGGTGAAAAAATTGTTCGAGAAATATGTATAGAAAACTTCAGGAAACACAAAACTAAAAATCCAAACCCAATTATTTTTTTAAGACAATTTTGTTCCCTCCACGGTACTCAAAGTTTCATGAACAATTGTCTCCCAGAATAGGACAATATACCAACCTGTGAATGCAGCACTTCACACACAGGACTYAATGAACTCACAATATTTAAGTATTCGTATAGAAGAAAAGAGAGAATTTTGAGAGATCAGTTTTCCTGTTTTGTAAAATCGGGAGGAACCATACACTATTTGTGGCCATTCAAATAGTCATATCTTTTCATGTAAAGTTATGTCGTTTGATAAAAGGACATAATCTTTACAAAAGACGCACAAGTTCATGAAAAGTTGTGATTCTTCTATTTTAACAAAAATAATTTTATTCAAAAAATTCCAACAAAAATTACCAAAGTAATTGCTAATGTACAAATGATTGATCATAGTCCTTACTAATTTACATGTATTTTTAAATTTTTTTTTCTATATATGTAATTACTTTTTAGTTTATCTACAAATTTTGTAATATTTTATTTTATTTGAGTTCATGGTAACATTTTATTTACATTAGAGTAGGCTTAATTTTTTTTTCATATTCGTGAGTGTTTTGGTCCGTTTATATGCACCTCGACTAATATTACGAGACAACTACTTAATCCTACTACACTTAATTATCAAATAAACACATAGAAAATTAATTAATATTTAGGTGGCTATTATAGGGTTAATATGAACTTAACTTGAATTTGTAAAACAGGAGAGAAACAAAAAGCTTAAAACTTGACTCCAACTGAAAAGAAAAAAAAAAAAACTTATCCCTTGTTATATTCTTGACTTTCAAATATTCATGAACTTAAACGTTCTTTTTAGAAAATTTATTTTAATCCTCGTAATTATAACTTTGTTTAAAAATTTCATTTAGCAATGCTTGAAATCATCATATTGTCTAGTTTTTTAATTTAATTCTGAATTTTGCTAAATAACTAAGAAAAAGTTAACAACCACACAAATGTCATATAAAGTTTAAAGAATAAAAAAAATCAATTGAATCACATAATAATAATAATAATAATAATAATAATAATAATAATTCTAACCCAGGATCTTTTAGTCAGAAAAAAATGTTAATTATCATTTAACTAATTAAGTTCATGTTAGCCCACATCAATATATTGGTTCCGTGTAGATGAATTCGTCTTGACCAGAAATCGCGACCCGCCTCCACGTTCTCAAGTAGTGCACTATTGCTGTCATCTCCTTCTCTTGGACCACGCCTTTCGGTCTCATTGAGCTGTTACATTTTTTTTTTAAATTGATATTTTAAATGGGTCAATTTTACTGTTCTCAAAGGAAGGAAAAAAAAGGGTCAGTTTCATTTTTTCTTTAAAAAATATTTTTATTTAAATTTATTTTTAAAATAATGCTGCATTAAATAAAATTAAAGAGAAAATGCTTCTTTGAAACTTATTAAAAAAATGCTTTTGAAATTTGTCCCCACTTGGTCACCTCTTGAAGAGACGATCATGTCATTTTCAATAGTTGATCATCTCTTCAAGACGTCGACCATAAGGACGTGGCACAAGTGCCACGTTTGATTTTTTTTTTAAATCAAGACATGGTCGTCTCTTGAGAGATGACCATGTGTCGGAACCCATTTTACAGTCGTTTTTTCAAGGGACAGAGGGACAACTTGGATTTTTAAGGGAAAATAAATATTATTATATTTAATATATTAAAAAGTAGATTTCATTCGAAGAAATTGATTAGTGGCATGGTGGAATGGTGAAATTTTCCTAATAATAATAATAATAATGGTGAAACGAAATTTATTTTTTAATATATAATATATAGTAATATTTATTTTTTCCTTAAAAATCCAAGTCGTACCTTGTCCCTTGAAGAAAACGACCCTAAAATGGGTTCTGACACATGGTAATGTAGAGGCAAGCTGGCTAGAGTCGTGATAGAGTTTAAATTCACGTATGGGCGACGTGCAAGTGAGTGCAAGTGAAGCTTGGTTGAGGAAGAAAGAACTTCGCCTAAGGTTCGACGAAGCCACAAAGGGCGCGAAAAGTGGATTGGGGCTAGAGTTTCCCGTAAGGCTGGCCATGGTCGAGCTTAGATCATGGCGCCATACGGTTGAAAAATGTAGGATTGTGACATTTAGTATCAGAGTCGAAGTTGGCTCCATGAGTAGAGATCAATGCCCAAATCACAGAGTGTCATTGGGTATTAGAGCTGTTCTTTGTACGTTTAGTCGGACTGACGATCATATCTTGATTTTTAAAAAACTCAGATGTGACCTCCATAAAGCGCCACGTCCTTATGGTCGTCCAACTACTAAAAATGACATCTAAGTGGGGAACAAATTTCGAAAGGATTATTTTTTTAATAAGTTTCAAAATAAACCATTTTTCTTTAATTTTATTTAATGCAACATTATTTTAAAAATAATTTTAAATAAAAAAATTATTGAAAAAAATCCAGTTTCAATTGGTTTATTTTAAACAATTGAATTTCTAAGGGAAATATTTTTATCAAAGAATAAAGAAGAAAATACCCAATCGCTTAAACACCTTTCTTTCCCACTTTCTTGCAAGGCATTCAGGGATATTATTATTAGCCTTATTGCTTTTCTCTTCACCTTGATTTCACTCGAGGCATGATAATAATTGTAATGGGCCCAGATTCGACCCGACACGTGGGTGAATCTTCGAGTGGCACAAGAATTGTGAGTCCAATTCGAACTTGATAGGAAAAATTCGGGTGTCCCAACGACACGTAACTCCATTCGAATACTCTCATTGAACAGAGTTCACTTAGTAGGATATTCGTTGACAACATTTGACAGGATTAGTATGATCTCGCGTGCTAAAAAATCTTTAAAATTGACTAACAACTCTATGCCCGACGTTACAACTCGAATTTTCTAGAACACGTTCCCCCCGAATCACTCTCCTGTAAAAAGGAGTCATACCCTTAACAAATGTACACGATATATTGTACTATATTCTTTACTCTCGAGTGCATTTAGCAGAGTACGTACTATATTGGTATTGAGTTCGATTTTGCAGGTGATGCGCACAAGAAGCAAACTACCACGATATCATCGGCTGGACACATCAACATACTGAATTTTTGACGACGACAACAATAATAATTTAGTACTAACCAAGTTGAATATTTTTAACTGATTCTTTTAGAAAAAAAAAAGAAATTTGAATAATACTTCTCTAATGTATCAAGTTGGGTATAGGTTTGGTTTGGAAATCATTAGATTGGTGTCCCCACAGTAAATTTAGAGATAGGAACCCTATCAAATAAAAAGATAGGTTGCTTTACCAATAATTTTATTTTATTTTAATTCTACTCATCAAAATATAGTTTATTTTGACAAACACTTCATATCTTAAAATTACATTCTAAATATAATCTTACTTAGAAGATTCATTTGCAAATAGTTTAAGTTTCAAATTAAATTTTAGGTTTCCACCTTATTTTGGTCTCCAAGACTTTGGTGAAGAAAATTATGGGGCTAAATGAATAATCTTATCTTTATGAAATTTTTATAATTATATTACATAAATTTTATATAAACAAAGTTTAGATATGATAAATTCGTAAAGAGAGAAAATTAATGATTTTAATATTTGATCATTTCTATGGGAGAGTAATTAATTAAGACCTTAATTTATGAAAAGATATATGCTAATTAACTACAACATTTATTGAATTGCAAAAATGGATCCCTCTTTAGTTTGAATTGTGAGTAAAATTATTGAATTGAAAATTGGACCTCCCTTTCCTTCTGGAAAAGAAAAAAAAAATTAATGTTTTCCTCCTATTTTTGAACTTTACTCTCCCTTCAATGAAATCACTACTATATAAATTATAAAGGTTGGGATGGGTGAAACATTTCAAAATAATTAATTATATCATTTTTTTTAATTTCATAATTTCAAAATAATTTGATCCTACTAATTTTGTCTAGGAGACACCAACTTCAACATAATTTAACCTCGTTGAGGAAAAAGATTGTATTTAAATTAATTAGTATTTAAATTGAGGTAGTGTCGATCATAACAAGAATGATGTCACGTACTTCTCCCCATGGTACTATGCTATTTATAGGGAACTTTGAAATATGATCCATATCTTAGTGCAATCCTAACTGAGGTGGGGCATATGCGTTGGTCCTCTTGTGTCGAGTCAAAGGTATCCCTCACTTCGATTTAGAATTATCAGCTTGACTTCCACGTGGTCTTATCCAATCGTCCCGTATGTGGCCTGATTATTAACCATGTGGTGGGCATCTTCTTACCCATAACAAGTGAATAAAATTATTTTTTATCTCAGCCGTTAATTTTTACATTAATTATTTAACAAAAATTCAAACCTAAGTTTGGATAGGGCGACTTAGGTTTAGGTTTGTATAATCTTTATTTTGTAATTTGTAATAAAAAAGAGAGCTAATTTATACATGGATCATTTAATATAAGTTAAAATAAAATTACACGTGGTTGTACTAAAAAGTAATAGATAAATAAAGAAAATTACACATTAGATTTGATAAAAAATATAATAATATTTTTCTCTTGAAATTGGTATATAATAATTTAACAATGAATAAAATAAGTTTAGTAATATTGTGAAGGCAAATTTTATTTTGAAAAAAATATTTTGTAAAATATATCCAAGTTTGTTTTATTATTATTTGTTTTAATTGAGATTTGAACTCACCACCTTTTGATAAGTGACATTGTAAATTATTGTTGAGCTAAGTTCATGTTGCAAATTTATTTTCCTATTTATTGTCAAAGTTAAATCCTTCAAAGTTTATTATTTGAAATCCTAAGTTTGTTTTATTGTTATTTTTTTTAGTTCAATGGAGATTCGAACTCATGATCCCTTAATATTTATTTGAGAAATTAGTGTATTTTAAGAGAGAGAGGAGTTGAAACAAAATATGACACGTCAACAAGTCTAGGGGTACGTAAAACATTATTATTATTCGGATGAGTAAAACATTAAATATATGGTAGAAACATGGAAAAATGTTTCCTAAACGGATCTAGGAGTTAGGAAAACTAAGGTATTAGGTACAGGATTTCGTATGTCATGGAGGATCAAGTTAATAGGAGCTACGAATGACTATCGTACACATAACGAACACTGCACATTAGTGTGGTGTTAGTTCAACACATTTCAATGTCTAAAGTAGATTGAGGGTTCAGTTTAATGCCGCTAGAAATAAGATTGTGCAACATGCCTCGTGCATATATAAAGGTGTCTTCTCTTATTTATAAAAGGCCGTTTGAATCGTCTCTAGCACCGATCTCGATAATTTTCCGAGATTTTCGTTGACTTAATGACATACAGGATATTCAGTGATTGGACCAGCTCAGCTTGGTGGCTCGACAAGTTGGTGGCAAATCCTCACCTTTAGCCCACCTTGATTGGATGTTGTTCACTTCTGTTGGATGAACTAAATATGATAAATCCGTCCATAACACCATGTTTAGAAAGTATAAGTAAATATCGCACATAATGAGGCGGACACGAAAAGAATTTGCAACAACTCATTTTCTTTCCCTTCCAAATGGTAGATGAAAAGTCTATTAGTAAAGTAAGCTCAAGATCACTTTTAAATGATTATAGCTAAAGTGGTAATTGAAGCCAAAATGATGCTTATAATTCCATTGGCTTGAACGTAGAAGGTGTTGAAAACTATTTGTCATTCATAATTTGTATTGATCTCCCTTTCCTATATTCTATCTTTGAGCAAGTCTCCTCCTCAAATGATGCACTTCCACAAAAACAAGTCATTACTTTTAGCCTCGAGGTCTAAGAAAGAAGCTTTGCTAAAGTATTTGGTTTCGAGAACTTTTATCGTAGCCCTTACTTATATATTTATAATTTTAAGGCTACCCATCCGATTTTTTCTACCTTCGGTTTTTAATATTATGCATGTGTTTGAAGTCCAATATTGTATTATTAGTAATGTTCCTTCTGCAAACAAAAGCGCTCTGAGTACGATATATAATCTTATCAAGAAAGCCCTTTTAAACTATTATTAATGGTCTCAGAGGCATGATTGAAAATCATTTTAGGAGTGATTTTACTCACAAGTGATTTTGTGACATGGGCTTTTATATAATTATTTTAACGTTTGGTTATATATTTTTTCAAGTGATTTTCATATAATTAAAAGTGATTTTGAATTGCCAACATGAACATGGTTTCAGCAGTAATTGACACTTACTCCTTCCCTTAAGGTCGGAGGTTAAAAAATATTTTTCGACCTCTTAATATTTGATTTCGAATGTTATTTTTTAATGACCAAATTAATAACATTCTCCAACTAGAGCAAAATGAGGGATAAACATGAATAGTTGTCGTGGGTGATCCTCTCAAAGGTCATAGGACTGATAAATATGGAGATTTTAAAAAATCATTCTATCGTAAGTAAGATTTTGTAATATTTTTTTTAGTACAATAAGATTTTGTAATATTACTTTGACATCTATGAAGAAAATATGGAGTAAATACTAGCATTAGGATTATTAGAGCCTAATCATCGAATTGACCTGCTGGGATCAAGATATTTTAAAGAAATTTCACATGGTTAAGAGCTTCTATGTTAACGTGTGTGATTGCTTTAAAATATTTAAGATATAGATTAAAGAGTCCCAACGCAAATTTCTCTTGAATGAATTATGTTGATTATGATTTTGAAACTTTGGGAAAATGGAGCATGTGACTATATCCTACTTACTCAATCAGAGTTGGATGTTGTTTTGCTAGCAAAAATTCTATTTTGGTTTTCACTTTTCTCTACAACTACTTTTTTCTACAACCATCTTGCTCATTTTTTACCCTCGACTACCTATTGGTTTTTATACTACAAATTTGGTGCATAGAGGGTAAATTTTCACAAATCACCCTCATGATTCCACAATATATGAAAGGTATGGTTTTATAAATCATCTCCCATTGTCTTCCCGCTAAAATTTGTGAATTCTGATCTCAGCCGATGCCTACCTTCAGTAGGCTGCAAAGGTATTGTATTCTTGAACTGACAAGGGCTTTGTTAACATGTCAGCTGGATTGTTTGTTGGGGTTACCTTTCTCAATTTGATATTATTGTTAAATATCATTTCTCTCAAATAATGTATGGTACTTAACATCAATATGCTTAGTATGATCATGATAGAGAGAATTTTCGAAAGAGCTAGGATAGTCTGGTTATCACAATGGACCATTGGAATTGATATCTTTCCTATATCAATTCAGTAGCTAGACCTTTTAACCAAATAGCCTATTTTACTACATTTTTGTCAAGGCTATGTACTCTGATTCAGTTGTTGAAATGAGCAACTACTAATTGGAGTGATGATTTCCAACTTACGGTGATTCAGAATAGAGTGAAGATATATTGTTTAGTAGATCTTCGTCTATCTATATCAGCTGCATAGTCAGCATCGACATTGTTGGGACTTAGCCTAATATTAGAAGAGCAAATTGTCCCATATCGGGAAAGTACAATAAGGGGGTGTGTTCCAAGTGCTATGAAAGGAGCTCGTGCCTTTGGATTTTATTCATCCTCATGGTATGTCCACTTTATCATGATATAGGATATGATGTTAGAAGCTCCACAGGTTTACATACGGGCATTAGCTTCATGGTTATGCAAGGTGTGTGTGGTGGAAGTTACGTCGATGGCTGAAGAACTTCTAGATGAGCTAAGTAGGTGAAAGTTGCACCATAAATTTCAACTGGATTTATTGACATGTGACAAGGAAGCAAAATTTTGGAAGGCAACAGTTCAAGTGGTCTATTTTTATGGTGGAGTAGGCTATAGTTCTCTGAATCGAAAACTATGATTGTCGATGAAGACAATATTCATTTGATTACTTACATCTTGAGAAAAAGATGGAGCATATTAATTAATTATTCAATTCATATAGATACGATCTTTTTATCACTTACTACATGATTTAGTGTGCACTTACATCGGGTTATTAAATCATTAAACAATGCCACAAGGGAGAGCAACAGGGAGATTGAGGAAGAGCTAGAAATCTGAAAACTAAACTCTCTTTTTAATCTCTATTAGTCTTTCTCATCTCAAATATTTCATTTAATTTTTTTTTAATTTGGCTATAAATTCTCTTTTTATTATTAGATGGTTTTTCACTATGGTTATACCTTTTTTTTTAAAAAAATCTACAACGAGAAGACAACAATATTAAATTTTCATTTAAAGTATAAGAATTTGTTTGTTATAATGAAGTTGGATAATTTTGTTATGTTTTTTTTATAATATTTCTATTAAGATCATATTATTTAAAAAAAAAATCTAAAGATTCAAATGTAATGAGATTATGTAATTGGATAATAATAATATTAAAGTTTTTAAATGTAATCAAATAATAATAATAATAATAATAACTAGTTGTGTGTCTCACCCTCACTTAGTCTCACTCTCACCCTCTCTCAATCTCGCTTTCGCTCTCTCTGTTTTCAAAAAAGTCGAGATTGAGAAGTAGCGGATTATCGTTTAGAAAACTTCTTCAAAACTGCCTCCACATGATCTACAAAATCTTCAACAAAGAGAAACTATCGGTCTCTAGAATCGAAAATAATGTTGATGGAGAAGATGGTGATTGTTTGAGTGTGAATTGTAGGTCGGATTTTCCACGGTGAAACTCCGATCATAGTCTTGGACTTTCTTGGAGGGGACGTGAAGGTTGGCAAATTCTTAGAAGAGCCAACAGTAAAGAAAACTTAAGTTCAAAAAAATAATAATAAATAAAAAAATAAAATCTGCAAACATCCATGTCAAAGGCCCTCAAGCTTTCCCAATAAAAAATGCTAAGAACTTTTGCAAAAACAAAAAAGAAAAGTATATGTAAGATTAAGGACAGCTAAGTTGGGGGCAGGCAACGTCAAATCATTGAAAAGAAATGAAAACAAAACTGAAAGGGCAAAAACGTCATAACACAACAAAATAAAAAATGTGAGTAACTGAAAGCACGCGATCCTTTTCCGCGTGTCTGACCGCCGTAATCACCAGTGGAACGGCACATCACATCCAAAATTTGCCTCTTTCGGGGCCGTCTGATGCACGGAAGGACACGTGTCAAGATCTGACTGCGGACCCACAGGAAGCTGTCGGTGCGGTCGCCCACGCGGGATCAGAACCCTCGTATACAAAAGCTGGGAGGCACATTCAGTGATCAAAACGTGATTTAGAAATTAGAACTGATCCTCTGAATCCAAAACCTTCTAAATTCCACCCCTTTTTTCTTTCCTCTCTTTATTTTATTTTATTTAATTAAGATTAAAATATTATTTTGATCTCCCATCGTTTAAATTTGTGTTCGTTTTGTCATTATACTTTCAAAATGTTCATTTTTGTTATTATACTTTTAACTTTGATTCACTTTATCAAAATATTTCTTGTATTCCATATACTTTTGAAAATGGATCATTTTGGTCCCTATTTGCAAAATTTTAAAACAAATTTTACACCTAATGGAAACTCTTTAATATAAAATTATGATAACATTTTAACAAATACACTAAGTATAGTGTCGTGTTGAAATTGTGGTAGAAAAGATTAGATTAAAAGTTATATTAAATGATCAAAATTGATCACTTTTTAAAAGTACATAGACCAAAACGATCCTTTTTTAGAGTATAAAATGAAAGAAAATTGAAAGTATATGACTAAAATAATCAAAATAATATTTTAACTTTTAATCAAATGTTTGGATTTATGGATGTTGGCCCATTCAATTTTTGTACTAAATTATTGTCCAACTTTCAGTTGCAAATCATATATATGTATATCACTAACAAATTATTGTTGCTTTTTCTTTTCCCTTTTGGTACACAAAAGGTATCTTTTCAAAAAAAATTAGAAAAAGGATGTGGAAAAAACAATAAAAGAAGGGGTAAATACTAAATTATACCAGATGTCCCATTCTCCTTAAAAAAAAAAAAGGTTTTCAAAGGTTTGAATTTTACCTTTAAACTTTTGTTTTGTTTCAAAATTACCATTCCATTACCTTTTTTAGGTTAAGGAGAAGATGTAAAAGTGGTATGGTGGTGAGTTATAAAATAGTGGTAGACATGACAAACGTTTCGGGTTTCATTTATGCCCCTAACAAAGGATATATTTTAATTATATCTTTATTATTTAAAAAGTTTATTTTAATCTTGAATCATTGAAATTGTTTATGAGGTCGCGATGAGTTGTATAAAAAATAAAAGATAAAAAGAGTCTTAGCCGAATTTAAAATGACGTTATATAATTTTGAGGGCAATAAAACAAATTTGGAGATTAGGGTAAAATATTGTTTAATCTTCTTACGATTAAAAGATGGAGGGAGAAAATTTTTTTGGAGCTTCTATGTCATGATTAATTTATGAAAATTAATGTTAGTGCATGAATGGAGGAGAGGAAGAGACAAACAAAGAAATTCAAGACAACTGAACCTAGAGATTGTTGTTTCTTGATAGATTTCTTAACATTTGAGGATGAAAATTGTCTTCCTTCATTAGTCAGTCTTTTTCTTTGTTGTTCTTCTAACTTCTGTAGACCCACGTTTTCAATCGACTCTAGTCTTCCACAAATTTTCTCTCAATAAACATATTCCTCTCGTAAGAAGTGAAGCTTTCTCCCTTACTCATTTTCTCTGTTGACTTTTACAATGTTTGAGTTAGGGAGGGTTTGATTTTTACACATGGATGACTTTTTTCACAATATTGCTCCTCTCATTATTTCAAGCAAAACTTTATGTCTTAAATATGTTTTCCCTTAATCTAATCTAGACAATTTTGTGTGGGATTAAAATCCTTCAACTCTTTTATAACTTACTGCCAAAATACGCCCACGTATAATCTTTATTTTTCAACTAATCGCACATTATATTTTTATCTTCATTTTGACGAGAAAGCTAATAAGGTTGTTTTAAAATAATTTCACAAGTTAAAGGTTAAAATGAAACTTTTGAAACCATAAGGGTATAATTGAAACCTATTTAAAATTCAGGGGCATAATTAAAACATGTCCTATTCCACGTGTACCAATATTTCACAAGTCACAATCATATCACTTTTTCATCTTCATTCTAACGAAAAAATTAGCGGAAGGGTAATTTTGAAATAAATATAAAATTTAAAAATGTAGGAGTATTATTTATTTATTTATTATTATTATTTTTAAAATTAAAATGTGTAGGAGTATTATTTAAACCTACCTAAAGCTCAAATCATCTTTTGTATAATTTAACCTAAAAAATAATACATTGCCAACAAAAAGTCTGGTTTCTTCAAACTAATTTTGTTTAACATTTTCTTAGGTTAATTTGTAAATTTTCTCATTTTCTCATTTCTTAGGTTATTTGGTCTAAGCTTTTAAATATAACTATTTAAGTTTATTCTATTGTAAAATGTCGTCTCACTAAAATAATTTTTTGAAAAAAATTTAAGAAACAAAATAAAACAGAGTTAAAAGTCTTGTGATAAAAATGGACATTTTGAAAAAAAATAAGAGACTCTTGAAACAAATATGAAAATACAAAATACATATTTATATTTTTCTGAAAGAAAGAAAGAAAAAGAAAATAAAAAGAAAAAAGCTATATGTTTATATTTAAAGTAAAAAATATTATTCATAAAAAGTTAATATCTAATATTCTATTTTTTAAAAGGACTTGAAACAAACCAGAGTACGAAATGTCTAATTTAACCTATTTAAAATTTTATATATGCAGCAGAAATATTAACTGTAGAAAATGATTTACAACGTTCTACTTTTGAGAAACTAGAAAAAAAAAAATTGTATTCAACAATTTTTTAATATCTATTAATGACCTAGATCATTGAGATTAATAAATTATGGTTAAAAAAAACATGCATGTTCATGTATTTTGAATATTATCTCAATCTATTTATTTATTTTTTAGGTGAACTAGAAAATGAAGATTCAAACTTACCACTGTTGAGAAGTTGAGAAGATAAATAATATCTTAACCAATTGAGTTATACACTGTTGAGAAGTTGAGAAGATAAATAATGTCTTAACCAATTGAGTTATGCTCATGTAAACATGTCAGTTTAGTTTCAAAACTTTAAAAAATTCCAATTACATCTTTAGACTTTAGTTATATGCTTATCTTTAACATATATTATCAATACTCAAATGACGAATATGTTGACTCAGTACTTCATTACAACAAATTTGGATGAGGAGACAGTGATCTAACAATTAATTGGATGAATTATAGATTTTGATGTCATAGACCAACAACTACTCGTCCCAAATCACAATAATTGTATATACTGATCATTCTTTTTCAACTTTTATGTTAGATATCATAATGATTAAATTTATCTTAATCTATCCGTTTAATTTTTTGGTTCACTGGTAATAATCATATTTGAGATAGCGTGAACTCCTATATTATCATTTACTCCCTATTTAATATTTATTTTCACAGTATTACACATGATGTGTTAATAACAAAAACTAAGCAAAAAGATAATTCACAGCTAAAGAATATAATTTGTACTTTGAAACTATTTAAAGTTCATAAATTAATTTTTAATATTTTTTTTTTATCGAATCCATCTTTATTCTATTTAAAATATCTCAAATATTAAAAAGAAATCATTGCTATTATTTTCTTTTCAAAAGTAAATATCTCAAATATTAAAAACAATTCATTAATTATATTAAACATTACTTTCATTTTCTTTAATTTAAAAAAGGTCTTGATGTGAGTGTTGTGTTTGGTTGGAGAGAATTAATCGCAACCACGAGAAAACACGATTTGATAAAGATTTGCTTTAATCTAGATTTTCATATAAAAATTTGTTTTAAAAATCTTGGATTTTGATATTGGTAATTATTAGGATAATTAGTTTTTTTTTTAATACCAAGTAAATGTCTTAACCAATTCAACTGCTTCGGTGGAATCTTTTGTGATTTGTATAATTAGTATTTGAGGATTATCACATTTAAGACCTCCCAATTAATTTTTTAATCTTTTAACCAATATCAATTTCTTTAAATATACATTTTTAATTTATAAAACAACCAAATGCAAACAATTAAACTATCTATAAATTCTCTGTTTATAAAACTACCCAATACACTATTTTTATAAAATTACAAAAGTCATGTCATATTTAAAATAAAATTTTTATTAAATGACACGATAAAATAATAAAATTTAAAATACTACGTGCTCATTACTTTAATAATTTTATAAACATAATCTGTGATTCCTTGCTACAGGGTAGAGATATATTATTGTTAAATTTTACTTTTTCATTTTTTTTTCTTTTTAAATTTAAGTTCAACAACATAATGGATCTTTTGTTCGAAGATATTACTTCAATCAATGGACTTGTACTCAAGTTTACATGCCATAAACATATTATCATAATTTTACACTAACATTTAGATATTATTTTGTTATCTTTGTAGTGAAGAGAATTTACGGATTCGATAATAATTGAAATAATAATAATAATATAGAAAGAGAGAAATTATATCTTTATTTCTCGAAATATTGAAGAGAATAAGATCTGTTTTCATGTGGTCCTAAAGTTGACATACAATCTTATATGATTAAACTTCACTTCTAGACAAAATAATAATAAATAAATAAATAATTATTGATTGTAGGTTGGCTTAGGGTAGGTATCATTTTAAGTCAATCTGTGGTCCTAAGTCTTCTTCTATCTTTATTTATATATTGACACACGCTTATATACACATGAGAATTCGAACAACTAACTTATAAAAATAGATTCGTGATCTTTAATTTGAGGTTTCATACGCTCTACGTCGAGATTGATTTGTTGCGCTACTTTCGACTTTTGGAAGATGATATTGAGGATATATCGGAGGTGGAGATGCTTCTTTCTGATATTCAATGTCGCTGCAATTTGTTAGGTTCTATTAATTTTTGCTTTACTTTTCAGGAGGGTAATGGTGTTGTGTACCAATTAGCTAGAGCTACTTTGGTTCAACGTGTTAATAAGGTGTGGCTTGACGATGTTCCCTCCGCCATCATCCGAGTTTTTGCTTCTGATCGTCTTTGTTGCATTCCTTAGTTTGTTTGTTCTCTGTTGTTATTTTAAAAAAAAAAAGAATTTCAACAATGAAGAGGTAAATAGTTATAAAATATCTCAATCAATTGAATAATGCTTAGATTGACATGTTTTAATTAGCTAATCTATATTTAGTTTGAGTATTATATTTCTATATGTTCAATATAACTTTGGCTTTAAATTTACTCTTTTTTTCATCAGTACGTTTTTGAAACGTTAATTTTAGACAGTAGACTTCGAATTTTTTTTCTTTTAAATTATAAATTGGTTTCCATTTCCGTTAAATTTTACATTTATCTCATATTTGGTAGTGCTTCTAATTATGACAAAAGTATTTTAAAGTGGTTAAAAAACAGAAATGTTTAGGTTTATTTTAAGAAAAAAAATTAAAATACTTCAAAATTCATTTGAAGATCAAATGATGGGTGCTTCAATATATATATAATATATACAATCATATATATCAATCATATAATTTTTAGTGTCAAAAACGAGTATAACTCAATGGTAATTGACATGTACCTGCAACTATGAGATTGTGAGTTTGATCCCCCACCCTCACATGTTGTACTAAAAAAAACTCATATGATTCTTAGTATCATCTGATTTAAAGTGATTTTATGTTTTTTTAAAACTAATTTTTAATTTGCCAGACTTTTTTTTTTCAAATTAACATCGAAACATAAATGAATATTTTAACCTTACAAACATGAATGTTTAAATAAATTATTATTAAATGATTAGCAGTAGTTGGACATCTATTTCTTCCGTATTCAAATTCTATACTCACAATTAGTTGTGCTAAAAAAAGGTGATTATTAAATTTATATCTAAGAATCGATGAGATACTTCTTTTAAAAAAAAAAAGAAAAGGAAAAAAGCTAAAGTGAGCATAGCTCAAACAAAATTGATGAGATATTATGAACAGTTTGATAATTGTTTATTGTGGTTACCATACCTATTTCAATTTCCTTTGTAAATTAAAAAAAATAATAAGCAATAAAACAATTACGAAACATAAT
>NW_019104490.1:3357988-3429204 GCF_001995035.1 Momordica charantia
TTTTTCATTTTGATCTCAAATAAAGTCAATTAATTACATGATTGAACTTTCGATTATGTTTTTAATTCATGATCAGTCCTTTGCTATTAACATCATTCATGAAATATTGAGCTCGTAATGTCCATTAGATAAATTTTAGTTGAATTTGGTGGGGAGAAGAAACATGTCGGTTGTTGTTTTGCTCTGTATCTCAAACATTTGGCTTTAGTGAGTTCCTATTATGAGTTTGTTTCCATGGGCAAAGGTGTTTCAAAGGGAAGCCCACTTTCAGAGGCAAGAAAATAACGCAATCGCTCTCACAGACATTTTATCAAACACATCACATGCATGCATTTGTATTCTTTTTCTTGGTGTTAATATTGGCTCAAATTCAGCACCATGGTGTGCTTTGATGGATCACTCGCAGTCACAAAGGGAAAGAAGTAGATTCTCTATCTCCTTTAATTATTTATTTTTAAAATGGGTGTTCAACATTCAAGCATCTTGACCACCAATAGGGAATTTCCTCAAAGGAAAAAAAAAAGAAAAAAAAATCCAAATTTTATATGCTTAGACCCATATCCAAAAGTGGGGATTTACTATATAAATATAAGAGAGGGAATGAGAGGATGATTATTTATAGTTTGAAATTTGATTTTGGTCTCTATTTATAAAATTTTAACACAAATTATATATGCGGAGGGAATCGGTGAAGATGGGGAGAGCAAATCCTAACCATCCGTACGTCGTACTTGTTCTTGCAAGTGCAGCACCACGGGAAAAAGGACGATCCCTTGACACTTAGCACCTCCCTCATGGAACGTTAGCTGTAACGCACTGACGACTATCGTACTCGAGGTAGCCTCGACTAAGTGTTCAACATTCTTCTGTGTTCGTCCCTTTCTCATTTCAGAGATTTCAATTTATACTCGAATAATCCACATGTCCGAACAATAGTGGTCCAACAGTTCAAACTTTTCCCTCTAGGATTGAAGAATGAGGGTTATTGAACCTAGATTGATCTATGATAGGAAAATGAATTTTTCATTCTCGTCCCCAAAATCAAAAAGATTTTTTTTTTCAATGTTGTAAAACATAACATTTGCTCTTTATTGTTGAATTTGTGCTTTTCATTTAACACATAGGTATTAATTATTATATGATTTTTTTCAAACTATGTGCATCAAATATAATAATGTTTTATTCTTTTGAAAAAAAATACGTGACTGTTGAATTAGAAAACTAGTTTACCTCATATTTTTGTTAAATAAAATACGAAAAAATGAAATTAAAGAGTAAAATTAAATTTAATACAAAGTTGAACTAAACAAAATATCAGATCAAAATAGATTCTTTCAAATATATCTGATCCAGTGAAATCTTCTTTTCATTAATTTCATTTTGTTTATTATCTTGACCAATTTCCATTATTGAGTTTTTTTTAATATGCATGTGAAATGAATACTTAACTTTATGTATTTTAAATTAGGTGTAAAGTAAAATGATATTAGGTATGGGCTTATAAAAAAAATGGAGCCAAAAATATCTTGCCCTGAGGATATGTTTATATATTAAAAGTAACCTCCATGTTGACAATTTTTTTCTATAGTTTTATTTGTGTCACTTAAATTTATTTACTATAATATTATTCCTTGTTACTAATGAGTGATATTAATGTAACAATTTTGGCACAACCTCAATATTAAATCATATACATACTGACTAAACCCGTGGAAGAACTACTACGTGGAAAGGACTTTTGATAGTAAATCGTATACACTCATAAGATAGGATTGAAGCTTAGAAGAAAATAAAGAGGAGAAGAAATGAATTATGTGTTGTGTAAAACAGATATGGATTTGTTTTTGAAGAAGAGAAAATGAAAACGTTTTTTTTTTGGTTTTAATGAAATTAATTAGAAATATTAAAAATATTAATTTTCCTTTTCAGATAATAGAAATAAAAATAAATAGGCATAAATAATTGAAACTTTTAAAATTATAGGGATCCAAAAGTCAAACCATAATGATCAAATTCGTGATTTAACCTTAAACCTGTTTTAAGTTAGGGTAATATTTGGTCACTCAATTTCATGATTATAAGTTCATAATCTTAGGTCATTCTTATTCCAGGGGTATAGATCCACAAATTCTTTGATTCTATACTTTTTTTTTTTTTTAATACAACAACAAGTGGAGTGAAAATTCAAATTTACAATCGTTTTGGTAATAGATACCCTTAATCAGTTAAGCTAAATTTAATTTATATGGTAAACTACTTGATTATATTCTTGTTAATAAGAAGAATCTTGAACTAGAATTAAGTTTATAAGTAAAACTAAAAAATTAACAGGCTCATTAATATTTCTGAAATAGTATAATTCAATAGAAAAAAAGATCATACTGTGGAATTTTCTCATCTTATAGGATATCTTTTATAATTTGTTTTGGGATAAATTGAGCTTTGGGCCTATTTCTTGGGCTTTGGGTCATTCCAGTGAGCTACTTCTTGAACCCATTATGCCAATCTCATGGGTTCATTTTGTTCACATATGTGCATAATATATATTTTCTCCTAGAATTGAAGTTTCAACTTTTTTAGTCGAAAATATATATATATCTAAATCAGTTAGTTATTCTCAAATCGACTATATTCCTAATATTTGATTGTTTAAAATTTATTCTTTTGATAAAACTTTTGCAAATAAATTTGTTAAATTATACGAACTACGGTTGAATTGTTATAGTGATTGTCACAATTTCTCCAGGGACCTCGACACATGACCCTTCTCCACTTATTCTTTTTTATTTTCCTTTTGTTATAATGGAAAAATTGTTAATCAATAATTATTACTTAGTTGTTTGATTTACCGTAAATTTGTGTTTAGCATCCAAAACTCACGACTCACAGTTGGTTGATTTTAGAAAATAAACCACAAATGTGGAAGTTGACAATAACTACTAGACAATTACTAAAAGTTACGTCTACCGCTACTTCATACACAACTCAATAACCATATCAATTTCTTTCACTTGTTTTAATGGTGAATAAACTAAAAAAGCATATTTGAATCAATTTTAAAGACCGACAGTAGAAATGAAACTTTTTAAACCATCTGGACATAATTGGTTTTACATTTTTAATCACGTTTTTTTTTTCTTCTAAAGGAAATCGTATAATTTTTTTATCAATGGTAAATTTAATAATAAAATATTTTTTTAATTAATTCAATCTTTATGTTGGTATAGTATTATAGTCTTATTTTAATATCTTCTCTAATTTTTTGTAGGTAAATACATATAGAAATAAATAAAAACATTTCAAAGTTTCTGTAAATTATTCTTTTTAAAAATTAATTGCATAAAACATAATTTTAATAAAGAAACTAACACTATACTAAATACTTCAAATTTCACTCCAAACCTTTCTTGTATATCTGGAGGGATAATTTAGCCTACTAATTTCTATTGAATAAACTAATATCAAACTTTCAAGATGAATATAGCTTTTTTTTTTCTTTTTTTTTTAGTATAACATGTTGAGGAAGAGATTTGAACTCACAAACTCTTGGCTCGAAGTATATGCCAATTACCGTTGACCTATGCTCACTTTACGCTTTTTGTTTTCTTTTACTGCAACAATATGAATATAGCTTAATAATAAAGATGTCTATTCTTTTGAGATTGGAATGTCAAATTCCACACACTCCTATTTATTGTACTAAAGAGTAAAAACATAACGGTTTGTTATAATTTGGTTATCAATATTATTTAATCAGACAAAACTGAAAAATAATCAAGAACCATTTGGTATATATAGTTGAACAAAGGAGTAGAGGTTCCAAATGTCCCACTTTTGAATGTACTCAAAAAAAAAAAGTCCCACTTTTGAGAATGGCACTTCTCATTGTCTTAGAACAAAAGTATCTCTTTTTTCCATTTCTTCTATTTAATTTAACAATATACATAAATCGTTAATTACGTTTGGGTTGTGATCACTAAATTGATGAACTTGGTATTTAAAAAAATGTTATTTTATATAAATGGATTTATTTCGGATGCTATATTTCATTTTTGACTAAATTACAACTACCCGAATTAAAATCCTCCTTACTGTTATTGAATAACCTTAGTTATTAAGCGATAAATGTTTGTCAACATAAACATAACTCAGCGGCTTTTTTTTTTTTCGGTACAAATCAATAGAGATTGGATTGATACCTTTTGAAATATTAAAGGAAAAAAAACATAAAACATATTTTCTTGGGTACAAATGATAAGTAGGACTTTAAATTTCAATCAATATCGACATTTTCATAGACATTTCTATATGTTCATAGTTTCAACAACTTTCATAGACATTTCTATATGTTCATAGTTTCAACAACTTTTGGAGGATACGAAAGGGAAAAAAAATACGCTGTCAGAAAAATAAAAAGATGCAAGGAAAAATAATAGGGGAAGGATATAATTAAAATATGAAAAGAGTATTCTGGAGTAGTATAGGTTTATCGTACTATTGAAAAAAAGACGCTGAAAAAAAAGTTGTCAGAAAAATTAAAATGTAATGACGGTTTCTGACCGGGAGAAAGTTATAGAATGGGAAAATTTTTATTATAAATGAAAGGATTTAGAGGTTATTATTGATGGAAAGTTATTTTGGAAAAGTTTGAAAGTATCTCAATATTTAAAATAGGTGTCCACCAAATATGATAGAATTTGAAACACATTAAATATAATAATTCAAATACAAAATAAATCACACTAAACTAATTTGTATTAATTAAGGGTAATTTGAAAGCAAAACATTATAATTTAAATTCGAAAATCTAGATGTCTAAATATTTAACGTTATAGCCCTTTATGAAATATGTAATATAATTTGACTGACTAATCACTATAGACAAAAACTTGATTAAAAATGGCAAATAAAAAAAATAGAATATAACTCTTTTAATTTACTTTGTAAATTATCTGATGGCGAATTGGTCTAAGGCGTTAGACTCAAGTTTTGGTCTTTGAAAGAGGGTGTGGGTTCAAATTTTTTTTTTAAATCGCTAATTCTACTGTTATTCTCAAACACACCCTAAATCTCTTTTGTTAAAATCACTTATTCTATTTTGAGGGATGGAGAGTGTCATTTACTGCTGATCTATACATGTTTGCATAGAGTTTAATTTGCCTCTAAAATTTGACATGTTTGAGAGTGATTTTAACATCGGAATCACTTTTACTCGTGTCAATATCACTTTCATTTTATAATAGAATATTTGGCAAGGATTTCCTATCAATCATTTGGAGAATTTAGGTCAATTCTCCAAGTAATTTTTTTTAACAAAAAATTAATAAAAAATAGTAATTGTTTTAATTTTCAAAATGGTCTCTCTATTCATCTTATTTTCACCTTAAATTTTGAGAAATTTTTTTCCCTTTCCAAAATTTTTGTGACTCTCAACTTTATTTATCTTTATTTTTGTTTATACTCTCTTTAATTATATAGAAATTACTCTAACAAAATCAATTTTTTTATACAATATATGGACGTGGGGTTCGAACTCATGAACTCGATTAGAAATAGGTGTCTTAACCACTTGACCTATGTTCGGTTTGGTCTGAACTTTCTCAATTTTGTTACTTTAATCTTTTCAAAGTTCTCAATTTTACATTTTTTTTAATTCTCAATTTTACTATAATAAATTTTCTATAATAAATTTTCAATCAAGTCTGTCCGCAAGAAGATATGTTACAAAAATTTGTTAATAAAAATACGATGTGTGATTGATTATTATTTTGTTAACATATTTAGATACATTGGATATGACACGTTGGACTCGCCACTTTGGTAGAATAAATTTTTTTGATGGGCATGTTGAATTTTATTTTGATGGACATGTTAAATTTTATGTGTCACGTAATAGTGGCACATAATATATATATATATATATATATATATATATATATATATATAAATAAAAGGACGTGTCCAAATATATTAATAAGAGTAGAATTTAATCATACATAACTTTTTGTTAACAATTTCTTGGCCACACGTGGGAAAGTTTGCCACTTTTGACATATCACTTTGGTAGAAATGAATTTTATTGAGGGATAAGTTAGACTTTTTCTTAAATAATATTTAAATGTGCTTACAACTAGTGAAATGTTTTTTTCTTTTGAATTTTTCTATTATTATATTTATCTCTCTCATGTTTCAACAATTTAATAATGGTTTGTGGTTTCCTTTTTTTTATTGACAAATTGAATTTTGTGTCCAATGGTATCCGACCAAGTGGCTCATCAGTCATAACCACATCTCCAACTATTTTTATAAAACAATAATTTAATATGAAACATTATTTTTTGTTAACAGATTTTTATATCGAGAATATAATTGAGAAATTTTAAAGGTTAAAATGACTCAATTAAAAAAAAACAAAAATCATAAAAGTTTATATAGACCATTTAGTATGTTTAAGCTTAAACTAATTAAATTTTGTTATTTGAAATTGTCAGCTCGAGGAGAGAGAGCATAAAACTAATAAAGGTTAGTTACAAATAATAAATAGTTTTTTTTTCTAAGAATTGCAAAAACTGTCCCTATGGGATTTTTAATTACAATCACACCCATAAATTTTTAATTTATCCATCACCCCCAACAAATTTACAAAACTATAAGCTTATAAGATTATTAAGGTTTTCGTCCTAGCCATCAATCGATTAAAGGTATAAAAAGCTCAAAGAAATTCTGACTCAGTTAGGGTTAGGAAATAGGAGGTTACCTAGGAGATGAAGGGGTAGGAGAAATCGAAGAAGTATCTGATGTAATGCTCAAGGCGAATGGCTGAGAAGGAGGAATCCTGCCCTAAAACGACTAATTTTGAAGAACGAACGGAAGGAGGTGATGGAAATGAATTCGAATATATACAAATCGGGTTTAAATACCTAACGACTAGTAGCCCGAGTTCAGAAAGGGAGGAAATCCCTGATGATGTAGGTCAAGTGTCCGAATTCGTCTCATAAACAACTTCGGAAAAATCAAATAAAGACCCCTTGAATATTTCCAAAGTTGGGGGCTATTGATCAAATCGGAAGTTCGACTAAGCTGACGTCATCCTAATCCACTTAACAGGCTCGCACGTGCACCGACTGTGTCGGTAGGTACGAGTTCGAGAGATTACGAACTCTACCAACAGGCAGAACTCGTCCCTCCATGTTCGAACTCTCAACCGCGAATGGACACGCTCTCCCCCCCCGAGCGCATCGGTCGCCCGTAAATTCGAAAATAGTCGTGGGCTTGGCTTCAAGCCCACTAACACCAACGGTAATCAAGGGGTACTATAAATACTCGTAAGCAAAGGTGGTAGGAATCTGACTTTACAAGCATAAGTCTTCCTAAAATCCTCTACTGATAAAATCTCCGAACGAACCCGTCGTGGAGTGTTCTTGAAGACCTCATTGTGATTACCGAAAATTTTCGGTAAGAACACAATAGCATTAAAAAATTATGATTTAAATTATAACTGTCTTATAACTTGGCTTAATTGTAACAGTCCTAATAATTCAACAATGGATTATTTAATAACTTGACGTCTTTTTTTTTAATGAAACCATTTTGCAACATGTCATTAACAGTCATATATAACAGCGCATGATTTTTTTTCTTTCTTAGTACAAGTGAAATAGGGAATTCGAACTCACAATCTCATTGGCTAGTTCATATTTGCCACACACATGAAATTTAAGTGCAATAATTTGGTAAATTTGGGGAGTGATTAATCAAATAATTTTTATTTTATTTTTTGCAATTTTTACTTATTATTTTTCTGAAAATTTGTTAAATATAAATTATAAAACAAATAAATTGCTCATAAAGAAACTTGTCTTTTAAAAAATAAAAACTGAAAAGTAAAAAAAACCTATCTAGCCTTAATTAGCGAAATACTAGTAAACTAACGCGTGTGATATAAGTACTCTACTATTTATAGTTTTTAATTGCAATGTAGTTTAATTAATATAAAATTTCTCGGCATAGGAAGTTGTCTAACATGAATTTTTTTTCTTTTTTAAAACAATCCAAACATAGCCGCAGAAAACAAGAACTTAGTTCAGTTAATAAGAAAGGCCGAGAAAATAAAACTTTAATTCTTATTGGAAAGGGAGGGTTTGATCTACGTGTTTTCTAATTCATATATATAATTAAGTATGAGCTCAAGATATTATAAAATCATCCGAAACACTCATTAAAAGTGGGAAAGATGGTGGATCATTTTTCCCTGACTCTAATTGAATAACTTCAAATAGATAAAAATAAACATCAAAAATTAAAAAAAGAAAAAAAAACGAACACAAACAATATATAATAAATAAACATAAATCAACTAAAATTATAAAAACACAAATTATAACAACATTAAATATAAAATAATTTAAAAAGTCAAATGGGAGGGATTACACCTATGTTTTGGACCATTTTTTTAAAGCATATATCAATTTGATTGGTGTTCAAGATCATGCCATATCTTCAGCTATGAATTAGATCAAAGTGCCTATAAATGTTTATATTTACCATTGTACTACCTACTGCGCATGGCACAGAAACAGACCAAAGATATGAAAACAACTTTCTTAAAGAAGAAAAAAATCAAGTTGTTGTAGAAAAGATTCATCAAAATAAGCATAGTGGTTATTGAAATATATCTTCAATCAAGAAGTCCTGAGTTGATGATATACGTAGGAATCGCAACTTTTAAATTTCATTATTAATTCTAAGTAAATATAGGACCATAAACTTTTAGAATTAAATTATTGATATAAAAAAGGAAGATTTTTCGTTATATAAGCTAGTCCTATCTCTAGCTTTTCATATTATATGTAATTAAAGTGATTAAAAATTAAAAAATATGTACTTAATAAATTTGGAAATAAATAAAGAGAAACATAATACTCTCAAAATATCTTTCAAATTTTAACTTTTTAATATATTATTGATTATAGAATATATAATACATAGATCGAGACGAAAATATATTAAAATTGAGGGACTAAAACATAAAAATATAACAATCGAACGTGTTTTTTTTAATGACGTGGCTCCTTGTCCGCCGCTTATTTCACCAACTTAAATTGGAAAACGATTTTCACGCCTATGCCTACCTAACTCCTGAGGAAAAGGTTAAAAAAAGAAAAAAGAAAAAAACATTAATAAGGATTTTTTCCTTTTCTTTTGGAGAAAATTTATAGTAATTTATTTGAATTACTCTTAATTTTTAACAAATTATGATCGAATAATTATTAATGTATATGTTATCGTATGCTTTGAAATTATAATTTATAATACATAATCTTTTAGATAAAACTAAAAGAAACTTTAAGGTATTCATCAAAATAAATTAAAAATAAAATTAAATAAATGTCTTGACTAAACAATTATTCGAACATAGAATTGTTATTCTAAAACGAAAAAAATTATTGAAACGAAATGACGGAAAAGTTAACTTGGCATTTAAAAAACATTATTCAAAAGTATAGTTGAAAATAATAAATGGAATGCTATTTTTGTGCTAGATTTTTTTTCTTTTTTTTCTTTTTACATTTTTATCATCAAA
Organism: Momordica charantia; assembly: GCF_001995035.1. The sequence continues at coordinate 3,367,572 of NW_019104490.1, forward strand.
CTTTCGAAATATCATTTTACTCCATAAATTTTTAACTTTTATCCATTTTAATTTTTTATCAATTTTTAATTTCATTTTTTTCTATCACAATTTCAACCCAAACACTACATTTAATAAATTTTTTAAAAATTTGTAATAATTTTATATTAAAGATTTTCATTTTGTATATGTATTCAATAATCACTATTTAATACCATTACATAAAATACATTTTTCTATAACCATTATCTTTCACACATCAAAACTACACAATTTGTAGTTACATTGGTTTAACCTCTCCCAATAATTTCTCAAAGTACCCAAAGTATTAAATTTCTGGTAACATATTCATATCTCCATTGTTGGCGGATAAAATACGACGTGTCAGTGGAGAGCTAGAAAGACATCATTTTGACATCACGTACGTAATCTAAGCTCAACTTAAGATCTAAGATCGTACTCTTACTTCTCGAACTTCATACTGCTCAAGCTTTCACTATAAGCGTAAAAATGTCCATCAACATCGATATTTTATTGACATAATCAATGACTTTATTATTTTTCTTTTTTCAGGATGCATAATCAATGACTTTTTTTTAGTACAACATGTGGAGGCATGGAATCGTACTCACAACTTCATTAACCTTTATATATGTCAATAACCGTCAGCTATACTCACTTTGACGATTTTTTTCTAGTTAAAAATGTTGCTTTCATATGTTTGGTCAATTTCTTTGCTAGATTTGTAGTGTTGCGCAATAGGTAGTACAATGATAGATATAAAAGTTTGTATGCATTTTAACCTAATTCGTAATTGGAGATGTGGCATGATCATGAACACCAATCAAATTGATATGTGCTTGAAGAAAATGGTCCAAAACATAGGTGTAATCCCTCCCATTTGACTTTTTAGATTATTTTATAATTAATGTTGTTATAATCATGGTTCTAACATCGACACAAATCGACATTTCTGTCTTAATAAAAAAAATCGATAAAATGTGAAAAATATCAACAAAATGTCCTTAATATATATAATATTAGTATTATTTATTTTTTAACTAATTTAAAAAGAAAAAATATTTATTTATTAGTTTAAATATTTTTTACGGTTTTTTTATTTTTTATTTTTCTAATTTTTACGTAAATATCCATAGACATCAACGTTATCAAGGGAGAGAGAAACGAAAGGTGAATGATCCCAACGGCCCATAAGTAGCAGCGAGGTGTATTCGGAGGGAGGCGCCATGTTTGACGACCTTGAGATTCTCTATACTCTGCGGTAGCTACGTCCAAAAGAGTCTGCAAGCGCAGCAGCAGCAACCAGAAGAAGAAGAAGAAGAAGAAGAATGGAAGCGCCTTTGCTGAATGGCGTCGCCGTCGCCATCGCCGAGGCAGACTACGAGCCGGTCAAGAGTCTCGGTGAGGTGAAGCATTTGTTCTTTACAGAGACGATTAAGCTCTGGAAGTTAGCGGCGCCGATTGTCTTCACTATCATTTGCAATTTCGGAATCAACTCTCTCACTAGCATGTTCGTCGGCCATATCGGTGACGTCGAGCTTTCCGCCGTTTCTATCTCTGTTTCCGTCATCGGAACCTTCATCTTCGGCTTCATGGTGCGCTTCCTTCTCTTCTCGTTATCATCGGTTTTCTTTAGGTTCCTGCATGTAAATCTGTAATGCGGATGGGTTTGATTGGGATGTATACGTATCTCAGTGTTTATGGACTGCAGTGCAGGAGAATATGTTAACTATCACATTTCTATCTCGTTTTCTTTTAACGAAATTAGACCGAGCAGAAAAGGATTCTCTCTTAAATTACTCTACAAAACGTCTAAATATTGATGTAGGATGACTGGATGAGTGTTATTTTTTTCCCTTTTGTTTCTTCTTCAATTGATTTACCTGCTGAAACTAGCCGGAGATTTAAATTTTAGACAAACAAAAGTTAAAAAAAAAACAAAAAAATGGTTCTCCGTTTTCTAGATCTGAAAGAACTTTCTGCTGATTGTAATAATTTCGTGTTTGTAGATGTGCGCTTGCGTCTACTTTTCTGCCTATTTTGTAAGAAGTTTTCGTTTCTGTGCCATTTTTTGCGATGCTAGAAAGCATGGTGAAAAATGTAAAACCCTGAGTCAAAAGTCGATCAGTTTATTTCAGACAAGAACTCGTCCTCAGATTCCTGGTCTGATTCTGTATTAGTGTAGGATCTAAATTGACAAGGGTGTCGTCTTAGATTAGAAAGTTATATAGAAAATGATTTTAAAGTCTCCTTAAAATTTTGAGAATCGAAAGATTATACGTTGGAAGATTTTGCTCCTCCTTAGGAATACTTTCTACCTCTGCCCTGAAAATTGCTTTCATTTGTTGTCTTCATCTTCTTCAGCTTTTTATATTCTCAACTATTATTAAACTTTATTTTCTACAAAATGTAGCTTGGTATGGGAAGTGCGCTGGAGACGCTGTGTGGTCAAGCTTATGGCGCTGGACAAGTTTACTTGCTTGGTGTTTATATGCAACGTTCATGGATTATCCTTACAGTCTCCGGCTTCTTTGTTCTGCCCATTTACTGGTATGCTGCGCCAATCCTAAAGTTTCTAGGACAAGCAGATGAAATAGCTGACCTTGCAGGATGGTTCACAAGGTTACTAATCCCCGAAATCTTCTCACTTGCGATTGTTTTTCCCACCCAAAAGTTCCTTCAAGCCCAGAGCAAGGTCAATGTCCTTGCCTATATTGGGTTTCTGGCCTTGTTATTACATGCCGGGATGCTCTGGCTCTTCATTTTCGTATTCAACTGGAACTTAACTGGTGCAGCCATCGCAAGTAACATCTCTAGTTGGGTTACTTCTATAGCACAAGTTATCTACGTTGTTGGTTGGTGTAAAGATGGATGGACTGGTTTGTCGTGGTCGGCTTTCAATGATATTTGGGCTTTTGTTGGGCTCTCCTTTTCATCTGCCGTAATGCTTTGTCTAGAACTCTGGTATATGATGAGTATAATTATTCTTACTGGCCATCTGGATAATGCGGTATATGCTGTTGGTTCCCTTTCAATTTGGTAAGAACAGAACTCGACTTTTTCCAATTCTTCTTTTTCTCGTGGCTTATCTATGGCCTTATCTTTTACTAATATTGTAACCATGATAATAATACTGTACCCTTCTGCTGTTTCTACATCAAAATATAAATTTTTTTCTGGATAGAAATTGATTGAGAATCCCTAGCAAGTTCATGGCACAATAATGGGATTATTGGGTGATACGGCTGGGAAATAGAAACCTTGAGAATTGAGAAGCATGAAAAACTAATGCATAGCTTTGTTAGAGGAACTTCAATTTTCGAGCATGTACATTTTAAGCAGAATTTGTAGTTATCAGTAATCCATTTTACTTTTACTTTTGCAGCATGAATGTCAACGGGTTGGAAGCAATGGTATTCATAGGTATAAATGCTGCCATTAGGTATGTGATCAGATCAAGGCATTATATTTCTTCTCTCTCTGAAGGGTTGTTACTGCTACTTACAATTCTAATACTGGGTGGTCAAATCATGAATCTAAAATTGTGAAGTTCAAATAGTTTACTTGAAATATGATCTCATCTCATATTCCACATAAACTATAGTGTCAAAACAGAACAAAAACTGAAGATTTTGGAGGATAATTTTAGACTACCAATGGTGGTGCTCCAGGCCAATAGTCTCCTGTTGCTTCAACCATCATCTAATTCTTGTTTATATGATCTAGAGCTGAAGATATGATAGTTAAAGGCAGCTACGGCTTATTGTGGAAATTAATCTTAAATCTGTCTATATTCTTTACTTGATGTCTACATATAATACTTATTATAAGTGTGCTAAATTGCATTAGTTTTGCTTTCTCAGCGTGCGGGTTTCCAATGAGCTTGGACAAGGACGTCCTATGGCAGCCAAATATTCTGTATATGTTACAGTATTTCAGTCTCTTCTTCTCGGATTACTCGCCATGGTGATTATCTTAATAGCTAAGGACCATTTTGCTATCATTTACACCAACAGCAAAGAAATGCAAGCTGCTGTCTCTAAACTAGCATACCTTCTTGGAATCACCATGGTTCTGAACAGTGTTCAGCCAGTAATTTCAGGTACCACATCTACCATGCTTTACAAGTCTACTAAGTTAACAAGATTCTCATTCTCCCTTTCTTTGTTTACTTTTCCTGATTTTTTTCAGGTGTCGCTATTGGAGCTGGTTGGCAAACATTGGTAGCATATATCAATCTTGGCTCGTATTATGCTTTTGGTCTTCCCCTTGGTTATCTTCTTGGTTATACAAAACATTTGGGAGTTCAGGTCAGTAAAACTGCTCTAGCATATGAAATATAACTCACATGTGAGATTTTATTTTAGGTTTAAATACTATTTTGGTACATTTACTTTCGGCTTTGATTCTTTTTAGTTTATGTACTTTCAAAATGTCCATTTTGGTTCGTATACTATCAACTTTTGTTCATTATGGTCCACCTACAAAATTTTAATACAAATTTTATATACAATGAAAATTCTTTAATACAAATTTATGGTTACATTTCAAAAAAATTTACTTACTTAAGTGTTAGACTAAAATTGTGGTTGAAATGAATGAAATAAAAATGAAAACAAAGGGACAAAAATGGTAAGTTTTTAAAAGTACAGAGATTAAAACAAACGTTTCAAAAGTATAGGGACTACAATGAAAAAATGTTGGAAGTATAAAGATCAAAATAGACATTTTAAAAGTACAAGGACTTAAATAAACTAAAAACGTTTTAAAAGTACATTCTATATGTTTCTTATAAAAAAAAAAAAACAGAAAAAAATAACAAAAAAAAAAACTAAAGTGGAAAATATAGAACTAACATAGTATTTAAACCTTTATTTTATCATATTTTGTCTTATATATCGTGCATAAACATTGAACCATTTTCCCTTTTGCCGTATGGAATATAAGTTATGTTCTTCATAATCATAGGGACTGTGGGGAGGCATGATATGTGGACTGTTCCTTCAAACCGTTCTGCTTCTGATCATACTCTATAAAACGAACTGGACCCATGAGGTAAGTCTAATCCCTAGTCTCTCTAGTCTCTCCCTTCGCCAATTAAATCATTTTCAAAAATTTTCATGATATTTGGTTACGTATTCAAAAATAATTTAAAATATTTTTTACTTAAAAGTACTAAACATGATTTACCTCTCGACTTCTGAAGTATTTGATTGCCTAAGCAAAAGTTGTTTAAAGTAACTTTAAAGTTTATAACTAGTGTTCCTTCCAAAAGTGTTTACAGAAGAATTATCACACGCTTATTTTCAAGTTCTACCAAACTTATTATTAGTGTGTCGTGGAATATTGAAAACTCATTCGAAGCGCCCGTATTTAATCTACCAAATCACACGTGCAGGTGAATCAATCGGTAGAACGTATGAAAAGGTGGGGAGGACAAAAGGTCGAAATCAACAACACCGCTGATTACACRTGAAGTAGATTGTCAAAAGAGTAGGTCTACCCAGATCCCTCTASCTCAGGATGGAAGCATATTTTGGTTCGAAAACTATATTTCTAATCCCTTATTTCTTGGATTTGCAAGGCAACTGGTTAGTTTTGGTTAGAAGAGGTGATGCAAGTCACTAGCATGCTTACTCATTGGAAAGAGTAGAGGGGGAAAAATAAGCAAAAAGAAAAAGAATGAAAATGAGATCAAATTCTAACCCAATTTTGATCATATATGAGATCAACTACTATTATATTATCTATAAGCACACTTTATCATTAACTAGTGATTAGGGATCAATCACGTTCTTTCCTCCTTCCAACCCTTTTGTAGACTCTATTGCCCTTTTGTTAACTATTGGAATTAGTGATTCGGTTGATAAATAATTGGCATTCTATCCCAATTTGTTGTTCTAAGAAAAAAAAAAGGCCTAAATTGGTATCGGGGTGTGAACCTCAGACCTAAGAGGAAGGAGTAGGTACCAATTATCGTTTAGTTATACTCGTGTTGGCACCAATTTTGAGTGATTATTAATTATTTAGGTTTGAAGAGGTACCAATTTCACAACTCATTCAACTTTGTCAAAATAATATTCTATTGGTTAAAAAATACTTTTGGTCTAGGTATGTTGATAGAAATTAGGGATGATCAAATGAGTTCAAAAAACTGATCCAACCGATAAAAAATACGTCGGTCGGTTGGTGTTGGTTTTCCATCGTGAAAAATCGACTAGTTGGCCTGTTGGCTCTTCTGATATCAAAGAAACTGACCGACCAACTTATAAATAAAAAAAAAATTTAAAATTTCATACAAGTAAGCAGAAAAAAAATAGGTAATAAGTTGCCACGGTTTCACGTGATTTAAGTGAATTGTTTTTATTAATAATAATAATAATAATTTATTATTACTATTTTCTTTTTTATTTATTTTTATTTATTTTCCTTTTATTTATTTGTTATTATTACTTTCCTTTCTATCCGATCTCCTTCCCCAGCTATTTTATTTTCCTTTTCCGTTTCTCTCTCCATATTTCTTTCTTTTCTTACTTCATCGTTTTCTCTTCTCCTCTTCCATTTCTTCTCCTCCTTCCTCAATCGTCTTCCCCTCTCCCATTTCTTCTCTTTCTTGCCTTCTAACACTTATCTAGATCTGCTTCTTTCTTGAGTTTAATATTGGTTAAAAATTGATCAAACCGACCAACCGAACTGTTGATTAAACGTCGATTTGTACATAAAGGTAAAAAAAAATTTCCCGACTGATCGATGCTCACTCCTAATAGAAATAACGAATTAGTTCTTTGAACTTTCTGACCGGTAACAACTTAATCCATAAAATTTATTACGTAATAATTTAATCTCTATAGTTTATTTACGTAATGTTAAAAGATACAAGAGACTAAATTTGTAAATTTTTAAAGAAAAAATAAATAGAAAAAAAATCCAAATATTAGAAACTTATTAATATTTTATATATATTATTAGTATATTAATTTGGATAATTTGTCAGGATGGCCGAGTGGTCTAAGGCGCCAAGACTGAAGTTTTGGTCTTCGAGAGAGGGCGGGTTCAAATCCCACTTCTGACAAATGTGATTTTTAGTACCTTTTAATTTTTTTAAAAGGAAAAGTATTGATATTTAAGATACTTTTAAATTCAATTGAATCAACCAAACTATGAATTATTTAAGTTGAATTGAGTTAGGTAATTTAAACCATTTGTTCAAATATTTATTTGAAAAAATAACGAAAATATATGCATATATTTAATTTTCAAACATTAAATTAAAATTATTAACTTGATATCAATTTATATAAGCTAGATATATATTTTAGTCTATTATATTGAAGTATTTTTCGATTTAATCCTTATTATTTAAAAAAAATCAATTTAATCCCTCATATTTTAACATTTTTCAATTATAATCTTCACGTCTAAAAGCATTAAAATTATAATGAATTTATATGATATGATATTTAATAAGTTTAACTAAAATTTTTACTTTGAATCCTTTTTCTATTCTTTTGCTAAATAAATAATATATATATCACAATTCATCACTTCCCAAACATCTATTTTGTTCACGAGAATTTAAACTAAAATTTTCTTTCTGGTACAATATATAGGATGAGAATTTTAACTCACGACCTTCAGACATAAGTATCCGTTGATTAATGTTCAGATTATAAAAATTTAAAATAATTAATTATGAAAGAAACCTATATTTTAAATGATACAGTTAATCCAAAAGCCTCCAATTTATAGATCAAAATTGCATGTTAAAAAAATAAAGGGGAAAAAACCCAAGGGATTAAAAGATATAATAAATAAAAGTTCCCTTGCATTCCATTTGAGTGAGAAAATAGAAGAAATAACCATAGGATAAGCAATCAACAATAGAATAATGATTAAAAAATAAAAAAATACTTTGATACCTATAATTTCATTGAAGTAACAATTTAGTGTATAATTATTACACTTTCAAATTAGTAACAATTTTCAGTCCTTTAAAAAAAATTTATAGGGGCTTTAATGTCTGAGAGAGAATCCATAGCTTAATGGTAAATTCAATAGCTAAAGCAAACAAGGTATTTGGAATAAACAAATTGTGTTGTTCTACGTTACAAAAACGATGCAGGAACCAACCTATTTGAAAATTTTGACAAATTATTGTAGACGAAAGAAAGTTGAAGGTTCCATACAAGTAGATGCTGAATTGCCTGCCCCCTAACGCTTGACCCATTGGAAGCTCTTTCTTGCCTTCGCTTTTCCCGGCTTCTTCCGTTCCACGACACGTGCATCTCGCGTCAAGAAACCAGCTACCGAGCAAACAAAAAAACACCAAAATAGATCAGAAAAAACAATGCTCTTGCTCTTGATACATATATATATCAAACATTCTCATCACAGCTTAACATGGAAAAAGTGTGGTCAGTTTATCTTACAAGCTCGCAATGGAGGACGGAGATCGGGTTCCCAATTCTGCAAGGCTCTGCTGATCCCCAACTGAACAGCTCCAACTTGGCCTGTAACTCAGACAGTTCAGAACTTTTCGCTCACTCGAGATCATATACGGAGATGGAAGAGATAAAATAAGACAGAAAACAAGATGCATTTCTGTATGCAAGGCAAATAAATGCAAAAATGTAAACCATACAAGCTTATGCATTGCATTGTATGTGCTTCCGTAATTCGTAGCACCACAATATTTTTTCTTTTATATTAATAAGCATCCGATGAAGTTCAATAAACATAAATTTTCATATCGCTTGTGATATATATTAACTCCGGCACCCGTTTCAAATGCATATCCATTTTTGTACAGCAAGGTTAAAAAAATTCACGAGCACCAACCAATAACCCGTCATATGAAGATACATGCGTCCAGCTAAGTTGAAAAGTATTGGCAGAAAAACTTTTCTTTTAAGACAGTTTTTCAGTAGAGAGAAATAAGCACAGACGAGGCGATAAGAGATTCAACTCGCTCAACGGTAAAGGAGAATTATGGAGAAAGGCATTAATCAAAAAAGAAACACAAATACAAATAATAAGACTAGACTTGGTAATCTCAAAACTCCAAATACAGATAATAATAAGGTTAAATTACTTTTTTGGTCCATAAGGCTTGGATATCAATTCCGTTTTGTCCTAGGTTTCAAAATCGTACCATTGAATCCCAAGGTTTAGGAAATACACTATTTTAGTCTTTTAACCATTAGTCAATGTAAAGAAAAATGAGGTGGTCCTTTTTATAATAAAAGTAAAGGTGGTCTTTCTTATGAGGTTGTCTTTTAACCATTAGCTTTCTCCTTCCCCTAGTGCTTCTGTTGCAGATTTTTGGGACCAAGGATCTTGCGCTTGGCAAGTGTTGACAAGAAGAGCTTTAAAAGATGATGAAGTTGAGGAGTTTTCAGCCTTACTGTCCTTGCTCAGTTCAGTTTCAGTCACTAATGAGGTTGATAAAAGATGCTGGTCTTTGGATCCTTCAGGGGTATTTTTGGTTGCCTCATTCAGAATTCTTCTTCTATGCCCAAGGAACTTTTTGATGCTCTATGGAAAACAGAAAGCCCAAAGGAAGTTAATGTTTTTGCTTGGATTCTCCTTCATGGAAAGGTTAATACAACAGATGTACTGCAAAAAAAGATTCCTTCAATGGCACTTCATCCTTCTGTTTGTAATTTGGCGAATCAGCATATTTTCTTCCATTGTTCCTTTGCTATGATTTGCTGGAGTTTTTTCTTCGAGCTCTTTGATGCTTCTTGGGTTTTCGAGTTTGATTCCTCAAAGAACGTCATCTCCTTGTTGAATGGACAGATTTTAGCACCCAAAGCATGTCTTCTATGGCGGAACGAAGTTAAAGCTGTGCTGTTTAACTTTCGGTTCAAGAGCAACCAAAGGATTTTTGAAGGAAAAAGTAAAGATCCGGTTGAGGTTTTCAAATTAGCTAAGTTTAAGGCCTCTCAATGGTGTGTTCTTTCTAATTTGTTTGCTAATTTTTCTTCTAGTTTAGTGGGAGGCTTTTATAACTCCCCATTACGTTTTGTTGTAACATTTTATTTTGTTGACTTTGTTTTCACTCATTCGGGGGTTTGTATCTTTGAACAATTTCATGTTCCYTTTCATTAATCAATGAAAAGTTCGTTTCTTGTTCAAAAAATATAATAAAAGTGAGGGTGTGGCAGTTAAAAATTAAAATTAAAAAATAATAATAATAAATAAATAAAATACCTAAAACTCTCTCTGCCCTCCACCATCCCCATCCCCAACTTGGGTACCCCCAACCCCTTTCCCTTCCCTCAGATCTAGCACCACCCTACCCCGCTATACCCCACCCCTGTTGCCTGTCTCATCTCCTTCCCCATTACCTCTCTCAAATCTGCAATCTGAAAAACCCACAACATAGCCATGCCAGAAGACATGATTCCAGACATTAACCTCCAGGGAAAAAAAAAGAGGATAAATCTTCGATGGCCTTCTAATCTTGCATCTATGGAGCAATTCAGTGTCATTCCAAAAGAAGATGAGATTAAGTTTCTTCAATAACAATCATCGTTCTTATGATTTTTTTTGTAATTGTGTACAAATTACTACTTCTTGGTGCTAAACCACAGGAAATTCTTTTATAATTACAGTTTAGAAATGTTCAACTGTGATTGGAAAGTTGTACTTCATTACTTCTTTGTGGGGAGGGGGCTTTCTCGTTCCCGGCCCTAGCCTGTTTTTTTTATGTCTTCCTAACACTATCTTTTTGTTTCCTACCAAAAAAATAAAAAATAATAAACGGCTACATCAGCACTTTTTTAATCAAAAAGACTACCTCATTATAGTAAAAAAAAAAACTAAAATGGAGTATTTTCTTGACCTTGGGATTTAATCGTAAGATTTTGAAACTTAGAGACAAAACAGAATTGTTGCCCAACCGTGAGAGACCAAAAAAGTAATTTTACCCTAATAATAACAATAATGATAATAATAAAAAAATATATATCGAGAGTACACCAAGAGCGAGCACAAAAACCATATAGACTCTTAAAGCTCATCCAACTCTCTAGCTCTATTCTTTATGATTCTAATGATTTATTACCAACTATGTCTCCCAAAAGAGCAGAACGACAACCTTAGCTGTAGAAATCAAAATCGTTTTAGCTTTATATTTAAAATGATGGGCACAAAGAAGTTACTCCCACAAAACCCAGAGTACTCTTAGGCAAGCTCCATGTGACCCACAACTTCCTGAAAAAGCATACCTCAGCATCCAAAGGTGAATGGACAAGGAAGGAAAAAGTTTCCCCATCCCATCGTTACCAAATGCACAACTAGAAGAAATACCAAAAAGGGACATATATTTTGAACTACATCTGCAGTACTACTAATGTAACTTTGAACCGAACCAAGTAACCAACTAGTATGCTTTTAAGTCTCTCACAAACACTCTGGAGTTGATTTCATAGAAGATATTCACTAAGCTGACAGGCCTGAAGTCTTTCAAGGATTAGTTGATTGAAGTCTCTCTCCTACAGTCCTTGGCTGGTTAGTCTACAGATTGTTACTTTCCTCTTGCTCAAGTCTTCCCCTAAACTTTTTAGATTACTCAAGCTATTTACTTACAGTTCATGTATTTTCATTCTTTTGTCATAAGTAGTCTATTGGAGAACTTGATATTTGTTACTGGATATATTTATTAGTAACAAATATTTGTTACTGGTTTAGCCAGTTAAATAGGGTGAATGGATTGCTAGCCCTATAGGTTATTTACCGGCTGTACAGATTTTTTTTCAAGCCTACTTAAGGGCTTTCGTGTAATGTATTTGTTCACCTTGAGTTTTCAATAAAGAGAATCAGATTTCTTTTTTTTTTTTTGGTGCATGTGAAATGCACATGTTGAGTAGATACTGTTACTGCATAAAGCAAGATTTACATTAGAATCAAAACTATTAGTACGGGAAGATGTACATTAGAATCAAAACTATTAGTTCGGGAAGTGTTAAATGATAGGTGATGCAACCTAGGATCTAAAACTCCAGGACCAGAGAAAATCTTTATTCCATTTTTAGAAAATAGTTGTTGAAAATAAATGAGACTAATGAGCGATTTAAAATGATGAAGAGTTACTGATAGAATAAAATGAAAGAGACTAATGATAGTGTTGAAAATCTTTATTTCCCCATTAGTCATTGCCGGTGTCTCCTCTCTCTCACCACAGATGGTTATTGCTAAAAATCTCAAGGATGAATGGTTGGAGGAATGGCTTCTTTTAATGGAAAATCTGGATGACTTTTCATTGTGCTCTTTCAGAAATAAAAGGGACAGTTGGTGCCTTTTAGCTTTAAACATTCTCTTAACTTATTTGGATAATGTTCTCCAAGGAGAAATTCACTATCCACCTAAATCAGACAAAATGAAGAGTAAGCAGATGATCATGATCCAAGTTTCGGCAGAAGATGAAGGAAACATTAAAAATATGCATGCATAAGTTTTCAGAGGAAAAACTATGAAGGAGTGAAATTTGGATTTATTCTGGTTTAGAAGCTAGCTGGCATCATAAACTTAATCGCAAAACATAAATTTAATCACAAACATAACTCTACGTAAAAGATGAGATATTAAGAAAAGTGATGCTAAATGTGTTTCAATATTAACTTAGCTTACCTGATGTACCACCTCCTTTTACAGTACATGTCACATCCCAAAGGCCTAAAGTTTTGGTCTCGGAGAAAGGTCGAAGAAGAGCAGCCCGACTATCAAGCATTGGAAAATAGACATCAAATTCTTTATCATTCACTATGAACTTGCCATCTCCTGGCTGAATCCATACACGGGCAATGCTGCATTTCCTTCTTCCCGTGCCATATGCTCTTCCTTTGTCATCTACCTGTCTCACTCTTGCTTTTGCAACCTCTTCTTGTTTCTGGCGCTCAATTTCAGCTCTTGAGGATTTTCTTGTATTTTTCTCATAACGCATATCCTCTATTTCAGTTAGAGGGGGCAACCCCTCAACTCCTTCCAAATCTTTCAAAGCAATCAAACTATCTAACATGTCATCCGTGATTCCTGATGCAGCTATGAGGTCTCCAAATGTGCAATTAGGACCTAAAGTTTGACATAATAAATAAGATAACTGAAACAAATATGTGAAACTAATATAGAAATCAACCATTATTCAAATTCCAATGATCAACAAATTAACCTATGTGAGTACACAAAAAGGAAAATGGATCGAATTCCAAGCTAATTTCATCCATATTAAAAATAATCATACTTAGCATATAAAGGTAAATAATAATTTATTAAAATATGGAAGCAGAGAGAAAATTCATCCATACAATTGATGGTGTTGACCTGCCAATATACTTTAATCATCTCCTTTTCTAAAAAAAAAAAATTCAGGGATAGGAAACATTTTAAATCCGCCATCAAATCCTAGGGCTCAACCCTGGACACTTTCCTTTGATATTTGCAAAGTTACTAACCAGAAACTAGTAAAGAAACATATCAACAAGACCTCCAAAACCAAAACTAAGCAGACTATATACTGAAAACTTACAAGAAAGTACTCCAATAACAATTAATCTAATAAAATGCATAGCTAAAGAGCTTTGGAAAGTACTCCAATAACAATTAATCTAATAAAATGAATAGCAACTAAGAGTTGGATAGATCAGTCTCACTCCGAGAAGCCACATACACTTTATATCAAAGCTCTTCTCCAAAGTGGTACTTTTGTTTTCGAAAACTTGCTTATTTCTTTCAAGCCATATTCCTACAATCAAAAACTTGACAATAATGACTCGTAATACTAAAGTTTTTCCTTCAATACCATGGCCGCAAACTAAAACAAGTCCTGAAATTGCTGACCCAAGAACAACCAAAAATATGAAAGGAAGCCTCTCAAAATTGCCAGCTATAATAACAATGAAGAATATATGATGAAGATCTTCTCCAGGCTCCAGCCTAAGAACAATGTGGACAGCAACTAGGATTTAAGGGTAAATCTGGGCATTTTCTTTGAATTTTGCAAACGAATTCAAACTTTCAAGAAAAACCAACCAAGATATAAGATTCACCCTTTTGGGCTATTTTACTTCTCTTTTTTTTTTTTATATCCGTGAGTGTCCTGACCAACTTGTGCAAGCTCAACTAATCTTACGAGATAACTACCTAACCCTACTACATTTAATTGCCAAGAAAACTCAGGTTAGTTTGAACTCATCTCCTCTAAGCTATTTACTACTTACATTGGCTCTTATTGATCGTTAGGCCAACTCACGATGATTCACCTTTCATAAGGCTGAAACAAGGGATAACCAAAATGGATTTTTTTCTTACTTGTCAATGGATAGCCAAAATAAGTTTTTTTTTTTTAACTTCTCATTATCTTTTTTTCCGGGACATATCGACGTGTTTGTGATATGTCTAACTCACAATGATCCTTATGCCATAAAGTGTTAGGCTCTCCAAAAGAAAATGTCATAACCACTTAACTAGAAGAGCCTCACTGTGAGCTCCCAAATTGCCTATACCAAAACTGTGTAAGGTATCTCCTTACTGTTTTACTATTCCAAAACAAAGAATACAAGCTCATAGGCGATACACACTCAACCCACCAATTCGTGAGGGCGGGGAAACTTTCATAGACTTCACCTAGGCACTGAATACAAAAAGCATAATCCTTCTAACTAACTTGCCCCCTGTGTGATTCTCCCCCTACACTACCTTTTTCTCTCCCGGGGCCATTAATGCTACTCAATTCTCATTTCTACCCCTCCTGCTGTAGGTGTTTACGATAGGAGGCCTAACATATTGCTTGACTTAATCCATTTGAAACAACCTCCTATCTAACCGAGTGAGAGCTTGTGCCCTACTCAAATCCCTCCTAGAGAAAGTTTCTCTTGATCTTCTCCAACCTACAATGGTAGAAGGAATCTTAAATAGAGACGGAAATTATATATGAATCACACTCAATATGAACTAATAAGAGTCAACTTGTCACCCTTAGAGAAGAACGCCTTTTTTCCATGGGGGATGATGCTTTTGGACCTTTCCAACTACCAAGTTCATAAACGACAAACAATATGTGTTATATCCAAGAGGAAGTTCAAGAGGAAGTAAGCAGCTTGGAAACCTCACAACCCACAACAGACGCCCGTCTAACCACCTTAGTTGAATTGCAATTAATTCTACTATTTAACTTTAGTCCTTGGTAACCTTACATCCTGGAATGAGTTCAAATACTGCCAAAATATAGTTTAGCTTAATAAACGAAACCTTCCACCTAGAACAGAAGAAAACCGTGTTAACAGAGCAAACTAAAGATGAGAGAAACAGGCTTGTTCCTTACCCATATGAAAGCCCTCAATTAGACCCTTAATCTTATCCATCCCAATGGCCAACTTACTAAAGACATCAACCACCACAAAAAAGAGGAAAGAAAATAAGGGATCACTTTGCCTTATCCCCACCATCAGTTCACTATTCTCATCTTCAAGGGAGACATGTCATTCTTATTCCTCCACGAGCTCACAATTTTATGAAAGAAAGAGGTACTATGGTCACCCTCTTTAACCCACTTCACTTTGGCCTTTCCTCTCCAAGACACACCAGTACCTATTTGATGGAAGTAAACAAAAGTATCTTTTAACTTCAAAATGTGGTGGACTTCTACAAATCCCAAATTTCTTTTGATGTATACACTATTCAGAATCTTCTTTCCTGTGCATACTTGCTAGCCCTAACCCTTTTAAACATGGTTTATTCTTCTTCTTCAAATTTCCAATACCCATCCAGTACAGATCTGAAAAAAATTTATGTTCACTAGATCGAAGCTTGAGGTCAAGTGCCAAACTCTAAAATACCTGCCAGCCAATAAACAATGAGATATTTGATGTACCAAGCAGAAGGGTCAGAAAGATTCGAACCCCATGGCCAATACGATTTGGGTAAATCCAAGGGTTCACCAACTACCATATGAACCTATGGAGTTAACTGATCAGTAACATGCTAACCAACCATTTCTGGCTTAGCTGAGATTTTTTCAGACAATTGATATAGTTCTATTACAATATGCTGAATAAGTGAGATTTAAAAAGGATATTGACTCCCTCAGACACTCAGGAGGTCTGGAACTCTCCACAAACAGTACATTGAGCCTACCCTTCCCCTGCTGACATCCCTAATTGAACTTATCCCACAGCCCTCACTTACATACTCATGACACATATCTAACTATACCCTTGAAATTCTCATGCATTTTTCCTTGTGCCTTTCTCCTTGCATACATAATCTGCATTGGCGGTCTATTAAGCCTATCAAATGTCTATTAAGAGACATTTAATATGAACCTTCACAATACACGACATTTTACAACTTGCAAACCCGTTACTTTCCCAATCTATTAATTTAATGAATGTCATATTGCCTGATGATAATGCTTTAATATCATAGCCTAATGCCGCTTAAGATTAGATTTTTCTTTAGGCATGACTCACGAGTAATGAGCCAGATCCACCAGGCATGCTATCCTTCAGATGAAGCCTGCATGAACTCCATAATAATCGAAATTCAAGCTACTGACAACTGATAATCAACTAAAAGCTACCCTCACCTCAGGAGGTTTCGATCCAGAAAGCATAAATTGAAATTCAATCGTAACATACAAACCTAACTCCAACATCTCCTGCTTTTCATGTGCTAATTATGATGGCATCCATTCCTAGAAAAGTATCGATCACTTAAACTTCCTCACTCTTGATACCATTAACCACAAAGAAAGTAGTTGATGCTTTTCCTAAGTTCAGACATTAGAAATGTCAAAGCAAGCCTATTACTAGACTCCTGTTTTCTAATCTACTAAGAAATAAATCTTAAATGATTGCGCACACACGGAAAAAAAAAGGGAGGGATTTGAACAACACATATCAGCTAAAATAAACTACAGAAGGGTGAAATGACAAGAACCAATAAAATTCAAGTTATTCGACTAACCAGAAGAAGACGTCATTTAAATCTCTAAACAGAGGGAAAAAAATAAAGGTCCAATGGTCTCAACCCCCGAGTTCTGTTGTTCTCAAGATAAACACAGAAGCTACGAGAAAGAACATTCTTATCAATTATCATCCATGAGTAACCATCACAGAACCAATGATCAGGAAGACACCAATATTTTACCCAACTGAACCATAAAATAATACCTACGCAGCTAGAATATAGAAACCCATTTAAATGCACTAGTCGTTGAACTTGAAATACACTCTTCCCAATCTAGGGGGAGAAAAACTTGCCTTTAAGGACGGCAGTGAGTTCCTGCTCCTCCTTTTCGAGCTTCTTAGCGTCCTCACTGCTCCCACCATCCACTTCTCTACTCTCATCTCTAGATTCACCAATTTCAACTGTATACTCCTCGATGTTAAAGACATCACTCTTCTCTTCCTCCACCAAGCTCCACGGCTCGTATTTTTTCGCCGTAACCCATTCGTTATCACCAGCGCCATCTTTATTTCCTTGAATTTCCTTCTCCATGCTCGCAAAAACGTCCCCTTCGGCGCCCCGATCCCCGTCCTTCGATCTCACCCACGAATCGTCGTCGACTGCAGCAGAATCATCCTCCGCAATGCCATCAAGGTTTTCAACGTCCTGAGTGAATAATTGGTCGAAATTTCCATCATTCTCCTGGGAAAGCTTCCACACATTGCTCGTCGGTTGGTCCCTGCTTCCACTGCTCTTATTGTTATTACTTCCATTGTCATTGGTGGAGAAGAATCGGGGAAGAAGGCGAAAACTAGGACTCTGAGGTGGGGGTTTAGTGGAAATCAAGGCGAGTAATTTGAAATGGGAGGGTTTAGGAAGTAGACGAGAAAGCATGGTGGAAGAAAGATGGCTGCGAGAGGAGAGAGCCGCCGCTGGGTATTTTAACAGAGAGGGAGAAGAAGGCTTTCGTGAGATAGGAGAGACTACTGGCAAGAAGGAGCAAATCTAAGTGACTGCGAACGAGAGAGAAACGACGAGTGACGGCGGCGATCAACGGCGGCGAGCGGCGACGGCGAGGCGAGAGAGGTGGGTCTGCAACTGTGAAGAGGAAGCATGAACGTTGATGATTAGAGAGGAGAGTTTAGAAGGGTTTTTGCGAGAAGCAGGAATTTTACCCAAGGAGGAGACAAAAATTACCCAATTATTTTGGGTCAATGGTTTGTAGATTGTAATAGAAATTTTCACCTTTTACCAATTAAATTTCAAATTTTACTACTTTTTCATATATATATATATTCCTTTTAATGGCAGAGATTCAAACCCAAAAAAAAAAAAGTTCATAATCATTCTTCCCATGAGATTTCAGGGGTGTTCGGGTAGGAGATGAAATGGGATGGTTTGACGTTATAAATGGACTAATCGTAAAAATGTGGCTATTAAAAATTAATTAACAATGTTGTGATATAAAAACACACTTTAGTGAAAAGTATTCTATATTTTAATTTGATGAAATAAACATACTACCTAACGGTAAGAGATTGTGTATTCGAATCTACTCCCTAACATATTGTATTAAAAAAAAAATTAGATTAGATATCTAGTGTAGTCCTAAAAGTTAATGGTTCCATCTCCACCCCTACAATGGTTGATTAACTCCAAAAAAAATTGTTGTTCTTCCACCATTAGTTATTGATTTTAGTTCATGAGATAGAGATTTAAACTCACGATCTTAGTTTCGATGGATCCTGTATATCTTCTCAATTTTTTAATGTCAAATGTCTGAGTGAAGTAAACATAGCCAACATATATAAATACTACTCCAAGTTGACTAAAGAATCATATGACAGTTACCTTCCATTATCACCAAAACTGCTTTACTATTGAATGCCAAAATTGGGTTACAAACAAATGGAAAGAATTAAGATACCATTTTTATGCAGTGGACATTAATTTCAACAACAATACATATAAGCCAAAATAATGCTGGCTCAAGTTACAAACAAACAAAAGAAAAAACAAAATGAAAAGGCTCAAAAAAAAGGGATGAGCCAATTGTGCTCTCTCTCAGCGATACAGCGCCAGTTTTTGTTCCCCTCCCTCCCCCCTTTTCCTCTTATGACTCTCTTTCATTTCTCTGCCATACAAAATCCCACAAAACAAAAATTTGCATCTTCCTCATGAAATAATGCCCCTATAAATCTTCCCATCAAAACCATTTACACTGAAATCTTGCAAACTCTTGCTCTTCCTTACAGCAGCAGCTCCTCCCAGAATCTGACCGCTTCGAATCAACCGAGCTACTGTGTTCAAGTACCAGAAAGCAGATTGCCTCTAGATGGTTACTACCTTCGAACTCCAATAGGAAGACTACTACCTCCTATCAGCACCTGTTCTAGACATATCAAATCAATACACCAATCACTCCAGTAGCTCCACACCAAAAACATCGATTGTGTTATAGTTTTGTAATTTTCTAAAACCAAAATGCTCCACCCCTCAAATTGGAAACATGTGATATTAATTCTCAACTAATGATCAGTTGGTTGAATTGAATCAATCAGCAACTCAGCCCTTGTACTTAAAATGTTATATTACAACAGTTCATTCTAAGGATAGGAAAGAATTAGCGCAAAACTTACTTGTGAATCTCGGTGATGAACCATTGCCATTTAATACTGTCACGAGTTTTCTTTCTTGGCCTAGCGATAAAATTTCTTGCACTCTTTCTGGCCAATCTGAATTCAATCTTCTTGCAAAATCCTCTACTTCCCTGCATCCAAGAAATTGATTAACTCAAATGGTGACAGAAAGTGCATTTCGAAGATGATTGCTATCAGTTACTATAAACTCCTGGAAAATATGATTGAGACTTCAATTTCCTTTTCAATGATAAATGAATTAAATTTACATCCTCCTTTAAGAGAAATACAATAGCTTACCCCGTTAACAAGACCCTGAAAAGAATTTATCTATATCATATCAATAGAGGCAAGCAATATATTAGTAATCGACAAGCAACGCAATCTTTTCTTGGACAAGAACAAGCAACGTATCAATAATTGGCAATGAGAAACTAGTAATGAATGTATAATACTCAAATATATTTCCAAACACGGTCACACGACACGGATATGGCAAGACTCAATTTTCAAAAAAGTAGAATACAGCACGTTGGGGACACAATAATATTTTTCATTTAAATATATGTGTGTACATATTTGAAATATTATCCGTATTTAATACTGCTATGAAGGAGAACAAATGAAGGAGAATGAGAAAAACGCAAATGGAGAAGAAACTAAACAACCTCCAAAGAGGAGCAAGTGAAGAAATTGAAAATGCAGAGGCTATGACATGGGACATTGGCATGAGAAGGAACCTTTTTGATAGAGAGCTGAAAGGTGGGCGTTGTTTACTGGTAAACTTGAAGGAATGGTTATTGGCTAGGACAATGACTCCTTATGCTGGACTACAGACAGGAAGGGTGTTTTTTCAGTGAAATCGGCCTTCATGGCAATTACCTCCCCCTCTCCCATATTAAATGCAGCCACCGCTTCTCTCATCTGGAACTTCAAGGTTCCAAAGAAGGTTAAGGTGTTCCTTTGGACTCTCTTTTATAAGGGCACAATACAGCTGAAAAAGTCCAAAGGAAATTACCTCAGTGGACTCTCTCACCTTCCGTTTGTGATACGTGCATTAGGAGTGCTGAAATGGTGGATCATCTCTTCCTTCATTGTATCTTTGCAAATACAGCTTGGAACTATTTGGCTTCCCACCTTGATTTGGCTCTCTGTCTCCCGAAGAAAATAGATTTGGCTCTCGGTCTCCCGAAGAAAATAGATGATTTTATTGCTGAAGGTTTTGGTGGTTCTCTGCTAAGAGGAAAATCTTTTATTCTCTGGAATTGTGGTGCTAGAGCCCTTCTATGGTTGCTTTGGAAGGAATGGAACCACAGACTTTTTGAAGAGAAAGAAGCTTCACTTGACTCTTTTTGTGTGAATATAAAGCATACTGCTTCTTGGTGGGCCTCGATCCACAAGAAGGTTTTTTGTAACTATGGTTTTCTTTTGACTCTTCAGAGCCGGAATTTCTTGATTGCTTAGTCTCTTTGGAGAGGGTCCTCTCGACCCTCTACCTCTAGCTTGTTTTTCCTGTATTTTTTGGGCTCCTCTCTTTTTATTAATGAAAGTTCTTTGTTTATTATCAAAAAAAAGAAATTGAAAATGAAAAAAATATATATGGGAGAAGAAACTAAGGAGGGGAAGAACCGAAGGAGAAACTTACGAGAAGGAGAAAGAGAAGAAATTGCAAAGAAAAAAATTCGGGAGAGAAACCAGAGAAGAAAATGGCTAGGAGACGAAAGAAACAAAGAAGATAATAAAGAAAAAACAAATTAGGACACTCTAATTAGCGTGTCGGACACCAAACTTAGCCATTTTTAGCATATCAGTGCTTCCTAGCAATTAACCTTTTAAGTTATGTTGTTTTATCCGAGGTATATTGTAAACTTTTTCTAATAATACATTTTTTGGGATCAAGAAACCAAGCTTTCACAAAGAAATTTTTTTTCAATAATATATTGAGAGAAGCTAGATGATGACGGTGGTGGTGTTAAGGTTATTCCATTTAGTTGAGATGTCCTTGTGAGCCTACCTTTTTTTAATATAAAAACAATCAATATATTGAGACAACAATGGTTGTACAAAAAGATTCCATTAGAGTCTTCTTGTCTTACAAAAATCTTTGATTTCTCCCTTTCCAAATAAGCAATAAGATGCGCATCACTTTTTGAGTGTCTGAGTCAGCTTGCACACACCTYGACTAATATCATGGGACAGCCGCTTGACCCTACAATATTTGGTGCTTGGAAACACAGAAATTAATTTCTAAGGTAGTTGCTCATCATGGGACATAGAGTTTCACCTCATTCCCTCTCAATTTACCCTAGCCTCTTTGGACCAATAAGTCACCCATACACGCATCACATAATTCCACAAAATTATAGCCTTGCCATTAAACTACTTTACTGCTAGACTTTAGAAGAGTAAAAAATCCATGCAATCGCAACATTCCAAATTCATTTAAAATAAAGCACCAGGCTTCTTTATAAACGCACAGTGGAGGAAAATATGGTCAAGAGTCTTGATATCCTTACAGCACATGCAGCAGACTGAAGAGGCTAAAGCCTAAAGGGAAACTTCCTTTGGAGTTTATCAGCTGTGTTTAGGCTTCTATACATACGAGACCAAATTAAGAACACCACTTTCTTTGGAATATTTAATTCCCAAATGTAGTCCACCAAGGGGTTTCCAACTTGGCGGTTGGTTTTGTGAGGTGGATGAAGGTACATTTTGCTGAGAACAAGCTGTTTGGCTCTAGCTTCCACAAGATACTGTCTTGGTTGTTTCCAATTTGAACCGCATCCAGTTTTCCGTAAATTCAGCCTACCTCCTCTATGACAAAGACAAACAATCTCCTTCTAACTCCCCAGATCCCAAGTGCGATGCTCAAAATCAACTATGAGTGCGCCTTTTAGACGATAATGCTTAATATTCAGGGAATAAGAATAATGGGATTGGGGTCTGCCCTGTCCAGGCATCTTCTCAGAAAAGAATATGCTGCCCTCCCATTTACCACTTTGAACTTCACAAAACTCAAAAAACTAGCCTGGTCAGCCTCTAGTTGTCAGCCAATTTATTGAACCAATTGTGGGTCTCCACTTCATAAATAGTCACAATCACTCTCCTCCACGGCCATTTTAAAAGGATGGCTTTATTCCTTTGCAAACCAACCCCTTCTCACGTTGAGTAGGCAGGGACGTCCAACACTATCTAATCAAATGCTCCCTTGGTTATTGGTACCCCACTCTAGAATAAGTGCATCATGTTATCATTAATTGAATACAACCTAAACCCTCCTGCGTGAGTAGACCAAAAGGCTACAAAACAATTGATGGTCTCCGTTCTTTCCTCACAACTTAGATGTTTACTCTCAAAAATCCTATAATTTCTTTCTGCCCATAAACCCCACCATTATAGTTTAGCACTTCATTCCAACCCATGTCCACAAAAGGTGAAACCGTATGGTTTATACAAAAGGTACCCAACTCTCAAGTCTCATGTAAACAGTCTTTTCACAAAGTATAGTGCATGTCCCATTGGGCATTGATGAAGGATTTTACCGATTCAAAATATTCTTGGAAGTGGCCTCGAGATAAAAAAAGAAAAGAAATCCTGGGTAATTGTATTATAATTTGGGATAATCGGCTCCAATGAATCAAATAAGGTATTTTCCCCTCCCCATGAAATTTGGGAGAATGATATTCATGTCTCTAGACTAGAAAGCTTATGGTTCTGAGAGTTGTTTGTAATTATACTTTTGACATTCAAGGAGAACTTTTTCAGCTCATTTGGCTAGTTTTGGAGGTAGTGCCTCCATCCCACTTTTCTGTCCCTCTTGGAACAATTTTTTCAGAAGAAAATGTGGTAGATAACTACAATTATTCAACACTAACTAAAATTGAGCTCAGTATAAAGAACTCTAAGAAAAAATGAACAAATAATCTAATTACCATCCCGCTTGTATCACACAAAGCCAGGAAATAGCTTTCACAAATTAGAAATTAAAAACAAATATAATCTATATATATTATATGCCGTGCATGTAAAAGAGTTGAGGTTGCAGCAGACAGCAGTGCAAAATATATAATTAAGCAATCATAAAATGCGGGTGCTCAGAAATAGGGAAAACCGTATACATATGAGCATGCAGAAGAAAACGAGCAATAAAAAGTGAGAAAAAGGGTCCGTGTTGTCAACTGACATTCAACACCCGCCCAAAACTTGAATGAAGTATATAAAAAGAAAGGTATGCTGCAACCTTGATTTGACATATCTAACCTGTCAAGTTCCTCTTTCATTGCTGGATCTAGATCATCATAAATATCACCATCATCAAACTCGATCTTAGGTGAATAAATAGCAGCTGCCGAATCCTGTGATTTCACAGTTCTACTCGGAGATGCCCCCAAAATCTTGTTACACTCATTCTGGCGACAAGAAGGAAGAGCATCCAACTCCTAAAACAAGAAAGCAGAATTTAATGATCAGAGCTACTTCTGATGTGAAAAAATAACTTATATTAGACCAAAGGCCACATATTTAGACAAGCAAAAAATACAAAGCCATGAACAGATGCAAACCCCTATTTTATCATGGTTCCCATTTTCATTGGTTGAAGAAGAATCCTTCTGTTGATCTTTTCTCCTCCGATTTTTCTTTTTGTTTTTGTTTGTTTTAACTGCCTTTGAATCTGCATGTGGAATAATAATAGTTGAATTACAAAGAACATAAATAAATAAGAGACATTTTGAAAATCTCAAAAGAATGTGGACAAGTAGCATCTTTTCTCCTCATGTTTACAAGTAAATTGTTGCAAATTCTTATAAATTGCAAAACCACTGGAGAAGGACAGTAGAATGCTAGGTGTGCAATACAAAATCCAAAACATCAAAAGAAGAAAACGACTCACTTAAAAGTTAAAACCATGAAATGAAAAGAAAAGGCAACAACGAGTGAACAATTCTCAAGTACCTCCATCTCCTCCATTTATAAATGACAATAAGTCATCCACTGATCTATCATCCACCCGCTCCTCGATCTCAACATTCTGAAATTGTGGAAAATGGACATGCTAATGAGAATTAAAATTGTACAACACGACTCAATCAGATTAAGTATAGTATTCGAGCCTTGGCAAGGGCTTCAGACGTGTATATGAAAAATATCTACAATATATAGAGTTTGGGATTATTTTTGCCTCTTTTGTTCTTGTAATTTTCATATTCCTTATTACAGGATATCTCATCCCCTGTCTCCTGTAATATATCCTTAATTGATATAAATTATGCTTTTCCATCAAAAAGAGGGTAATGCACCTTCAATTTCTCTCTTTCTCTTAATTCTTTCCTCTTTCGTGCATATAATCGATTTAAGAGCCGAATGCGTGGATCATCTGTTATGTTTCGCAGGGGCTCCAACTTTTCCTCCTGCAGAGTTAAATCTGAGTGAGACACTTAAACTGAACATGCATGTGTGTGTGTGTGTGTTTGTGCATGTGTGAAGGACACACCTCTGTGAGATCATCAGGTAGGTGAAATGTCTCCCTTATCTCCTCTGGAGTCTTTCCTTCAATAATTCTAGCAAGTGCCCGGCTAGTTAGATCAACCAAAGGTTTTAATTGGAGGCTATCCGCAGCAGACGTCAATTCACATAGCTTTTTTGTATCCATGCGAATGAATTTCTCATCAAATGTTTTACGCTCCTATGGCAAAGAATAACCCATGTTTCATTTGTAATATGACTACTGAGTTGTCCATAAGTAACAGCATCCATTCAATCTCCACAGCTCCATAACTGATGGCAGTGGTTAGAGGTCAGAACAGGTTCAGAGATATACTGACCTTATTAGAGCGACCCGGTACTTGATGGAACCTGCAATAGTCAAGTATTAAGCCTAATATGGCAGGATTCACTCGCTGTGGAAGAGATATAGCATAATTTTTGGAGGATCCCATCCCTGTTTGGAGTATTTCCCGACAAATCATAGGGCAAAACATAGCAACCTCTTCTTCAACTTGTTGTATTGAGCCATCGGCAGTTTGAAGCCAAATGTAAGACTTCATCTGGAATAAATACACATTACACAAGAAAAACTAAGCAGCGGACGATGAAGTGGCTGTTGAAGCAACTTAGATAAAAGTGATTTTTCTCATCAAGTTTGTCAAAATAAAATTTTTTAAGTTACTGTCATCTTAATTGAAGCATACAACTTTGAGACGGAAAAAACAGCATGGAAAATTCCGTGCCTTGTTATCAAACAAAGACAATTTCCTTGAACCTAGCCTAAATTCATAATGTAGCATACCTCAGGTTTGACTACCGCCATAGCACTTTCAGTCATCTGATGTAACACTGCAGTACTTATCACACACTCGTTCAAGGAAAATAAATATATGAGCACTTTGAACCTCCTCACAGAAATTAGGGAGTCATACAGAAATAAAAGTTTGCCTTCTTCAAGGTCTTAAATTTGTTAAGATTCTCAGCTCTTTATCAATGCCACCAAAGTTGATAAAAAGGAGATCCCAGACAAACATATCTGTTATTGATAATAGAACTTTAAGGAGCTAGCTGCACTATACAGAAGGGACTCACAATCTAGAGGACTGGCAAATAACAAAACACCTGAGATCAAAAGAAATGAAAGCGAGCATTATTGAAAAGATATGCGAGAACTTCATATCAACCACACACTTGCAACATTGCATACACATACTAGCTATGTACTTGTAAGTTGTAACATGTCAACATAAAAGGCATATCATACCTTACAAACAGGTAATAAAATGATGTGGATTAACCAAAATTCATTGCCTAGACTTGGGAGGAACGGAGCATCATGTTCTAGAAGATAGGAGTAATACACTAGTTTTTTTTTTTTTTGATAAGAAACTACATTGAGAATAATAAAAATAGATATGAGTAATACACTCTAGTTTAACTAATAACTTTTCTCTGAATATTGGTAGAGTAGGAAAATAAAATTCCAAAAAGATACTCCAGTTGTAAATCATAACTCTAAAGTCAATTTCTGCTAGCCACCGGCCACTCTCTATATACCATTAGAAAGATGAACCCATTATCTCTCTGTTCTCTTGCTCTGTTTTCCTTTTCCTATATAAGAAATAGGAAAAACAAATACGAGTGAAGAATGATAACACATTTGGCCCTTTCAAAAGCCAAAAAAAAAATCCTATTGGTCATCTAGAAAGTGCAAGTTCCTCTTCCGGTCTTCCCTCAACAATATTCCTAAACTACCCTAAAAAAATATTCCTAACATTTCCTTCAAAAATCTTACCATTTCTATCCAGCCAAAGGAACCAAGAAGCAGCAATGTTGATGCTAACCCCGACTGACCTACAAAAACTATCTGAAAATAAGCTGTAAACTGGACCTGAAAGTCTTTTTTGTCCAGAGGTGTTACCTGCTGGCAGCCGGCAGGTGAGGATATAAGAACTATTAAAGATGGAAAAAAAAATCCATGGATAACAGACAGCAAGATGTTCCTGTTTTCAGTTTGCGTCTTGCAGAAAAAGTCCAATTTGGGAATGGGAAAATATTTGGATTTCTCCTTCGGACAATCTTATAAGTATTGATTTGATACTTTATACTGCTTAAAACTCAAGGTACTACAAGTGAACAAAACTTCTACCTAAAAGAAATACACCAAATACGGTTATTTGAGGATTTCTTTTTCTTTGGGAATAAAAGACAAAGTTAATTCACTAGGTTGTAATTACTAAATACAAGGAAAGAAGGACTCAGTCAGTATGGTCGACTACAAAATGCAAGGTCAACTTCATCCTTCGATCTTTACCCCTTCAATTGCATTGTTCAACAATTGTATCTAATATTCCATCTAAGATCCAAAATTCCAGCCACCAAGAGGCTACTTTCAAAAGCAACAAAAAACCTTCACTCTCAAAATCGAGCATCAAAGGTAATAAACAAAATACATGTTCAATTACAATTTTTCGTGCACTTGCTAGATAAGCAGCAGGGAAGCCTGCATAGATATTTGAATGAACTTCACTGTAGCAAGTGAAATTCCATTTCTAACGACACTTCAGTTACAACACAGGGAGACGTTCCTGAAACTCCAAGCATACTACATATAACCAGAGACTAGGGAATCTCAAATTTTCCGTTGCCTGGATTTCAATTAAGAGAAAATGGTAAAATGCGCTCATTGCAACCACGTGCCAACAAAAGACCAAACTCAAAGCACCCAAAACCGAAAATTTAGAATCCATTTCCCCATTCTTTTGTCAAAAAAAAACCCAACAAATATAATTAATTATAATCACAAATCGTACCCAATCACAACAGATTAAAACCTTAACCGAGGCCATTTCCAGGAAGAAAAGAACAACCAAGTGTAACTGGTACCCAAAAATCAAGCTCATGTTGAATAACCCCCTATTGGCGCTAATCAAATGAATCAGAATTCCAACCAATAGGAACTAAAAAGACAGAATTAAAACAGGATAAAACAAGATGGAGCTGCAAACATGGGGAAACCAAATTTAGAACAGAAAAAACATAAATTGGTACCTTGGAAATGGAAATGTTGCTCAGCAAATGAAAGATTGGAGGAAGAAGAGGAGTAGAGCTAGGGTTTCAGACAAGCCTCTGTTGATATTCTGCATTTCCAGATTTTTTTTTTTTTTCTTTTACGCTTAACAATTTGTGTGCGGTTCGTGTTCCGCACGTGACCTCTATCAAAGAAGCTGGCCGCCGCACGTGATGGTAGTTAGGGTTTCGGGTGGAAGACGAAGCAGCCCCATCAGACTTGTCCTCGCCGGAATGTTCTTATGGGCTGCTTGCTTCGTGGGCCTTCAACACTCACCAATTTCTCTTTTTCTTTTTTTTCTTTTTTTTAGCTCGAGATGGAATCATCAACTTTTTTTTAGTAGGTCGGGATTCAGATCAACAACTTTTGGTTAGAGGTCCTAACGAATTAACTATGTCTTGGCAAGCAAATCATTGACTTTCAAATAGAAATAGCTATTTTATATATTGAGTTATATTTTGATTTGTTTCATGATATTAAATTTTTGCAATTTTTGCAGACATATCAAAATTTCCTAATATTCGCGAGTTCAATATTGACTCGTGGGATGAATCGCATCTCTATAATACCACAAAATAATCAACAAGATATAAACGATGTCAACAAAATATCATTAATATGAACTGTAATAATAATTTTTAACTTATTTAGAATTTGTGGAATATTTATGTGTTAATTTAAATATTTGTTATTAATTTTTTATTTTAATAATTTGTTTATAAATATTTATCAATGTCAATATTTTCATCAATATTTTCAAAAAATTGAAACTTATATATTTTATCGGCATCCATATTTAAAACATCGATTTCAACCCTTAGCAATTTTATGATTTTAAAAGTTTACAAACATTTTCATAGGTTCATATACTATTTTTAGTACAATAAATATGTGGTGAAGATTTGAACCTTCAACTTCGAGAGAAGACGTACAATCCACAAATTGAATGTCTAACTTTCAAAGAAAGAGTAAGATGTTTTAACCCTTTAGCTAAGGTTGCCTATACATGTAAAAATATTCCTACGATATATGTTCTTATATTATTTAATTATCGTACTTTATGATATCTTTTCCCTTATCAGTTTTTTTCTTCGTTCGTTCGTTTATTAGTCTAAACCTTTTGTATGCTATATATATGTATGTATTAAACTTTTAATGCTTTTTAGAAAAATAAACTGCCTGTTTAGTTACATGTTTTTTTATGTCGTGTGTGTATTTTTTTTTTCTGTTTTCTCTATATGTTTTATTTCTATGTTTTTTTTATTTCAAAAAAAAAATTCTATGCTTTTTTTATTGTTTTTTTAAGATTTGTTTTTATATTATGTCCTTTGAGTTCTTATGCAAATTTTTTTTTCTGTTTTTCTCTTATGTTGTTTTTCTGTTTTTCTTTTCTTTTTTTTAAGTTTCTGCTTTTTCCGTTTTAAAAAACTTTTTTTCTGTGTTTTAAAAATAATTTTCTAGTTTTTTTTTCACACTATAAATACCTCTTGAGTTTTTGTTTTCGAGAAAAACAAAATCTGTTTTTAATTACCTTTCTCTGTTTTTTTTTTCTTTTTCTATTTAGGTAAAAAAACTATTATTTAGTACAAAACTGTGGAGATTAAAACTCACCCACTTTCAGTTAGATATAGATGTCTTAATGAGTTCTATTCTCAAGTTGGATTTCTATTTTTATTTTTGTTTTCAATACTTTTCATTTTAATTATCACCATATACACCATATAGTATATTCATAAATTATCAATATTGAAAGTAAAATTCAAACAATGTATATGAAAATTTAAGGAAATTGCATAAACCACCACGTAGTTAGGGATTGTTACCATAGATCTATGAATTTTCAATTTGATTCATCACTCTTCTGGATCTATTTTCAATTTAATTAATCACTCTTCTAAACTTATAAAATTGTTGCAATTAAAATCAACCATTATAACATAGTATGGTACAAACTACTCTTAAAGCATAAGGATCGAAGGGTAAAATTACTCTAATTTAACCAAACAAATTTTATTACATAAAAATTGAAAACTATAATTGTCGATGCTGATTTCTAGGTCAAGTCCACGTAGGTCTCGTTCAAGTGCCATATATGCGCTTCATCTATAGTAACTGAACACACAAGAATCTTGAGGGTAAGAGTTTGTCATAGGATAGGTGTTTGAATCCTCTGGGGAAATACGGTTTACCTTTGCTTGGGTAGCCTATTTCTTTATATATGAAATGAAGACGGTTTGAGAGGGATGTCTCCACTCTCTTGGGCATCTGCAGGGGGAGAGGTATGTCCAGGAATTTGTGGGGGCCACCAACATCATTTGTCTCCTACTGCATCATAGGTAGGTGGCTCGACAACTCCTGTGTGGTCTTTAGAAGCACGCAAAAGGTTTCGGCATTGGGTATCGACACCTGTTGTCCATCATATAATATTCTTAAGGAGTGCTCGACCATGGTATCTCAATTCGTGCGACTATGTTGAGTTGGTTTCTAGACCAGTCCTCGCGACTCAACCAAGCTAACAACACTTACTTTTGGTTTTTACCTGATAGTAATAATATTAACTTTAAAAATATTATTTTAAATTGAAACTAAATTACTTATTAGAATATAACCCCAAGCACATATGTAATTTTGATGTTGATAAATGTATTAATTGAAGAGAATCAAAATATAATTGATCATTAACTAAATCAACCAAATCGGCCACCAAACCAACCATCTATTTTCGGTAGGGTCGTTGATTAAATTTTCAAAAAAATCATTTTGAACATTAATATTTTATTTTTCATAAATCGATAGGTCCGTTAATGATTTTTTAACTTATTTTTAAAATATTATTTTTACTCGACTTGTTCTATAAATAATGCTTAAAAATTATCAGGACCAGGTCAAATGGGATCATGTGGTCTCTTTAAAAATCCACTTGGTATCTGCGTTTGTGCCACATATTATAAATCCTTTTTTCAAAAAATCTTCTATGTCCCACGTTCCTCAGTATTAAAAAAAAAATTAACAACATATTTAAAAACAAAATCTTAAAAAAATCAATTTAACTAATTTAGCATTAAAATTTTAAATTAAATATATTGTTAAGAAAATTTAATCAGATGGTACCTTTCCATAAATATTAATAGAAAAAGGAAAAAGCATTCATAAATATTAATAGAAAAAGCAGAAAACCACGATGATGATGGAGAATGGTTCTCTAGAAGTTTAGAATTTAAGTCTAGAAATCATAAGTGAAAATGAATTTTCACCAAAATCGTGTTCTATGGATCGAAGTGAAGAAGGAATGAGATGTTGATGAAGGAAAAATGAATCGTGAATGATTGATAATTTAGAGATCATTGACTCCATGCTTTATTGGGTTCCAGATGACATCATGTAATAATAGGGATGTTCATAGGGTGTAACAATAGAGATTTTCATGGTATCTTGAGAGTGGTGGTAGAATTAATAATTTTGAATTTTTTTTTAAGAATAATTGTTTTTTCGAAATCATGCTAAGTGATACCTTAAAAATCAATTTAACGTAATTTTAAACTTCCCTAAAATCATTTTTTTTTCCAACATGATAAATACAAATCGGAGTGTTTTTTACAGTGATCAAAAGTGATTTTTGTAAAAGCATTCCCAAACACACCCCAAAATACATTTTGACTAAGAACTTAATTAATTGGGTATTGGCCTTACTACTAGTTTTCTTTTCAAGAGTTCAAATCTTCGTCCCCTCATGTACTTAGAAAAAAAAATTCTGAACACAAGTGCATGGACGTTAAGGGATGCTTTCCAACATTGTCAAAATTGTTTTCCCCCTTTTATTCATTTAATCTAACGTCCATTACTTTGTGTGTCTTGACAAGTTCATTAAATGAATCTAAAATATGTCATATTATGATTTGTCTATTCGCCACATCAATTGTGTGTTTGGAAGTGACAGTATAATTAGTAGTGATTTAAAAAAAAGATTTAAGTATAATTGTTTTTTTCAAAACCACCATCCAAATGATACCTTAAAATTTAATTTAAAGTGATTTTAAGCTTTTTTTTAATATCAATTTTTTAATTTACCAAATATGATCAATGGTGATTTTGACATGACAAAAATAATTTTTGTCCTCAAAATTACTCCCAAACACATCCTCAAACACGTCAACTTCTACCAACTTCTATGTAAACACAATTTTATGATTCAAATATATATCACGTCATAATCATAAAGTATTGATTGTTAAGATATCGAGTCATCCACCTCATCATATACCACATGGTACTCTAAAATTTGTTCGTTGATCCATGTATACTCTCATTGTTTACCACGTATGAAATTTGTCTTTCACATTTTTTTTAGCCATAACTTTCCAATTTTAACTTCAATAATTCTAGTAAAACTAACTTATACCAAAACAAGAAAGTAGAAAATTCTCTTTTCTCCAAGAGCTTTTAATGTAATTTCAAAATTGTCCTAATACAAGAAACCAATTTTGTATTCAATATATAGAACATCCAACTAAGAA
The DNA here is from genome assembly GCF_001995035.1 of Momordica charantia. The sequence goes on from NW_019104490.1 coordinate 3,400,226, forward strand.
GTTTAAAAACTGTTAAGTAACTCAATCACCCGATCATATTACAATCAAAGTATCCATATAGCCCTTGGAATTAAATTAATAAACCTCTCTTGGAAAAAATAAAGGAAATTTCAAACATCGATGATATGCTCCTATTAGTATAGACATTCTAATAACGGCCTACACAATATCAAAACTTATTAAAAAGCAGATACAGTATTAAAATTTATTAAAGAACTTATTAAAGAACTGAGACGAAATATGAAAATAGCTTAGTGATATATAAATGACATATTTACTCTTTCATAGAGGTTGGAAATTAAAACCCTACATTTGAACGAGGAACTTTTCTTTTCCATCGATAATTATCCATATTACATGGACACATGATCTAATTAACTAAGCAGTAAAGCTAGAAACTTGCAAGTAAAACTCCCATTACAAATAAAATTACTCCAAACTATTCAAACATATTGCTATGGGTTAATAAGTATTTTGTGAATAAGAACCAAACATGGTCTTCTTGTCCTGATCCCTCAATGATCTTTGGACTTGTGCAGAGAATTATAGTACCTGTTGAGAGCTCTTGGGAGATACACAGGCAACAAGAACCCGAAGAGATTGAAGCTCCAAAGCGCCATGTTYGCCACCGCGAGCGCTCTTCCGACCAGCAGCCGCCGCACAGACCCGCTGAACTCTTTGTCTTCCTTCGCGAACTCGTCCCGCAGCCACTCCGCTATGGTGAAGATCCTCCTCGAGTTGTAGAACACCGGTACGAACACGCGGATCGGCGTCGAGAATCTGTCGTTGTTTGCCACGCCTTCCATGAAAACCTTGGTGAGAATAACCATAAAAGATTAATTAGCTGATGCACAGCAGATAGATTTGGATACCATGGCACATCAAATATATTGAAACAATGGGACTAATACCAATTGTTGTACACCATTGAATATACGAGAGAGAAATTAAAATTTATGTTTTCATAATTGGGACTAATTAATTGCTAAAGAATAACGTAAGAAATTAATTACAAGATAGATAGATAGCTAGCCATGAAATCTGAACCCTACTCTCTAAATCATATTTAGCTTGGTCCCAACCCATCATACATCACAATTTTAAGGCAGTTATTGTTTTCTGTCTTGCAATAAAAACAATTGATTAATTCTAAAATCGACTAATAAAATTAAATAACCAAAAACTAATAATTCCACAAACCAATGATTATCACTTGTTTAATTTTACTATAAATTTGTTAAAATAGGATTCATTGTAATTAAGAATAGTAATAATACTTTATAAAACTAATTATATATGCAAATTATCGATTTGGCATTATATTGAATAGATTATTAAAATAAAAGTAATAAATAACATTTTCATTCCGACTTATTTTCGTTCCAATTTCGAGTGGATGAAATATTACTGAAATAAACGGTTTAATTTGATTTTATTTATAGTTTAAAAATATGAAATGTTGGTTTTATGAGAAACCTGGCTGGCGAGAAGAAAAACATGGGGAGAAGCGGCTTTAATCCCTTCTTTATCGTCCTCGAAGAATCCTTCTAGAATGTACCCGATCGGAAGGAACAGCCCGATCGCCGCCGCCAGCATCACGTACAGCCGGAGCACCTTGCTCTGGCCGGGGCTGAACACGCCTCCGTCCTCCCCTCCGCCACTCGCCGGGAACGCCACTCTCGAGATGAAGTACATGTAAGCAACGGAGAAGAGGACGAAGGCCAAGTCTTCCGCGCACACCATCCCGCTCGCCGAGAATATCACCACCACCGCCAGCGCGTTCAGCTGCCGGAAAGACAGGAACGCCGCCGCCGGCTTCCTCCGCGCGCCGCCATGGACGACGGCGCCGGACTTTCGGTCGCAGATCTCCTTGTGGAGGGTCTCCTGTTCGCTCGGGAGGCTGATGTCGCTGCAGGTAGGGCCCACCCCGCCGGACATTTTTATTTTCTAGAGAGAGAGAAATTACAGAGTCAGAGAGAGAGAGGGGTTCAGAAGGAGGAGGTTGAAGGAGGGGAGTTTAAAGAGAGTGTGGTGGGGGAAATAGCCAAGTGGCCGGCTGTGAGGGATCGAGGGTGACGGTGGGGACGTGGCGGCGTCAGGTTGGTGGAAACGAACACGTGGTTGAGATTTGTGAGAATGGGTACTGTCGTTGGTCAGGAGAAAAATGAGATGAGATCCTTTTTTCTGGGCAGACCAAAACTAGGGGACGTGGCATCATTTTGGAATTACAAATTTAATTTCTCAAATTTTCAAAAGTTTAATCCAAAATCTTTAAAAATTGTCTAACCAATCTCTGTTTGTACTCAATTTTGTAACTAAAAAGTCTACTAAAAGTATTAAAGCATGTTGATTAGATTAATTTTTAGATATAAATTTGACAATTTAAAGATTTAGGATATGCAAAAAGTGAAAGTTTAAGAGTATGTCTAAACACATATTAAATTTTAAAGATTTATTTAAATATAAATTTTAAAGGTTTAGAGACCCATTAAATAAAACAGGATGCCAAAATAGTGGTTGAGGCCTTACTAATAACAGCAGTAATATTAGTAAAAGTAACAAATGTCATAGAGAGTAAATACAGATCATTCAAACAATTGGCCTTACCGATCGTTCTCAATTGTGACTTATCTTGGATAAGGTAAAAATCACTAAAGAAATCAACAAAGTAATCATCAAAAGTAGAGAGCTAACATATAAGAACAAAATTGTAAGTAAATTGAGGCACGATTAAGACATTCCGAAGCAAGAAAATAACATCACAGCAAACTCAACAAGAACACGAGAAAGCATAGGTAGAATAATGGATGTATTCTATACTCGATGGAAGTTACGAAACATATCCTTAACATGACATATATTACTTGATGCACCTAAATTTATTATCCAAAAATCAGTAGAGTCTACTCGAAAGGAGAAAATTTGTGAGGAACAAGTACTACCACATTTGAAACAGCAAAGATGTTGCCTATCTGTTTAATAAGAAAAGCTCGAGTGCAAGTGCACACTATCACAAATAATAATTTGATAACAATATTATGAGATCATTTCCACAGGGACTTGAACTTTTTATTTGAAAATAATAGTGAAATGCTTGAATGAGCAATCGGTGTTGTGGAAATAAATAATAATATTGAGTTTGAAATGATTTTTACTTCAAGATAAATAAGTCTCCCTACTTCAACTTAGTAAGTTTAATAGATCACAAGGTGCACTGGACACATTGGTAAATTTTGCACTAATTTTACTTCTAAATCAACTTATGTCTAAGTGATCTAAAGGATTAAGGTTAGGTACGTACACTACAAGAAAAATGTGCTTCGGCGACGAAACATTTTTCGTCGCATTAAGGGCGACATAACATCTTTCGTTGCATACGCAGTAATGAAAACAGAAATCGTCGCTTAAAAATGCGACGAAATGAGTTTTCGTCGCTGAAGCTCATTTTCCTTGTAGTGGTATCAACATGTATATTAATAATCTGAACACTAAGCTTTCATAATCAATGATTAGATTCTATGTTTAGGCTTATTAATTAGGTTCTCTATCTCTGAAGTAACCTTTTCAATGAGTTATTCAACTGAATTTTTAAGTTATCTAATCTAACCTTTGTAGAATCAAGTCAAGATTAGTCCATTTCTCTTAATCGGCCAAATTAAGCATCAATTAATTTTGTGAATCCAATTGAGCAATCAAATAAAAAATATACCGTTCACCCTTGAAATTGTGTAAAAATAAAACTAAGTATAGAAAGGCTAGATTTAAGGAATTTAGCTCAGGTTGAAAAGAATGTAATACGATGAAAACTGAATTCAAGTCCATTTTTAACCATCTAGAGAATTAAACAGGAAATTGAAAACAACAAGGAACAATTGAAAACTTAATAGAACTTAATCCTTGCTTTTTCGAGTTTAGAGGAGTTGGATCACTTGTTCAATACCACAAATATGTTAGCCTTATCATTTTATTGTTTGACGGATTAGTTACAGAATAAATTTTGGCTATGTTTAGTATGATGACTAAGAGTTCATCGTTTTGAAATTCTTAATCTAGGTTCTCCTTGAAGTTATGTTTCATTAGTCTTCCATAAGCAATCTAATCCTTCTATCTCATTCTTTTCATGGGAATGTTAGGGGTTCACATACCCAAACGATTTCTAATTTCAATTCGCTAAGATTTCATATCAGAAGGTTTTTCCAACAAAAAATATGCAATTATTATTATTATTTTTGCTGATTAGACTAATGACATTATCATCTCCTTCTTGTCTCTTCTCTTTTCTTCTATGGTAGACCTTGCTGTTGCGTTGCTTCCCATCACCACCCCATGCTGACTCTCCTTCCACATTTGGAATGAATGTGTTCGCTTGATTTGGAATTGTTCCATATTTGAAATGAACAATTCGTTCGTTCTAAGAATGAACGAGGTTGTTGATTTGATATGGAACGAATCTTTCAAGTTTGGGAGGAGGGAAAGGGTCAATGATGAATGTATTTTATGCTTACTCTTATGTCTAATTTCAATTAGTTTTCTTTTAACTTCAGTGATGTTAATTCATTCTTTTTTTATTTATTTTGTAGATAACGGAAGATTGGTTTTTAAAGTTTATTTTGAAGATTCTCTCAGAGCAACAACAGTAAGGAAAAAAGACCTAACACCTAAGTACTACGACGCGAAGCGCTGATCATCACAATGTCTAAGTACTTGCGTGACGGRTTTTAGTTTTCTTATTTTAGCCCTAGTCGCAGGATAGAGGAAAAAAGAGGGATTTTGGAATCAAAAGATAGACAAAGTTGAAGATTTTGAGAGAAATGGAAGGAGCTCGAAGAACGAAGATTCAAGAGATCGTCGGATTTGTTTTCTCCCTTCTTCATTCTCTTTTCTTACTCTACCTCCTTCCAATTCTTTCTGGATTCAAGTATTAGTTAAATAGTTTATTTTATAAAGCATTGATGATGTAGCCATTTATCTAACTTTACTCTTCTATTTTTAGTCGATTTCTCTCATAAATTTCTGTTGGTTGTGAGAATTTTTCTACTCTAAATGCACTCTTTGAATTTGACCAATCTTTACATTAATTCTTTGTCGTAAATCAAGGTTGAGAAACAAAATTATTAACCAGACACATTCTTATAAATTTTATGATATTTTTGGATTCTACGTGCTTAATTATAATTATTTGAATTGTGGAAGCCGTTGTAGAGACATAGATACCCTACTTTTCGAAAAAAATGTCGTCATTACTTAAAAAAATATCGAGTCAATAAAGTAGAATCCACCGACCATCTTGATTTAGAAAAATTTCGATTAAAATTTTATGAGTAACATCGATGAAGTTGTTATTGCTTAAGAAAGATTATCGCGTGAATAGTTGCGTTGTTTCTTAAATTAATTTAAATGATTTCTTTACCTACAGTCTATTAAACTTTCCATATTGATATGGAGTTGAAGTAGAAAATTTGGTATTAAGTAATCTATCCTTTCTTGTGGAGACATCATTTGTATACTTACAAATTCAAACAATAGTCAGCAAAGGCGTGGCAGGTGATTGCACACGTGTAACACGAGTCAAGGAGGCGACGGAGGAGGTGGCAGAATGCATGGTTGCTAGGAAAAGAAAAAAATAATAAAAGAAAATTAAACCGAAATTAAAAGCATAAGAAATTGCAGAATACGGAGCGGGTTTTAAAATTCCGTCGAAATGTGGTTTTTGAGAAGCAAAGGGCCCTCTGGATTTTCATACTCTTCCACAGCCGAGGAAGTTACTGACGGAATCGATGGCTCCGCTCTCACCGCCATTGTCACAGGTCTTCATTTACCTAAAACACTTTCTTCTTCTTCTCTTTTACTTCGTTTTTAGTTCTGTATTTGCTGAAACATGAAATTTTATCTGTTCCTCTGAATTTGAACCATCGGAAATGGTTTTAGAATTTAGTTTTGGTACTTCTATATCTTTTTGTTTCTGTATTCATTTATTTCCTGTTCTCGCCATGACTGTGGACGGATATATGATTAGAATAGAAAACATTGGGATCTTGAGCTTGGACTGTAGTAGTTCTGCCTGTTTTACTCTCAGTTTCTCGATCAACATTAATTGGCAATATTTTGGTTCATTAATTTTATTTTTAATATAATTTTTTTATCTTGTAATTAATATATTTTTTAAAATATAAACGTTACTTTATACTATAAAATTTTAAAAATTTTGTTTTAAAACCGGATCAAAATGAACATTTTTAAATACAGTCTTAAAATGAACTAATACTGACATTAGAAAATAGTATTTTAATCTTTTAAAAATAGGAAACCAAAAAGGAAAAGTTATTAAATGAGAAATGCATAACAGGTTTCCAACTCGCTCTTATTGTTTGTTTTTGAATGTGTTTCTAAATCATAATGTGTAATTAGTTATTGAAAAGTATGCTTTTTCTTTGATTTTTTATGTAATTTTAAAATAACAGGTTTTAGTTCACCATTTGATTAACCATTCTCTTGGCTTGATCTTCATTACTAAACACAATAGTGCTGAAACCACATATCTGCAGTTTGCTGTATCTCTTCTTTTTGCTCATGACTTATTGTAACCAAGCATTGTTTAGTTGCAGTTACTAGTTTTTTGTTCTTGCTTATGCTTCTATATTCTTACAGGAGCATCGAACGGTATCGGCTCTGAAACTGCGCGCGTTCTTGCATTACGCGGAGTCCATGTCATTATGGCTGTTAGGAACTTAGATGCTGGTAGAGGTGTTAGAGAAGCCATTGTCAAGGAGAATCCCTCTGCAAAGGTTGATGTCATGGAGTTGGATCTTAGCTCGATGGTGTCTATAAGAAAATTTGCCTCAGATTATCGGTCGTCTGGGTTTCCACTTAACATCCTCATGTAAGAAATGGACTTTGTTTTTAGCTCACTAGATTCTCTCCGTCTTTCATAGACGTGTTGCTTATGAAGGTGACTGTGGTATGTATGACTTTTGGTGACAAGTGCTTTTTAACCTGTTAATATGTCTCAAAATTTTCATAGATTTTAGACTAAGTCATAGATTTTAGACTAAGAAGCACGGATATAGACACCCAATACGGATTTGACACGACAAAGATACGGTGATACGTCATTTCTTAAAAATCTAGTGAACGGACACAAAAATGACACGTTTATTAAAATATACATTATTTTTTTAAGTATCATTTTTATATCAGAAGGAAAATTTAAAGTCACTATATGCATTTTTATGTTAAAAAACGAGTCTGATGTATTTTGCTCTCAAAATCTATTTTTGTCCAATATTACTATTTTTGTCTATTTTTTATGCTTAACGAATATTTTATAAGTGTCTAACAAGTGTCGGATCTATATTATAAGTGTCTAACAAGTGTCGGATCTATATTTACAGTGTGTGACACATATTTATTGAGTTAACAAATGTCCCATAGGAGTGAATTATAGTGTTTCTTAGGGTTTTAGAGTGAGTGTCTCACTCATTCCAAAACTCATTCCAAACCCACTCTTTATTCTTGCTAGTTCCTCATTTTCATGTCCTGGTATTAGCTATTTAGTTGAAGATGTGAGGCAATTTAGCAATACTTTTCTAATTCCTTTACTGTATCGTTGGAAGTAATAATGCAGGAATATTTGGTACCCCTTTTGGACTTTCGAAAGAGAACATAGAACTGCAGTTTGCAACGAATCACTTAGGTATGTAGCTTACATACTAGATTATTTCTTGCATAATGAAAGCTTTTAATTTATGTGAACTTGTGAAAGCTTTTAATTTATGTGAACTTGCAAGAAGATTTAGGATACACATGAAACAATGGATTCTTGAAGACTTTCATCTATAAACGGGGATTATAACTACATATCTTTCCTGATGTTAGATGTGGGTGACTCAAATATTTTATGGCCCAACTTTAAAAGGCCAAAAGAATTGAGGTGTTGTGACAATTGAGGGATCAAGCTAGGCAATGAAGCTAGGGCTTTTTTAAGTACAACAAAATGTAGGGTGAGGATTTGAATCTCCGACGCTGAGAAGTTGGGATACACGAGACGTGGATATGATACAACACGGACACGGTGACACGTCATTTTCTAAAAATCTAGGACACAAAAATATGCAATTTTTTTTAAGTATATATACTTTTTATATTAGAAAATTGAAAGTCAATAAATTTATGCATTTTTAGACTTAAAAACACGGAGTAGGATGTATTTTGCTCTTAAAATTTATTAGTCTGTTTCATATTACTATTTATGTCTATTTCTTATGCTTAAAAAGTGGTTATCTGCCCTCCCTTAAATTGTACCCTTATCTTCGCATTCTTGGATCTTATGCCTAACAAGTGTTGGATCAATATTCATTATGTACAATTATTGTTTTGATACACATTTATTGAGCTAAAATATCGATACATCTCCAATAAATGTTGGAGTATCTGGCACGTGTCTAATACGATCACCTTACTCAAACTAAGGTGTCCACTTAATTAGTTGAACTATACTAAGATTGCAAGTTAGGTCTTTTCCTAAATTTTAGGAGGTTAGGATTTTTTGATAGTGTAGGGATATATTGGCAGCTGCGATTTTCATTACAATAGATTTCTTTCTTCTTCTTTTCCTATGTTTTTTCGTTGTATGAATTTTCATGTAAATTTTGTTTAGTGGTGGTTCTCTTCCTTTATTTTGCCTTTTTCATAACTAAGATCTCCCCAATTCAAACAAAACCGTTTATTAAAATAGAATTACCAACTCTAACATGATTTTACCCTTTCGAGTCTTTCCAGGTCATTTTCTCTTGACAAATTTGTTGTTGGAAAATATGAAGAGAACTGCCATTGATAATAAAAAAGAAGTACGAATCGTAAATGTCTCTTCAGAAGCTCACCGTGCCACATATCCTGAAGGCATTCTATTTGACGGGATTAATGATCAGTCAAGGTAATTATTTTTAAGCTTATAGAAACTAAGATGGAACGCACCTACTTTTATGATATAGGAAGCTTATAGAAATTACCTTGTAGATCCTGAGTTTCCTGACTTTTAGCTCTTTGCTTTTGGTAAAAATACTTCAAATTATAAGGCGTAAAAGGTGGTTCTACAATTTTAAAATTGGGTTCGAAGTATTTTCTGTTCATGCACTTATGTAAAAATTGTTTTACAAATACTTTCTCACAAAAGTGCTTTCATGCTCTTACTCATAAACTAACAATTTTAAGGAAAAAAATATTTTTAACATCGAAAGAGTGCTTTTACCATCAGCACTCCTAGACATAGCCTTACTAACACTTACTCATGTAAAAGTTTGATAGTTCAAATTTACTCATGGTAGGTACAGTAAATTTCGTGCTTATGGCCAATCAAAGCTTGCAAATATTTTACATGCCAATGAGCTTGCAAGACGTTTCAAGGTACGAGGACTTGCATTCTCTAATGTCTGTCCTAACAGGTCTGTCTAACAAGTTGTAGATCTTAAATATTTAATTTTGTATCTAATATGCGTTTTAACTTTAAATAGTGTCTAAAAATTGAAAATTCAACGACATATAAAAATCCAAAATTAATGGAATTGGAGGGACAAACTTATGACATGTTATAGACACGCTTCTAAAAAAGGTTGAAATAACTAGACCATTCTCTAGATTAAAAAGCTCACTTCACACCAGAAAATGAAGGTAATAAAAAATGAAAAATACTTAGGTTAACATTCAATTTTTTACAAGTATCAGAGAGCAATCTAGAAAAATAGATATTTTTATTGTTTCTCCAAAAATAAAAAAAATTGTCAAACTTATTAGGTGGTTAGCGCGAGGATATTTTTATTGTTTCTCCAAAAATAAAAAAAAATTGTCAAACTTATTTGGTGGTTAGCATGAGGATGAGTCTTGATTGGTAAGTAGCTAAGTATTGTTAATAATGGACATGGTGTGGTGAGGGAAATGTTTGATGTTTAGGACAAATTTTTTTGAAAATAGAAAAGATCACTTATGGCATGTTGATTTTCTCCCTCACATATGAAAATGTCAAAGGGAATGTTGGAAATGTCGACGGAAATTTAACTCACAATGAATTGTGTTGTCTTTTTTAGTACAATAAACGGGGAAGACGGGAGGTTGAATTTCCGATCTCTAGAGAATGTGCAAAACACCTTAACTGCTGAGTTATGAGTTATATGTTTCCTTTTAATGTTTCACTTTAGATATTAAATTTGTTTTTAAAAATATTCTGTAGGGGTGTATACGAATTAGTTCGGTTTGGTTCGATTTAGTAAAAAATTGATGCTGAATCATTCGATTCTGAAATGTTTTAAACTGAGAAGAAGAAAATTTTCCTCAATTAGGTTAAAAATCGATCTGGTCGGTTTTGGGTCCAGATGGTTCGGTTCGACTTTTAATCGATCTTTTGAGTTTTATTACTTGGCAACACTGATGGCAAGGGTTGTGAGGGGCTGAGAGATGAGAGCGACACAATTTTGCAGGGAAAGAGAGTGCAATGTCCGCACAACTTTAGTAATTAGGACTGGGGAGGTAATGAGGAGGGTGGGACGATGAGATCAGTCTCCACCATATTTCCCTGATTGGTGGTGGTAGGTAATCGAGAGTGAGGGGAGAGATCGAGAAATGGGAGATTGAGAGGGGTGATCTTGAGGGCAAGGGAGAGGAAGGGAGAGGAAGGGAAAATTATTGGAGGAGGTAGCCACAATGTGGCGGATAATTTTACTTTTACACCGTTGGATTTGTTGGATTTACAAATCATAAGGTTAAATTATCACTAAATCCAATAAGGTTAAATTATCACTAAATCCAAAAACTTAAAAGGTGATGGGTTATGGTAAATTTAATCCTTTATTTTAGTAATAATAAAAGAAGAAATACAAGAAAGGGATGAAAAAGCACTTCATGTATGGGACTACATCCAGTCTTCTGCAACTGTAGATTCTATAATGATATGAAGATTACAATGGACCTCTCTCACGTGTTTTACAAAACTCTCAAGGTACCACAACAATGATATTTAGACTTCTATACTAAATATCCTTGCTAAATCAATAAGAATGGGCTGAATTCACTAAAGTCTTACGGTCGTCAATCACTTGCTATTGCATGCCACTCTTTTCACTTCGGTAAAAAAAACCCATAAAAAAGCTACGAATTTTATATAAAATTGTTGCAACGTCTCAGCGTCGTGTGCTCGACTCTTCCTTTTCTTCTTAGGGTCTTGTGGTAGCACTGAGACGCTACCCTCAATGTCTTGTCTCATTGTTACAGAAATGTAACATGATTTTTCTTTGCTTTGTGCCAGTGTCGTGATGCTTTGATTAGCATCTTGATGTTGTCCTCTCGAATATGTTGGCTTCAATGTCTTGTCTCATTGTTACAGAAATGTAACATGATTTTTCTTTGCTTTGTGCCAGTGTCGTGATGCTTTGATTAGCATCTTGATGTTGTCCTCTCGAATATGTTGGCTTTGCAATATTGGTTTGGCTCTACAATTCTTATAATCTCCCACTTTGAGACAAAATATGGATCTCACCTTCTATTGCCACAACCATCTTTGATCTTCTTGGTAAGCTCGTAAGTCTAATCTTTTACTCCGACGACTTACTCCGACTACAACATCTTATTTCTTGGTGAGCTCCACGTTTCTTCTTGCAACATTATCTGATGAAACTCCAAAGTTTCTTTTGCAAATTTAGCCAACTTGAAAAAAAAAAAACAAAATATCAGTAATCAATTGTTTCCATTTGTATTTGCCTCGAGGTTGGGTTACCTATATGGACTTGTCTCCCGACATGTCTATGTACTCTCATTCAAACTAAGTGATGACATTCAAGGATTCCTTTGATTTTTTTTATCGAATGACTATTGTATTTTCATGTAAATAGGTGCAAGAAAGCTATATGGAAAAAAGATGGTTAAATTCGATGTGGTCTAACGGGGAGTTAGAATATAGGTGTAGGCTAAGTAAATCAATCAATAATTTTGGTCCATAAAATCAATCAATAATCTTGGTCCATAATAGTGAAAGTGAAGAACCAATTAAAAATAATATCAATAAGGAAGTTCTTGCTATTGGGTTGACCATTGCATTCAAGTTGATATTGTCCGCTTTGGACATAGCTCTCACGGCTTTGCTTTTGGTTTTACCCAAAAGGCCTCATACCAATGGAGATAATTGTCCTCTTTTATATACCTATGATTATTCCCTTCCCTAGTCAATGTGGGACTTTGTTTGCAATCACCTTACAAACCCAACACAATCTTTAAACAAACATTTCATGTACCTTTCGTCTTGGAAGCTCTTCTATTTCCCCTTATCACTTGGTCGATGTGAACAACCTTCTATCCAAAAATACGTGTACAGAAGTTGCATTGTCAATTACCCATTTTAATGAGTGGTCTTATGCTCTTGTGTTATCCTTGGGCATTATGTTCAACTATATTGGCCTCAGGCCTCTTTACGTTCTTCCTTAACTTTCTACATTGTCTCTTGAAATGACTTTTCTTAGGACAGTAATTGGCCTCAAGCCTCTTTACATTCTCCCTTAACTTTCTACTTTGTCTCTTGCAATGACTTTTCTTATTACATTAATAACGTTCGATCTCTTTATTTCCATTCCTCTTGCTATTTCTTTGCTATTAACCATCAAATTCATCATCTACATACATATATATATATATATACATACATATATATATATATACATACATATATATATATATACATACATATATATATACATACATACATATATATATATATACACATACATACACATATATCTACACATACATACACATATATCTACACATACATACACATATATCTACACATACATACACATATATCTACACATACATACACATATATATATACATACATACACATATATATATATATATACATACACATATATATATATATACATACACATATATATATATATACATACATATATATATATATATATTCTTTTTTTACTTGAATAGTAAGAGCTGAGCTTTATGTAGGTTCTTTTCCATTTTTCTTCCAGTGAATTTCCCCAACACAAATATCTCTAAAATTTTCAAACTTTTATTTCCTAACAAAATAGACATAATTGTCTTCGTCTTTTCTCAACTTTCAAGTGAAGACGTCAACTGAAGAATTACATTAATCACGTCACTAAAAGTAATCTTAACCAAACTTTGGGAACTAAACTTATAATTGAACTTGTTTTTTATTAATCTCATAAACTGAGTTCCAACATTGTTTTAGGAATGCACAATTATATTGTAGATTGTCTTAATATTCTGTCAATTCTATGATTACACCATACTGCATCAGAATCGGATAGGATTTTTTTTTATATATATATCCGTGTGTGTCCCTTGCGCACATTTTGACTAATCTCACGGGACAATTGTTTGATCCTACTATATTTGGTTGCCAAGGTAACTCGTAGAATCGGATAGGGATATATATCTTCATATAAGGAGGCAATTCTACCCATCATCGCAATAGGAGATAATATTCGTTAAGTCAATTGAATAATGGAAAGGTTTGAGTTCCCAGCTGCAGAACTAAAAAAAAAAATTCTTGAAAATAATTTTTTACATTTGTCATTCCTTTTTTGTTTTTGTTTTTTTTTTTTCACTTTTCAATAGGGATGGTTATGGAGGAAGCCATTCAAAACTAATGATTTTGTTCTTGCACAGGAAGAACAGATAAGCATAACTGCAAATTCACTTCACCCTGGAGCGATCCCTACGAAGATTATGCACAACTTCCCTTTTGGCAAAGGTAGTTTTGTATGACTTGCTTGATAATTATTTTAATTTTTAGTTGGTTCTGATTTTTCTGTTTTCTATTTTTTGTTTTTTGTTTTCTATTTTCTTATTTTTTGTTTTTTTTAGAAACATAGAAAATTAAATATGTTTCAACGTCGTTTTTTTGAGAGAGTAGGAGAAAAATTAGAAAAGTTAGCTAAGGTGACAAATATGTTAGAGAAAAACATATCTAGAGGAAAGAAAAGTGATAGGGAGTAATTTTTAGTTCGAGGAATATATGTTTACAGAATGAGAAGAAACTTTAGAGAAAGTAAATATGGAGATAGAGAAAAAAAACTTAGAGAGAGTTTATAGAGCGAGAAATAGTTAGAAAAAGAGAGAAGCCTTGAGAAGATTAAGGTGAGAAAAGTTTGAGAAAAAAATAGATAAATTTCTGAGAGGGAAAGAGAAGATTTTAGAGAGGAAAGCTAAGAGAAAAATAAATTACAAAAACAATAAAAGTTATAGAGAAATTTTCTTGTAAAAAGTGTTGGTGAAATATATATTAGGGAGAGAAGATAAATTAGAGAAACGAAAATAAGTTATAGAGGTAGAAATTTTTTAGTAAGAAATTTAAGCTAAGATTTTTAGAGCAAAAAGTTCGTGAGAAAAATTAAAAATTCGAGAAGAATTTAAGCCCTGTTTACCTACTAATAGGAATTTGAATGGAAATAAAAAAGGGAGAGAAAAAGGCAACCATCGAATAAGGAATGAGAATGAGATTGAATACATTTTTTAAAGGAATGAGATTGCCCTTTTTGAGGGAATGAGATTGCCAAATTTGAGGTGGGTCACACTTTTTATTCTCAATTTGGTAAACACCATCAGAGGGAATCCTCCATTCCCATCCCTTTGAAGACATGACCTAAGGTTAGAGAGATATATCAAAGAGAAAATAAAAAAGATAGGTCAGAGATACATCCAAGAGAAAATAAAAAAAATTAAAAAGAAAAAGTGAAATTTTGAAAAACATAAATCTGTTTCTAAAAACTAGTTCTTTTTTGTTTTTGAACTTACAATCTAGAAAGCCTTTTTAATAAGCTAAAAATAGAAACTCGATAGTTATTTTAATAAAAAATAAAAAATAAAGAACAAAAATGGTTATAAATTGGCTAAAGTATTTGCTTATACATTTAAAATATAATTGGGATTAAACTAAATTCTCTATTTCACAAATGTGGAAGTAGATCTGTTATAGGCTAGGTATATCAAACTTCACTAATCTTTTACGTAATTACCAATTTGATTAAATATCTTTTAAAAATCTTAATTTTACCTTAGTAAATTGAAATTTCTTAATTAATTTCTTCTTAAAAAAAGATATGTTAAAATTTGTTGACAAAAAATATATGTATCATTAAATGACCACTTAGACATCAAAGGACAAATTTCGTTGATGGACTTTTTGCAAGTTGGACTTTATGTGTCTAAGTGGCATTTCCACTTAATAAAACGATAGTTTAATAATCTATCATCTTTTTATTAACGAATTTTAACTAACATAAATTTTTGGTACATTAGGGATAAATTTAAAAATTTTAAAAGCTTTAAGAACCAAATTGAGAATTATCTAAAAGGTCGAGGACTAGTTTGTATTTCTACCATTCTTTCACTACATGTATTGTTCTTAAAACTCATCTGTTTCGTGGTCTTTTCGCCCGAGCAAAATTTTCACAAAAATTTATAAAGATTTTGTGATTTTATTCAATCCTGCCTTTAAAGACATTTGATGTATCTCAACTATACGATGTTTATTTCTCTAAAGGCGGGAGGCTTCTAATCTCACCATTTATTTGTTAAACTAATAAGAAAAAAACAAAACAAAAGAAGTTATGTGCCTCAATATTTTCTCCTCTTCTTTCTGGAAAGAAGGCAGGCAAGAACTATGAATGTGAGAGGAGGAGAGAAAAATGAGAATAAGATTTCATTAAATTCAATTTAGATACAATCTAATAACTTATTTACACTAATAAAATATAATTCAAATAAGAACTTTCTAAAAAAATAATCTGGCAATACATACTACTGTTGCTATCTTCCAATTATAATATTTCTAATCCAACGTCTTTGATTTTCTTGCAGTTATAGCAAACACCATCGGCAGACTCGCATTTAAAAATCTTCAACAGGTGAGTTCTCTGTAGAGTCATAAATTAACACAAATTTACAAATATTGAGACACATCATAGTCTAAATCAAATCTATAAACATTTTTAAAAAGTAGAAACTAAAAACGATATTACGTGGCCTAGTATTCCAATTTGCATATATACATTACGGTGAAGAGAACACGAACCGGTAATTTTCATATACAGTGAGAAGTTAGGAAGCATATGCACTCTTAACCGTAAAGTAAAATTTAATTCAAGTGAGGATTTAGATATCGATGATATATCTTAACTAGTTGACAATTTTAGAGCGACATTTTGAGATGAGTGATTTTGCAGGGTGCAGCAACAACATGCTATGTGGCATTGCATCCGCAAGTGGAGGGAGTGAGCGGTGAATATTTTGTAAATAGTAACCTAAACAAGGCAAGCGTACGAGGTCAAGATGTTGAGTTGGCTAACAAACTCTGGGATTTTACCACTAACTTAATAAAATGATCAAATCTCTTTCTTTGTATATGTTAAGTTGTTAGCTAATCACGTTGTAAACAACATAAAATTCTTAGTTGTGTTCAAATTTTTGTACGTGGAAGACCCCAATAGTAAATACTTATGTTAGGAGGGGTAAATAAGGGAATTCACCCCTTCAAGTTAGTTCATGCTTATAATACTTTTGAGATCTTGTGTGGTAAGTTTTTTATTTTTGGAAACGAATTGTGTCAGGAAGTTTATGCTTCGTTTGTTAGAAATGTCATCACGAATTATGTTTAGGATAAAACTTGGCTTCGTTTGTTAATTATTTTTCTTTTAGTTGTCAAATATTTAATGGTGGTAAGGACAAGATTGTTCAATTAAATTCGCTTATGGTATGGGTTAATCCCATGGTATTTTGTATATTTTTGGGGAAACTTTATGTGGCCAAAATTAACAATGTAAAAAGAAAGGTAACAGTTTTACTAGGAAAAAGAATGATATCCGGGAGAATTTGCCTTGCAAGCTGGAACAAAAGACTATATGGTAACTAGTGCTCCAAGATCTCTTGTCTCGAACAAGTTTTATTAATTTTTTTTTATTATAAAACATTTCAATTTTCTACTCAATATTTTAATTTTACTTTGTTATTAAATATCAATAAATGTTTTTGAAATAGAATGGAATATTATTAAATATTAGAAGAATAAAATTACAATTTTTGGAGATCTTCTTCCGTAGGTATATACCCCAACCCAAAAGGTGGCTCAATTGCCTGGACATGAATTGGCTCCACGATTCCTTGGTGACGCCGGCCGAGTCCTGATCCGGGGAGGTGGCGCATTGATCGGAACATTTCCCTGACAAAGACATTGTCACTAAAATCGGGCAGGGCTAAATATTCCTTGACTGGTATAATATTTTATATTAAATGATGGTTGTTCTAATAAAAAAATTATTGTGTTAATGTATTTTTATTTTAATTTTTTATTATTTGTTAATATTAAACTCAGTGTTATAATAAAAAAATATTTAGTATTTTAATTAAAAAAGATTAGTACAATAATATATTTGTAATTAGTTGTCTAGTTCGAGGTTGTGGAACTCACATATGTACTAAAATATATTTAATTAGTTATAAATAAGAAATAAGTATACTAAAATTTCCAGTACACAAATAATATTCAAAATTTCTTTTTAACTCTGAAAGATTACTTTTGAAAAATTTCATAGATTTTAAAGGAAGAACTGCACTATATATATATATATATATATTTTTAAGTAAGACTTCACTATTATTCTTGCTTCTTCTTCATTTACATGAGGTATATAGCTATATAATTGGAGATGTGAGACAAGTTAGCAAACTTTTTTTCCTCATTTCTTTACCGTTGTTTTTGGAAGTATTTAATAATAATGCAGGAATATTTGGTGTCCTTTTGCACTTTTTAGAAGATAGACTATAGTTTGCAACCAACCATTCATTTATTTTTATTTTTTTTAATACAAAGAACGTTGGAGAACAGAGAGTGAGATTCGAACCTACGAACTTTTTGGTTGGAGATACACATCTTAACCAATTAAACTAAACTTAACTTAATAAAATAACAGGTACTCTTTTGGAGTGAAGATTCTAATTTTTCTACCAAAAAATTTTTTGTTCTATATTTATTTAAAATTATTTTTGAAAGATAATTAAAATATATTTTAAAAATAGTATTTATATTATTTACAATTTTGAATAATTAATTTAAATAATATATTGATTCTTATAAATAATTTAGTAAATTTTTTAATATATTAATATTTTTTTAAAAATTGGGTGTGAGAGAAATCTGAGTAAATTTTTTTTTCCAAAGTCCTTGTTTCAAAAAAGATAAAACTTAGGTGATTACAACAAGTCAACAAGTCGATAGTATGAAGGTTAAACCTCCCGTCTCAAGAAAACAAGTATATGTCAATTATTGCAGACATTTCAGCAGTGATGGTTAATTTTTTTTAATAATAGTAAATAATTATTTGAGAACATTCTCATTTGTTGTTTTTAGTTTTATTAAAAAATCTAAGTATTTAACAACTATTTATATTTTTTATTTTTCATTCTTTATATAAATTTTGGAAACAACGTAAACATGTTTTTTGTTATTTATTTCCTATTCCAATTCGTTTCAAAACATAAATAAAAATATTGATAGAATCTATGAGTGTTCAGGTCATACAATTCAATTTATGTATTAAAAGAATATAATACCTACCGACTGATAATACCTAAATTTTTAAAAATAATTTTGAATATACGTCACCTACCAACTTGAACTTAACTTAATAGCTTAAAGCACCTATCTCCAATTAAAAACTTTACTTAATAGTTTAAAGCATCTATCTCAAACTAAAACGTCCTATCTTTGTTATATATTAAAAAAAAAAAAAAACATGTCAGCTTATCGTCTTCGAGAGTGAGCTAAAGTGCATCGAACCGAACCCATCTCCATTTTCCCTTGTTTCCTCTATATTCATTGTTTTCATTTTTCAAAGTGAAAAATGGATCAACAATCAAAACATGGCATAAGCAGTTTGTTTCAATTTATGAGTGATTGCGTAATGCAACGTGAAAATTTTGCAAACGAGTGAAGGGGGGCGAGAGGAGAGAGGTGGCAGAATGCATGGTTCATATTGAATCAATCAACCCAAATGATTTGTATTTTGCAGATTTCCATTATTCTCTTTCCAAACTCCCTCTCTTGTTTTATCTCAACAAAATGTGGCTGTTCAGAAGAAAAGGGCCCTCTGGATTTTCATCCTCTTCCACCGCCGAAGAAGTTACTGAAGGAATCGATGGCTCTGCTCTCACCGCCATTGTCACAGGTCTTAATTTGCCCAGAACCTTTCTTCTTCTTCTTTTTTTCTCTGGATTTGATCTGGGTCTCGAATTTCGGCGGTTTCTTCCTGGTTTTGTGTTGCGAATTTTTTCATGTTGCTGATTCTAACTGATTGAGGACACTACTTTTTATTGGAAATCCGATTGCCCTGTTACCGAGAGAAAAATTTATTGGATAAATTATAAGTTTAGTCCCTCAATGTTAACAAATTTCTAATGGGTTTTTGGATTTTTGAAGTTGTGTATATCAGGTCGGTGCTTTAGAAAAAAAAATCATATAATTTCTTGAACTTTTTAGTTTTGTGTCTAACTCATTAAGTTTAACGTTTATGACTATATTATTTAAGGATTATTTGGTAGTTAATTTGGATGGCGTAAGTGTTAAACTGAAGAAAACTAACAATAACTTATTAGATCGTTAAGGATGTATTAGAATCTTTTCAAAGTATAGGGGACTAAATAGACATAACTCAGGTATCCATTGGAATTTTTTTGAAGTACAGAGACTAAATACTCTAAAAGTTCGGGACCAAATTTGTAGTTTAACTAATTTTATCAATTAGTTTGAATTTGAACCTTTTTGCTGACCATTAATCTTTGAATTTGAACCTGTTTGCTGACCATTAATCCGTATTAGTTTTTTGGAACATTGTTTGAAATTTTTTTAGTCTCTCTACTTCAACTCCGGGAAACATTTTTGGTACTTCTATATCTTTTTGTAATGATTTGTGTCCTGTACTGTAATTAGAACTCATTTGAATTTTGAGTTTGGACTGTAGTTCTGCCTGTTTTACCACCAGTTTCTTGACTAGATTTATAATGAGATTTTAACGGTAAAGACAATCATTACATTTTTTAAACTACAAAAAAAGCTAAATCAAAAGAAAATATGTAGACCTAATCATTACAAAAGGCAAACTTTGGAGATTTTAACGAAAAAACAGGGTGGTTTGGCTTTTGACTTCAGATTTCCTAAAGATGGATAAAATAAATAGACGAACTAATGCCAAGTAATATGAGGCATAGTTTTCAGGTTCCTACTTCCTTTCTCAGAGAAGTGAAGGTTGCTGACTTGATCTTCTTTTTCTTTTTCTCATTTCCTATGTGTTTTTCTAAAGAATGATTAGTTTAGTTTAACATTTGAATAGCCATTCTCTTGGCTTGCTCTTCATTACTAAACACATGAATGCTGAAACGCATTTCTGCAGTTTGCTGTATTTTTTTCTTCATTTTTTGCTCGTGACTTATTTGAAACAAGCATTGCTAGTTGCAACTATTAGTGTTTTATTCTTGCTTATGCTCACATATTATAGGAGCATCGAGCGGTATCGGCTTTGAAACTGCACGTGTTCTTGCATTACGTGGAGTCCATGTCATTATGGGAGTTAGGAATTTAGAAGCTGGTAGAAATGTCAGAGAAGCCATTGTCAAGGAGAATCCCTCTGCAAAAATTGATGCCATGGAGTTGGATCTCAGCTCAATGGTGTCTGTAAGAAAATTTGCCTCGGATTACCAGTCATCTCAGTTTCCACTTAACATCCTCATGTAAGAAATGATAAGCATTACAGCAACATGAAGCCCTTTTTCTTTTGTTCACTTGTTTCTCTGTCTTTTGAAGATGTAATGCAAGTTAGTAATTTTTTTCCATCTCTTTTCTTTTCTTTGTTGGAAGTAATAATGCAGGAATAATGGCTGTCCCTTTTGGACTTTCAAAAGATAACATAGAACTGCAATTTGCGACGAACCACTTAGGTGCGTAGCTTATATGATAGATTATTTCTTGTATAATGAGAGTTTTTATTTTTTAATCCATGTGAACTTGCAAGAATATTTATAAGATACACTTGAAACTATTGGCACATCAAGACTTTTGTTTATGTACGGGACATTAACTATTGTTAAATATGGGTGACCCAAATTTGTTAAAGCCGAACTTGATAGGTTTTTCGATTTATTGATATATTGGTGGCTACCACATGGGAACTCTTGTACCCACTGTCATTACAGTGGATTTGTTTCTTCTTCTCTGCCTGTAGCTTTTTCTTGCGTGGTTTTCCATGTGAAATCTGTCTTGTTATTGTCTTGCCCTGTCTTTATCTCGCATTTTCGTAGCAACCAAGATCTCCTCCATTCAAACAAAATCATTTTTGAAAAATAGAATTGATGGATAGTTCCTTAGCTAGAACTTAATTTGTTATGTATGGCCAACCATTAACTCTAACCCGATTTTATACTCTGAGTCCATGCAGGCCATTTTATTTTGACAGATCTACTATTGGAAAATATGAAGAAAACTGCCATTAAAAGTGAGAAAGAAGGAAGAATTGTAAATGTCTCCTCGGAAGCTCACCGTTACACGTATCCTGAAGGCATCCGGTTTGATGAAATTAACGATGAATCAAGGTAATTTTTCTTAAGCATAAGAAATCAGAATGGAATCGGTTTTTATGATATAGGAAGCATTCTTTGAGAATTGGGAATTAAGTGCTTGGCAGGGCTTTGTTTTCCTCCTCCCTACAGGAAGCTGACTTTCAACTCATTGCATTATCTAAAGACTAGAAACTAACGAATAGTAACTCAGTTTGGGTGTTGTTGCTTGCTGCCATCTTTTCTGTGTGCACTAAAGTTTTGTTAGGTTATTGTTATTCTCAATTTGACATCTCCAAATCTACCCTGAATAAATATGGTTTAAGAATATATATAAAAGCTTAAATATAATCTAACCTATTAGTTTAAATTTTTGGATTTAGTAGTAGAATAGATTAACATAGTATTAGAAGAGGCGGCCTAGCCATTTTATGTGTTGGGTTTTGTTAATTAATATTTGAAGCCCAGGGCCAAACCGAGTGTAGTGCAATTGGTTAAAGACATCTATCTCCAACAAAAATGTTTTGAGTTCAAATCCCCACCCCACATATTCTACTAATATATATATATATATTTGAAGCCTAGCAAGATCCCAACTTTCAGATTGTAGGATGGGTTTTTCAATGAAAGAAGATGGCACTTCTCGAATGAAGTTTAGATTAAAAAGGATAACAATGTGGTGGCTATGGATTTTCAGACGATCATTGCAGTCTCAAGGCTTCACTCTTTTGATGATAGCATTGCTTCTGTAGTCGGAGGTTTTCTTGGGTATTGGCGTAATTTGGGAAGGATGCATGTCAAGATTGAAAAATGGAATGCGGAAAAACATGGAAGGATGGAGTGGTTTGAGTGCGATGATGGCTGGACTAAAATTAAGAATTTACCTCGTTTTATGGAATAAGGAAAATTCTGTAGCCGTTGGTGAGAAATGTGGAGGATTCACTGGCATTTTGTTGGAAACCATTAATCTGTTGATTTTTTTTGAATTGAAGAACTAATCGAGGTTAAGAGGAATCAATGTGGATTCATTCCTGCTTTGGTGGTTGTTCACTATTTTTTTTTTCTCGGCGATGTGGCTGTTCAATTTTTTTCTTGGGGATGTGGCTGTTCAATTTCTTTTCTTGATTGTTGGTAACTCTTCATTTTGAGCTGAAATTTTGAATATAATGGAATCAGATTGGTTTAATAATCCCTTCAACTGTTTGCGAGCTATGGAACTAAAGGAGAATGAAAGGTCTCTTTTGGAGGTTGATCCTCCTTTTATGGTTAGTTCCGGAGAAAAGTAGTATGGGGATGAAGGAATTGTTGGCTTGCCGTTGGCGATTGGTTCAAAGTTGTCATAAGGAGATCGATGGGTGTAATGGAGTCAATTTTGAGGTGCCAAAAAGGTCTTTCATTTTAATGTTGAGTTTTTTGAAGTAGAATTCAATGGGGTGGGTCTGCTCGCTTAGTATTTGAAAGTAGAAGCTAATGAAAATCTTTTAGTCTCCCCTTGCATGAAGAATCCAGCAAAATTGGATTAATTCTTCATTACTGAGGAATGTTTAGAAATTAAAAAAAAAAAAATTTGTTGCGTTGTTTGCTGGCCTGGAGAAATCGGCTGAAGTTTCATGAATGCCTTTAACGAGGCATTTCGAAATTCAATAATTCTAGTTTTTGAGGTTATCAAGGAGAGAAATTTAATTTCTGATTTTGAGGACGAAGTATTTTAATCTTCTCTTCCGACTTCTGATAAGGAATCCAATGGGGTTTCCTCTTTTGCAACTCTGGAAGCTTCTGATCTGATTATTGACAGAAACTTAGGTGTTTATTCGATCTCTCCTAGTTCATTGGAAGGGAAGGAAGAGTCAGACATTTTTACTCGAAAGAAAAGCATTAGAAAAGATCTTGCTTCGGTTTATAGCTATAGATGGCGAAGGGTCAAATCGGCTATTAACAAGAATATTTTGCTAGTGCCTCTCAAGGAGCGGCAGTGTATTCCTTGAACTCTCTTTTTGGAATTGTTTGATGTTTAATGGTCTTTTTCTTCGAGGCCGCCTTAAGCCTTTCAAAACAAACTGTTTGATAGTTCAAATTATTCCGTTGTAGGTACAATAAAATGCAGGCTTATGGCCAGTCAAAGCTATCTAATGTTCTGCATGCGAATGAACTTGCGAGACGTTTCAAGGTATGGGAAATTCTTTGGTTGATGGTGAAAGTCAGAAATAAAAAATGAGAAAGAAGAAACAATGAATGGCCTAAGATCAGGAGTTTATTTCCGTTAATGTTCTTTGAAGATTTTCGTTCATCTTTCCGTTTTTGTTCACTAAGGATGGTTATGGAAAACCATTTAAATTGATTGTTCTGTTCTTCTACAGGAAGAAGGAGTAAACATAACTGCAAATTCACTTCACCCCGGAATAATTCGTACCAATCTTTTCCGCCACTTCAGTTATGGCAATGGTAATCACATAGATCATTTGATAACCATTACGTTTTTAGTTTTCTGCTTTTTTAAGATCTATTTCCACCCATGTGTTTCCTGTCTTGTTATCAAAAAGTAGTTTTTAATAACTTGTTTTCGTTTTTGAAATTTCGGCTAAGAATCCAAATGTTTTCGCTAATGTATTTGCTTATACATTTTGAAATGTTTACTGCAAGGGAACTGAACTCTATTTCTTGGATCACATGGATGGATGCCAGATTCTTTTACTACTACATTGATGAAATTGTGCTGAAATTTTCTCTGTTCAGATGTTTTTCTCGATTAGGTTTTTTCACGTAAAATCTATATGTTCTTATGATTTTCTTCCTTCAATTTACCATCTTTTATCCCACATTTTGTATGACAACTTTGAAGAATTTTTCTAATTCATAGCTTCTATGTTAACAAATACGCTTCTTACTCACGAGGATTTAACGCTAAAAATAGTTTTGGTTTCTTGCAGGTATAGTAAACACTGTTGGCAAACTCGTATTTAAAAGCGTCGAACAGGTGAGCATAATGCTATGGAGTCTACTTTATTGAGACAAACGCTGAGATATTATCATTAGAACCAAAAAAAAAAAAAAATTGCAGCTTAGAATGTCTTCACATTTTTTTCCTTGATTGGAAATAATATTTCATTGGAAACTCAGTCGAAATCTCAGGGACCAAAAGCATAATTTGTCCTATATTTCTCCAGCGATGCATTTTCGGGTTTCTTGTTTATCGACATGGTTGTGTTTGCAGGGTGCAGCAACAACATGTTATGTGGCATTGCATCCACAAGTGAAGGGGGTGAGCGGTGAATATTTTCTAAATAGCAACCTACACAAGGCCAGTCCACATGGCCAGGATGTTGACTTGGCTAATAAACTTTGGGATTTTACCACTAACTTAATCAAGTAATCCAACTCTTTTTTTCTCCGTACATTTTGTTGTAATATTTCTATCTATGTTTTTAGGAAGCTGCATTAATATCTGACCATTTAAGTTATGCTCGGGTCCATCGTTGTGTCTGTATCTTGTGTGGAGTTGCAATAAAGTTTATGATAATCCTCTGGTTTGCCAAAGAGAAATGATATTTAAGTTGGTTCTTTTTTTCTTTTCTGAGATCATTTTGTTTTTCTTTCGGTATCCTTGAGCTTAGATTACTAATTACAGATAGTTTTGCAAGTTTCTGTTTTTGTTTAGTTGAATAACCTCTGAGACGGGGATTTGAACTTCTAATCTATTGGTGGAGGATATATGTCTTAACTAGTTGAGATATGTTCAGATGGAAAGTTGTACGATTCTTTCAAAATTGTTTGACAATACTTCAAAATTCGTTCTTTTATTAAAATTATTTAAAAAATCGAAAAGTAGTTCTTCGATTTCTTGTGACCATGGGGTAATATTAAGATGTTATGGTGGAAAAAAAAGGGGTCTATTAAAAAGACAAAAAGGGGGTTCTGTTAAATAAAAACCTATCAGACCTCCCCAAAAAAAAAACTATCTATTAAATAAAAATTTGAAAGTTTATGAATTAAAATTGTAATTTAATCAATATTTTATCGAGGAAATTATAAAAATCACTCCTAAATTACATAGGGGTTATTACAATCACACTCCAAAATTTTCAATTTGATCGATCACGTACAAATTGTTACATTTAAACCCTTGAATATTACAAAATGCATCAACCACACCCATTAATTATAAGAATTGGTACAGTCAAATCTTAACTATATGATCTTTATAATTTAACCCAAATTTTTTAACCTTATAAAATTTGAAAACTAAAACATTAAAATTTTTGGTTTCATATTAATGTTGAGTCAACATCTCGGTTTAAGAAAACAAAAAAAAAAGTTCGGATTTAATTGTAGCAATCCTATGCTTCGAGGGTTGGATGGTAGAAAAAATTATAATTTGAGAAATCTGTTCATTTCGTAATATTTAAGAATTTAAGTACAACACATTTTGTAGGTCTAGAGGGTTGGATGTAGAAAAAATTATAATTTGAGAAATATGTGCATTTCGTAATATTTAAGAATTTAATTACAACACATTTTGTAAGTCTAGGGGTGATTGATGAAAAGTTTGTATGATTGTTTTATAATTCTAATGTTGATTTTTTCAAAATTTTCAATTTTATTAATATTACACACACATATATTTATTTATTTGGGTACAATAAAAAGCGGAGAGTAGAGAATTTAAACTCAGGACTCTCGATAGAGATATATGTCAATTATTTGAGCGGCTAGCTGTAACAATTATTGTTTTTGGTTTCATTCACCGTTAACCTTTTTTGTTTATGAACAATTATTCAATGCCCACGTCGAGATGATGCTGACTTTGGTTGACAATATCCGTACTCGGGAAATTTTCTCAACCTCCCTTTGGTAAAAAGAAATTCTGGGTGATCATGCAAAGCAATTGAAGTTTTAGAATTTCCTTTCAATTAAAATTTTCACAAATCCCACCAAAACCAGAAGCGTGAGGAATGTGGGTTCTTAGCAGGAAAGGCCCATCTGGGTTCTCAGCTTCTTCCACAGCCGAAGAAGTTACACAAGGAATCGATGGGGCAGGTTTCACTGCCGTTGTTACAGGTCATTTTCCAATCTCCACAATTACTTGAATTGGGTTTATCAAGGAATCTCTTCGTTTCTCTATTTTCGAACTGGATTGAACAAAATGCCCCTTGTTCTTATGAATTTTGTTTGTGTTACTTATTCCAGCTGCTCATCAGATTTCGAGAAAAAGAAATATGGCATAAGATGGGGCTCTTGCTCTCTATTTTATGGTTCTCTGATTGATTTTTCCTGCAGATTTCAGACAAAAATGCCATTGTTTAGCTTAGAGCTTGCTTATGGGTTACTGGGTTTTTTATAATTTTTTTTACTGGGAGATGCTCTGTTCGGATGTTTCACTGATTGAATAAAATAATATGACAAATGGGCCAGATCTTTTTTCTGCTACGTACTCTTCAATGTCTTGTTTCGTTTTGTTGAAATCTTAGGACTCATCTTGTTTCTTGTTAGTGGGGTGGCAATGAGTGTGTTAGTCCTCTCTTTTGGAGTTGCCTTCAGTGTATGATGAAAATTAAGTTTAACTTTTAAGGAGCTTGAATGAATGAACATATTGAGCGGTTCCTTTTTCTCGTCATATGGTGTGCATCAACACAGGTGCATCAAGTGGCATTGGCGCCGAAACTGCTCGTGTTCTTGCGCTGCGCGGAGTACATGTAGTAATGGCAGTTAGGAATGTGGCCACTGGTAGGGATGTCCAAGAAGCCATATTCAAAGAAAACCCAAGTGCCAAAGTTGATACCATGGAGTTGGACCTGAGCTCAGTGGCATCTGTTAGGAAATTTGCATCAAATTTCAAGTCTTCAGGTCTTCCACTGAACATTCTTATGTAAGATAGCGAACTTATGACCTAATATGGATTCTATAGTACATTTTCAATCTGAAGCTATGTTGTGCTGTTTCCTAACTCCAAGAACCTTCTCTTTGTTTCTCTCTGTAATTTTAAGTTGTCCTTTGACTCAGTCCACGAAGCAATAATCATCTCTTTCATGTGTATGTCGCATACTTGTATGGTAGTGAGTCTCTGATAACTTTATGGAGCAGTGCTTTTAAGTGAAACAACTGTTCTATAAGCAATTTTTTTAAAAGAACCACAAGGTAATTGATTTTTCTAAAAGCGTTTAAATTGATTTTTAGCATTTCTAGAATTTTCGAGATCACTTTTAACGATCTAACCAAACACCATGAAAATTTTGAAAAATACATTTAATGTAGGCAAAAAGTGGGGAAAACTGAACATTTGCACCGTTTGCAGTGATCTAATTTCTAAACAGCAACATTATTTTCTTCCTGCAGTAATAATGCAGGAATCATGGCGACACCATTCTTACTCTCAAAGGACAACATAGAATTGCAGTTTGCTGTAAACCATGTGGGTAAGTACATCATCAATAGAATATGACTGAATGTTGCTCCCTCTTTTGTAATTAATGAACGGAGATCAACGGTCTCATCCATTGTTGACCTATGGTGCTATATTTCTTGTTTGTTCTTTTTGCAGGACATTTCCTTTTGACAAATCTATTGATGGAGACCTTGAAAAAGTCAGCAGCAGAAAGCAACAGAGAAGGAAGGATTGTCAATGTTTCGTCACGACGACACCAATTCTCATATCATGAAGGCATCCGATTTGACAAAATAAACGACCGATCAGGGTAACTTTTTCTATATCAATCTTGACTATAATTCCTTTTCTGCTGGCATAAGTTGATGCACGGTTTCTTCGCGACATATTAGTTTGTTCTCATTTGAGGATTGTGAGGAGTCAGAGGGACATCAATCAACAGCATTAACTATGAAGTTTAGTTCCTTGTTACTCCTTGGCTTACTACCTCAAATATGATGAAAGTTGAATCAAACTCCTCATATAATATAGAGCAAGTTTGCTATGCTATGATTATGGTGAAAATCGTTACAAACTTGAATCATATAATCTACTTCCATTTTCATTTAACAGGATTACCGATATTTATTCTGTACAGATATAACAGTCTTTCTGCATATGGTCAATCGAAGCTTGCTAATGTTTTGCACGCTTTCGAACTTGCGAGGCAGTTGAAGGTTTGTGACATGTTTGTTGAAATATCTCTCTTCAATATCATTTTTATAGCATTAGGCACCCAAAAATGGTGTGTAACATTTTGCACTATCATTATTCAGAGATGGAATAGTCTGCATCTTGTTAAATATATATTAAAAGGTCAGTAAGATTTTGAGGTGAGAAGGATGTGTTGTGTTTAAATTCTTATTGCAAAGTATTATTTACAACTCACTTATTGGATCTTGTGCTAATTTTCGAGCCCATAAAATAAGGGGAGTCT